>JARFJA010000052.1:0-600000 GCA_036326145.1 Rhagophthalmus giganteus | reverse complement strand
AGCGTAACAATCGTATAGAACGGAAACGTTGAATATGAAAGTTGTACATTTTATGATTACGGTAATTTATCAAGCCCGAATTATTTCGATTTAAAAAAAAATAGAATAACCGAAGACGAATTACGGCAATAATGGCAGCTGTTACGTTGATGATGATACAGCTTAAAATAAAGAGTTTCCGCGACGTTTCCACAAAAATTTCTGCGGATTATTTTGTTATTAGTTCTATTTTATATTTTCTTGTCAATATTCTTTAAAAAAATACTTTTGACAACAGATATGATTTGTTAATCCTAACGATTAATGGTCAGTTTCTGAAACAATATATAAATTTATCAATCGGTAAAGTTTTTAAATTAACCAATCATATGTTAATATTTCAATCTACTGTTTGATTTTAGTCAATCAAATACCGATATCTATTGAACCAATAATTTTATCGAATAAATAAATTTCACAGAAACCGCCCATAAGTGAAACATTCTTCGGTATTTACAAACAACCATATACTTAAAGGATTAAATGCTAACTATATTTAGTATCTATAGTGAACCCGCTTGTGTTAATATTATTAAGCTTTATTATGCTTGCCGAATGAAGAAATTTAACAACCTATTTTACTTTATAAAGGGCCAATTGTAGAGTACGAAATCACTTCTTGACCACTTTAAAATCGCGTCCTTTACCCCACCATCCCTTAAAAGGTAAATATTTTAAAAGGCTCTATCTCACTTATCTATAAAGATAGAGCTCGCGTTTTAAAACCAAAACATGAAACATTTCATGTGGAATAAAAAAGTCTATAACAACAATGACTGATTTTTCAATATTAAGTGAGATACTACAAAAAACGCACTTTAAAAATCAACCTTCCTTAAACATTGATAATTCTTTCTAAAAACTAATAAATTTTGCTGTCAAAATGCTTCAAATAAAATTTATTCCCTACACTTTCAGCTTTATATATATATATATATATATATATATATATATATATATATATATATATATATATATATATATATATATATATATATATATATATATATATATATATATATATATATATATATATATATATATATATATATATATATATATATATATATATATATATATATATATATATATATATATATATATATATATATATATATATATATATATATATATATATATATATATATATATATATATATATAAATTGAATTATCTGAACACTGTAAAACCTGTAATCCTGTAAGTGAGCTGTCTCCGCGCACCGCGTAGACCGATACTGATCTCACAAGTGCTCACAAGTGGTCAGCACAGCGAATATTATTGGAATTATATATTAATTAAGGATTTTCAATTTTGATATTACCTAATTATGTAGGTATCTGTATGTAGATACATACCTACTTAATTTTAGATACGTGTCAGGTTAAAATATAGAATAATAACAAATTTTTAAACAAAACAAAATTTAAGAAAACGTAAAAATTAAATATAGCTTATCCAAACCTATATGATGTTGGCGTCATCAACAAAAAATTACTAGATTGTTTATTTGTAATTCGGTTTAAAGTTTGGAAAGTGACATATTCTATAGATGATTTACTTGCGCACATATTAGATGGTATAAAGAAAGACTACAATTTATTAGAACGGTCAAAATACGAGGTATGAGGTGACTGCACTGTGTGAAACGTCATCATCTAGTAACCTGGTATTGATGACGTGAACATCATATAAGTTTGGATAAACTATAGTATCAAACATTTTTGTCAATTGTTTTTGTTGTTGTATTTTGGTATTATTTGATCTTACGTATAACAATTTACATTAGTCATGATGACTGGCTTTGGAACTATTAGAAAATCTCGTGTATTGTTTTTTGTTAGTGACTCGTTTTCGACAAGAATCTACTGCGATGGCTCTCAATCTTGTGGGTTACGCGTACTACCCAAAAATATCAAAAAAATTTCGTACCATCACCCTATATAAAAATTTCGATATCCAAATAAAAAATACAAAAAAAACAAATACCAGTTTAAAATTATTTGAATAATCACTATCTACTGCCTATATACCGCAAAATTATAAATTTACTCTACTTTTAATTTAAAACTCTTCGTGTGCCCTTGAGCATTGAAAATTTCCCTATTACAAACCATAAACCCGATAAAAGTTTAATCTCATTTTTATGCGATCAATAAAATACATGTGCACCACACGTCTATTTCCCATGTATTTATAAAGTGTAAATACATGAACCTTTAAGTTCAACACAAATTCTCTGAAAATCAAGCTTGGTTAGGCTCTTAGATGGGGCCTCTGTTAGGGTCTTAGTTAGGGCTCCCCTCAAACATTCGACGGTCCAATTTCGCGAACAAAATTTTCTCTTACGCGCGTTTTCGCAATTACGGTGGTTGGTGAAATATAGTGAAATATGAGGCGTAGGTATAGGCACGTAATAATGCAAGTACGCAGTTAACGAAAGATCTACGCTGAAAATCGGCAATAGAAAGAAAACGATGATGATAAAAAGGTAGGAAATACAAAAAAAAATAGAAATTTCTAATTTTTTCTTATAGTCTATTACAGACAAGTGGCAGTCACAACGGCAGCAGTGTTAGTCTAGATTTTATGTAAGTATTAGTAAAAATATATATATATATATATATATTTCAGGATTTAATTTTTTTTTAATTTTTCTTATTTTGAGAGATTTTTTTACCTCTTCGATGCATTCGTTTACGGATAAAAAAGAAATTAAAATTTTTGATTGTCGCAACAATTTCTAAACAATTGAGGCTGACAACGAGACAAGATTTGATAGATTCATTTGGGGAGTAAAGGACACGGTCTTGAAGTGTCCAAGAAATGGTTTCATACTCTACAATTGACCTTCTATCAGGTAAAATAGGTCGCTAAATTTATTCATTCAATGCACACGAATGTACACAAGCAGGTCTACTACTACGTAATATACTTATTTTGAAAACCAGCAATTTTTTTTCTTATTTTCTTAAAACCAATAAACTGTCGAACTTTCATTTTTAATTTATTCATATTTTTATGTAGACAGTAGATTTAATTTTTGACGTTATTTACAATTGAATCAATTTTCTTATTAAAGATTTTTACTTTTACTTTATTATGTTCGAGAAATACAAATTACTCTTAATAAGGATACTCAAAAAAAAAAAAATTCTCAGCCCTCTGCAATATTATTCTTAATAGATTATTAACTGCTTGCAGCAGAGGCGCGGCGTAGCATGGCGTGTGGTATTAAAATGACACCCTACTCGTAGAATTTACGAAGGACGATTTTCTAGAAGATGATAAATGTATCTCGCATGTATAAAATTCTAGTAGTACTTAAGGGAAGTAATCCGTGAGAGAATTATTCAAAATTTATGTGGGACCAATTAAATTGTAGAGAATTTATTTGATTAAACTAAACAATAAAAGAAACATCCAAGCATTTCGTGTGAAAAGCCTAAAAGGCTTTAAAGTTTGTCGCTTTTGTCTCTTTAAGATGTTATCTAATCGATATCTGCTTGATTCGACAATTTCGAGTCGGCTGTCTGTCAGAAGCAGATGGTAAAGACATTTTAACGTTCTTGATAGTTTGTGTACAATATTAGCAAGTAATTAACTATTTTACACAGATTTAATTTATAATAAATATGTAATTATTTGCGGATGTTTTGCGCTGTTCATTATTTGCATACCTACATAGTGTTACACGAACGAGATTCTTACATTTTAATTGATTTAATTGATGTAGGTATTGGAAAATTCGTAGCTGTTGTTGAAATAAAATAAATATTTAGTAGATAAGTTTTTTCGAATTAAAAAATTTAGAGGAATTAAGAGCTTAATAAAGCGTAAAATGTATGGGCCCAATCATTAGGTAGGTACCAATTTAACGTTAACGATTACCTGTAAAATTATTTAAAAAAGACAGTTAAATTCTAAAGCGTTCACGACCTCGCGCATTTAACCAAATGTTTCCCCGTGCGTTGTCATCTTTGACGATCGGTTTGTAAAATTTCCAATTTGTGTAAACGCAACAGTGTCTATTATTCTTCGATACTGTTGATTTGTATGTACTTAGCTGACAAGTAGATTTTCTAAAAGAAAGCGACCAAAAAGTTATTTAAATGCGCTTAAAAGAAATTATAAGTACTTACCTATGTATCGAATTCTTGAGGGCCACAAATATCGTGTAAACAAAGTGGGAGTGCTATTTAGAAATTTAAATCAGCTTTTATGTAAGCTTCTGCTTTGATACAAATGGGGTTCTTCCTGAACTTTCACTCAGTGGAAACGAAGCACTTCCGTTTTTAATTTGAAAGAGACTGATGTGGGTGCGTATATTTTTAAATACATTTTACAAAATAGCTTCATTGTTATATCTGTTTCGATAACATGCAGGTAATCATTACATTATTTCATATTATTATTTACATTTTAACGCTAAAATTCATTAGTTTTTTGGAAAAAAAATAAAACCTTCCTATAATAAATAATTTTTATAATTAATAACATACATTTGTACACGTTTAATTGGCGTTGAGGAACAATATAGGCGGTTTATTTCAGAAAGGTACCAAGTACAGTCAATACTAAGTACTCTTTCGTCGATGAAACCGAATTAAGTTTTGCGATGTTGACAATGATAAATGAGGTTATTCCACTTGATCTCCACGATCCACGTGGTTACTTATCTGACTACTAAATATCTTTTTTTCTCGTCTCACTAATAGAAAACACTAAAAAATCGCCTAATCCTTTTTTTGTTTCGCTGTTGTTAATTTAGGGGTAAAACGAAAAAATAAATAGATTTAACGTTTACCTGATAACCATCGTATGTCCACGACGCCCATTTCATGTGACAACTCTGAAGGTCGAAGGGGAAGTACTCGACGTTTATGTCGCAAGATGAACGGTATATCCCGTGGCTTAACCAAACCACTTCGCCCGAATTGGACACTATCACATTTGTGTTAATTACAGATGACTGAAATTGTGGGTCGGCACTGAAAAAAATTGCCGAGTATAATTTCGGTAAGTAAATATTCGTGAAAGCAATGAAAAATGGTTTCGTGATCATTATAACTATAAGACAAACCTTACACAAATAAATTTCATAAATTATGTATACATATGTATATACATAAGCTTACCAACCTACTAAATAAAACGATTTGGTCATATGACGTCGAAGATGTTACATTTTCTGAAGGAACGTATATAAATCGTTGTTTAAAACTTTAAATTAAGATTCCATCAAAAGTACACGAAACAGAGATAAAAAAAATATAAATAATGGTAAACTAAATAACATTTTAACTTATAAATTACCAGAAGATAGTTGTCTTTAAAAAAAACTTTAGTTGAGAAACCGAACATCGTCATGTAAACTAGTAGTCGTTAAAAGGAAATGAAATCGGAAACTTAATTAGAAATTCGATATATTTTTAAATTACGTACCTACCTCCAATAATAGTCTGGGTTTTGAAACGTTTATTAAATTTGAAATTAAAACTAGTTTAATAATGTGATAAAACACGAGAATCATTTTCGCGTTTACTTCCAAGTAATTTAGTTAATACAACAATGCAATGGTATCAAATGGAAGTTTTTGTTGTTAACATTTTGCCGTGATAAAGTTAATTTAGGATCTTCCCTTTAATGAGTTGGTTATGTCATGTAAAATTGGTAGAATACCTTTTGACTCTTTATTGTTTATTTAAACGACACGTCTAATTCGCGACTATATACCACCATGAAACGCGCACTGTAATGAATTCATTTGAAACAGTTGAATCACTTATTATTAAAAAGGACTAAGCGCCGAATTTATAAAGGATACTTAAGTATAGCAAGCATACTTACTTATAGCAAACTTTAAATATTTTTTAGCAAGGTATTGGTTTATGAATTTCGAAACGAGCAAGTTAGCTGCAATAAGAATGGCGCTCAACGTGTTAAAGTAGTAGAAATTAGGTAATCTTTAATTTGTCGGGTTCGTGCAACTTTCTAGATTGTTTGCCGAATTCGTACCTGTAGTAGACATTCAAAACTAAAATATGCAAAAAGGATTTTTCCGCTCTATGTTACATTATACTTACATGTCACATTTTTTTATAAAATAAGCAATACACTGCTTGAACAATTAAAGTCGTTGCTTGTAGTTGATGTTAGAAGCGAAGTGATAATAAATTAAAATTGTAATTCAATTTCTAATTTAAGTGTTTTGAATTATTAGACTGCCGTCTACCTTTTAGTTCGTTAATCTTGTTTACCGCTTTTACAGCAATAAAAGGACATGTCTTCGTATATACTTAATGTGATAACCGAATAATCACTCGTTCCATTTCGAATCGTTTAAAATTAAATAGTGCATAGTTTGAGATCGTTCGTAGAACACAGACTTATTCCTATTAAGATTATCCGTTTAACGTTCTGGACGAATTATTTAACATTACCGCTTGAATGGTAATGAGAACTAAAATTCTGAACGAATTTCGGAAAGTTATAAAGTTAATTAACATCAACCGAGTGAGTGAAAGTTTTTTTTTAAATTTTTTCAAATGGGCGATTTAAAGGGGTTCGGTACCTATTTTTTAAATAAATTTTTTGAATGCGGGCCTTTTCAAATACAACTAAAAAACTATTTCTAAAACATATTGTTGTAATAAATTAACATGCTTACTTAAGACGTAAAAATAAATTAATTTTAATACATTTATTGGGTATTTTTACAGATATGGACTATCAAAGTCGAGGGTCAGAATATTTTACTTCAATAATGGTATGGGGAAGAACGTGATGCGCTATAATAGGTAATTAAACTTTTAAAAATTCGTAGAGACATATCGAACGTATTACGATACAGGTAATACACGATATAGGTAATAGAATAATTTTAATAGAAACTAAGAAACTGGAAAGTTTTCGTTTTCGATTAAATACGGTTTGGCGAGGGCGCGTGTCAAAACTTCAAAGTAATTTTAATTAAGATCGTTCCTTCATACAAATTCTTCGCACTACACTGTTCAGTAGCGATTTAGCTTTCAAGATTGCTTCCTGAATTTGCTTTAAAAAAATGCGTTTACTTCAATAGATGAAATAAATAGTTCTCTAGCGTATCTACAAAAGCCTCCAGCAACTCTTTAATAGTATTAGAGGACAACCTGAACGCGGGCGCGTTATAAACTTTTATTCGCAAAGCATATAAGTTAACATAATAGTTGATCGATTTTTGTGTTGTTTGTGTGTCCAGGTTCTAAGTCCATAGTTAAACTCTGCACTTTGCGATACAAGATTTTTTGATACCACCTCGGAGGGAGCAAGAGTACACTATCCCTGTCCTTTCCAATCACATTTTTCTTCAGGAGATTAATTTAAAAAAAAATTAACTTCATTGTCGGATTCCTCAAATATTTTAGGATAAAAAAGACTTTTGCCCACTTTCTATAAGCTGAGCTATATTCGAGAAAATCGTGCTTAAAGAGTTATAAACGTATATTACTGGTAATTATACTGCTACGCACTCCGTATACTGAAGAGGGGCTTATTTTAAATTAGGGAGTGATTTCTAAAGGGCTCTAACGTTTATTGTGGTTAGTACATGGTATAGAATATACCATATACCCTGCACCTGTTACCCTCTAAGTACGATTTTCTCGAAAATGACTTATTTTATAGAAAAGTGATCAAGAGTAGCTTTATTATTCTAAAATGTTGGGGAAATCCGGTCATAAAGTTAATTTTTTTTTAAATTAATCTGAAGAAAAATGCGATTGGAAAGATCAGGAGTAGTCCCTCCTTACTCCCCTTAAAGTGGTAAAGTGGTTCATTTATTAGGAATGTAAACCAAACATGATTAAAATTTCATAAAAAATAAAAGCATTATTTAAATGCGAATATCTCGGCAGGGGAAAATTGTAAAAAATGTTTTTTATAAAAACTTTTAAAGTTTTATTTTGACGTGCTTTATACGACCCCGGGAGATTTCTCGTTATTTTCTTGATATCCTGTATTATAACGCGCCTCGAATATTAAAATGGGGTTATTTTGAATTAGAGGATGACTCCGAAATGGCTCTGACGATTATTATGGTCAGTATAGAGTATAGAATATATCTCTAAAATTTGATGTTTGCATCACGAAGTGCAGAAGTCGACATTATTTTTACACTAATTGTAAGAACCTGAATTATAATTTTATGTTTAAACTTAGGTACATTAGTTAATACTTTTATAATTAATTTATCTATCAATATCTAATTAATTATTTATACTTTTCTATTAAATGTTTGATAAAATGAATCGCATTTTCGAAAAATCTAAAAAAAGTGTATTTGGAACGCATTCCCATCAGAAAGTTGCTGCTATGGTTCATGCGTTGTAGAGGTACAGGTACTCCTCCAGGAACAATGTCAATTACACATGATTTTAATAATAACATGGGTAATATATTGTGTAGGTTAGGTATGTTGTATGTTGGATATATACGTAATAGATAATTAAGGTAATATCTGTTATGTTTAAGAAGCGTTAATTTCAAATATGTATAGGCATGTGTAAAATCGAGGGAAACGAGACAACGCATGTAGGTAACTTTTCTGGAAAGATTCAAATTAAAATTGGAGACGTTTTATTGTAAAATTTAATAGGTACTGATAAAGTTCACTAACATAAATGATGTAATTTTCGCGTTCTGTGTGTCGTAAACATACGAGAATACCTAGATATTATGTAGGTTATTGAAATAGTTATACAAGTTGATCTCCCCATTTCCCCAGATACGTAAGCTTCTTACGTTAGTAAAACAAAAACACTTGAATATTCGCTTAACTTACATAAGAACAGGTGATAATAGAATGACGTCTCATAGCTTTATTTATAATACACAGCTTAATTTGAATGAGGTGTCGAATACAAAACAAGAACAGTTAGCTAACTTCATAATGGATGAGTAAAGAAAATACAGACTTCATGATAATTTGCAGCATATTTATTATTAGATGAATATTAAGTACAAGTAACAGATATATTTATCGTAATACCTATAATAAAGATTTTTTGATAGGTATTTCAAGACATCTGGGAGATGAGAGCGTTGGTCACCTATCGAACCGTGATGGAAAGAATGGCGTTGGAGCACGATAAGGGCGAGAATTTCGAGGATGGGCCGTTGGTTATTCGCAGAAACCAAACGCGAAGGAATATCTAGAGTAACAGCAGCCAAGTATTTTTTAAGATTCATAGGTATGTATCGATAAAGCTTTTATTTATAAACATATTGTTATAAAAATTTAGCAGTAGAAGTATCTTATCTAATATCACAAATTACAGTTTACCTAGATGTTTATCTATTTAAAAAAAAAGAATCTAAAATAGTACGATTATTAGTAGAACAATAAATTCTTAATTTAGCCACTTTTCGACCATGGTCCGTCCGCGCTCTTTTCAAATATAGATATGTATTTAAGTAAATGTTAATGTAGTTAATTAATTTAAGTATTAGCCAACATCTAACATATACCTAAAGATGGTTTCGTTCTATTATTATGTCGATCATCTTTAAATTAACGTCGTATCATAATATACTAGACGAGCGACATTTATAAACATGAGGTTGGTTGATTTGTTTCTTTAAAAATAATACTTAATAATAGTACATATTGACATTAACTTATATAAGTAGCTATAGTAAAACCGTAATTTAATCTAAAAAGTTTTAAAAGGGAAGTCTTGTCTATATTAAAATGCAATAATCGGAGATAGAAATTTATTAAGTTTTTAAATGAAAACCAACCTACCCACGTAAATAATTTTCCGCGTTTTCGGTCGAAGATATTAGGATGAACATAATATGTACAGTCAAATTCATATGTTCTGTCCCGCGAAATACGATCGCAGGCCAACGAGCGACAAAAGAGGATCAAGAGGGATGAAAAGTGGCAGTTGCTTTTGAATTGTAAAAAGGGACGCGTCAAATAATAAATAAAAACGGACAATACTTTTTTTGTTGAGTCTTTTACGATAAAAACTAACACAGGCGACGGGACAAAACATCTGAACTTGGCTGTACTTGTTGTAGGCATAAAGAACATTTATGCAAATGATCATTGACTAGGCATATACTAAGTGCCATGACAAATAGCAAAATAACTTAAAACGAATACGATTTTGCTATTTCCCTATGCATTTATGATAACATTTCTCCAGCTGTAGATAAGTTAGTCATTTGGTAAATGCCAGTAATATAAATAATGTAAAATATTTAAATGAAAAAGTTTACCGTCTAGGTATCATAATACAACAAACACAAACAATAAAATATTTGTAATTGTAGTACCTATTTATCGTTAAAGTTATGTGGAAAAATTTATTATTTATAACAAACGCAAATAATTGAAATTAAATATTTTATTATTTGTGCTTGTTATATAATATTGTGATACATAATAAACTTTTTTATTTAAATCTTTTGCCTTATTTATTATTGGCATTTATGAAATGACAAAAATTATTTATAGCTAAACAATAATGTTATAAATGCTTAGGCAAATAGCAAAATCGTATTCGTTTTAAGTTATTTTGCTATTCGCCATGGCACTTGGCATATTATGTCCAGTCAAATCACGATCATTTGCCTAAATTTCCTTTATGCCTACGACATACATATACTTAAAGCTGGCGATTTAAATTACATTTATCAACAACACACTAACTATTTACGTAAATGCAGTCACTAACTTGTTATAAAGTATTAAATCTGGCCTCCAAACGCGGGCGTACGGAATTCGTATAACTTTTATGCCAGCAAAATCGGACGCGTTCCATCTCAGATGATGATCTATCCAAATTTGCGTTATCCAGCAGTTCGTTGTCAGTATCTGATTTTTTTCATCCTGAAAAAAGTCATATATTACATTATTTACTCGCCATGCGACATTCATAACAGATTACACGGTGTAATCATTTAGTAATCAATCGAAGAAACATTTATCACGCGTCATTCGACGTCTATCTAACATAAAATTTTAAAACGTAAGTATTTTCTGTACAAACGGCGAACGTATGTAGGTAGGTCTTGACGAATTCTCCGTCAAACGACTCTATAAAACAAAGTGATGAATATTAAAAGTAATGTGCCTGGCGTCGTCGATCCATTATTAATAAAAATATTCTTGAAGCTATCCGGGAGCAATAAATTTCACAGGAAGAGTGTATTTTAGAATGGAATCAACTTCAATATTATTTTTTAATTTAGTCAACTTCATTATTACATAAATTTGCAAGTAGGTATACAATGACTATTACTTTGGTTTTTTGGGGAACCACCTAAATATATGTCTCTAAAACAGAAGTACAGTGCTCTCCCTCTATAGTTCCTTCCTCAACAGTTCCGCTTCCCCAGTTTTCGACTCGACTAGTACCCCCACTCTTAAGACATCAGCGCGTACCTCGAGATTCAAATGGCTCTCTCCATACAGTTCCGCGCGCTGTAAGGCTTGAAAAATCGAGTGTATCCAATATATATAGCACAAATTAAGTAATTTATATTGTATTTATTATTTTATTATTATTATTTATTTATATTTATTAAAAGAAGTATAAAAACAAAATATATTACGTTGATTTGTGACATTTTATATTATAAAGATATAGATTAGCACGAGCGTACGAACAACAACTAACTGTCGAACAGAGGAAAACCATCAGTAGGAAATCAAAACAAAAGAAAAACATTTTATTAGGACGAGTGTAAGATGGAACTATTAAGAAAGACGCAAGTGAATTCGTTCGAGCGCTACGAAAGGCGCTTGGTAGGGGAACTCTGTTCGACTTAATTTCTAAGAAAAGTTATTCCTCTCATGCCCAACTGCGGAACTGTAGAGGAAGAGCACTGTACATAGGTACATATTCTTTTTAGACCTATAGTTTGTTACATTCTTATGAATGTAACAATGTATCACTATTTATATAGCGACTGGAATATTGAAAATCTGAAGAAAATTCTTCGTATCTCTGTTACAGAAACATTAATCGGTTTTAGGAAACTTCGGCTTTAGAAACTACTTTTTGTAAGTCTATACGTTTACGACTACAAATTTGGTTGATTTAGTAATACTAACCACATATAAATATGATACATAATGTAAATCAACTACCTAGATGCCAACCGAAATTTTCAGCCAGTTGAAAAAATAACTGTTAAACGCATACCTTTGCTATTACTTATTATTACTTCATCGCTCTACCTAGAAATATGTGTCTAAAATGATGGGTTCATTACCTTTGTTTCGTCGACCTCGACATTACGAAATTTCGGGCGAAAAAGCTTTCCCTAAAATTTTCACCCGACACAAAAATATTGAGTTTGTATGTACCCTGGACAACGTGAATTATCAATTTCCACTTTAAATGGCGTCGAAAATAACGTAGGTATAGGTAATACTAGACGCAGCACCGGCACAGTTTCACCGAACTCGACTTTTGGCGAAACCCCGAAAGAAAAACACCGTATTAAACGCTGTCCGCTGTGTGTTTTTTTCGAAAAATTCTAACCCGACCCGCAACTTTTAATGTGGCCCTTTTACTACTAAAAACGTCGATTTCCAATTAAGATAGCGCCTAAAGTTTAATTTAGGCCTTAATAAATTCTAATTTCTTAAATTGTATTAGGTTTAAATTTTTTAATAATGTAAGTTTTTAAGTTTTTTTTTGTTTCTTACTAAAATATCAATTAATAGGTATGTATGTAGGTGGTACATACGTATGTGCCTATATATTATAATATAATATAATAATATATTATCTACACTTTATCCAAACCTATACGCAATTCACGTCATCAATAAAAGGTTACTAGATGATGACGTTTCACACAGTGCTGTCGCCTCGTACCTCGTATTTTTCAAGTTCTAATAAATTGTAGTCATTCTTTATGCCATCTAATATGTGCGCAGGTAAATCATCTATAGAATGTTATTCTAGATATGTTATAAATTCCTAATAGATTTTGAGAAAATATGTGAAAACTTATCTTTGTTAACTTTAAGAACATTCTTTATTTTAAGTGTTTTAAATGTTTTAGATAACGGGAGCGACAACGGCTATCCCACGTTGATAGTATAATTCTCGCCAGATCAACGAAGTCAAACGACATTGGACTCGGTCAGTATTTGCATAGATGGCCACTATACTCGTTGCTATTAAGAACGCTTATTGAGAAAGGATTTTGGAGGTTAGAGTAACTGAACTTATAGGGATCAACCGTCGAATGAGAAGGGAGTATTACGTTGATAAATTAAAATACGTGATGCTTTCTTCTGTTCGAGGCCTTGATTCAGACGATCTGGTTCAGGATAACAATAGCAGTTTTTCAACTATTTGCATATATTATACTATACAGTTTATCGTTGCCTTCAAAACTGCCTGACATCAACCCAATAGAAAATAAGCAGAAAATGAAGGGTAAAGTAGAATGCGGGTAGGGTAGAGCATATTAAAGATAAAGATACTTCTGTCACATCAATTAAAAGGTTCACGTAATATTTCACCACCCTTTTATTATTTTTGTACCTATTGAAATTTGTTTTATCTTTAGACATTTTTATTATATCTTTTATCATTAGGCACCTATTTGTATCTTTTATAATTATATTTATCCTATGTGATTTAAGTAAAAAATTAGGTTAATTTAACCAATATTACAAATGTGTAATTTACAAATGTAGTAGCGTGAAACTGTTATATAGGTACCTACACATATGTATTTATTACGTTATTCTCTTATTATACATGTAATCTGTACTTATATACAGATATATTTAAGTCATTTGTTTTATAAATAGGTAACTTTTATAATAAGTGCAAACAGAAGCAGTGTCTGACGTATGACGTGTCTGAAGTATGACTTAATAAATGAGATACACGACCCCCCACTTGACATTTTAACGAAAACATTTTGGGAAAGCGAAACAATCAAAAAACGACTATTCGTATAATCGTATATTTTTAATAAAAAACGGCAAAATCATACAATTCGATTTTTGTAGGTTTGTGGTGTTTGAAGTTGATAACTTTTTGAATGGCATTTGTATATGTATAAAATAAATATAATTAAAAAAAAATAAAACAATAAATATAGTTATTTCAACCTTTATTAAAAACATTCCTCGAATTCGTCATTTAACTTAAAATACAGGTAGGTATTAATGGTTACATTTAAAAATATTCATAAATACCTACACTATGTTTTACATTCTTAATTTTGCTTGCTTTAGTTTAGATTTTTTGAAAACTTTAGAAATTAAAAGTTATAAACAAATTCAAATTGTCTTGTTCTTAATGATCAAACCCATCTCCTTAACTCACCATTTTTGGATTATCTAATTAAAAAAAGGAAGTCAAATTAAACCAACATCCGACCAGTTGCGATATGTCATTAAACGCTTGAAAATGCAATCGGATTGTGAAACGCGTTCCAAAGTTAAAAAATATTGAAAAGTAAGTGAAATTATAAATTTAATATTTATATATAGTTTATTAAGAGTATGGCCTATCCAAACGGCCTGAAGATCACATCATCAATAAAAGGTTACTAGATGACGACGTCTCACACAGTGCTGACACTCCGTACCTCGTATTTTTTCAGTTTTAATAAATTTTAGTCTTTCTTTATATCTAATACGTGGGCAGGTAAATCATATATAGAATATGTCACTTTCTCAACTTTAAACTGAGTACAAATAAACAATCCAGTAACTTTCTATCGATTAAACTACTACTAGAAAACTAGTAATTCAAGTATAACAAAGCAAGAACCGACAAACACTGTGCGTTTAAATCGATTAAAAACTATCGTAAAATATCCAAAAAAAGAGACGTACTACTAAAGTCCATGGTTTTAGCAAAATTTTGTTCCAATCTGAAACGTTTAGAATAGGTCCGGAGCTACACGGAAAGTCGTTTTTAGAATATAAAAAGATAAGTAATATAAAATTAGGCGCGTTTGCGGCGATTTAAAATTTTTGTGAAATCTCGAAAAAATCCCTTAGTATAACTCGGCTTCTTTTTTCTGGCAAAATTTTGACCGCAAGCTTTTGAGCCGTAACGTTCAGAACAAGTCGAAAACGATTAGAAAACTCGTATTTTAGGTACTACGAGGCAATAGATAACGAACTGCCGACGCTTAAATAAATTATAACTTTATATAGTCTTGATAAAATGACGCCACCTGCTTACGCATAGAACAGGTCCGGAATTAGTTGAAAAGTAGTTTTTCGAGAATAACAATGCAAGAAATGACAATCTAAGCGCGGTTGCGGCGATTTAAAATTTTTGCGAAATTTCGAAAAAATCCTTTAGTATAGTCCAGCGATTTTTTCAGACAAAATTTTGACCACAAGATTTCGAGCCGTAACGTTCAGATCAAGTCGCAAACGACTAGAAAACTCGTAATTCTGGTATAACAAAACAAAAAGTGACGAACTGCGGGCGTTTAAATAGATTATTGTTTTTGCATAATCTCGATAAATTGACACAACCCGATACGCATAGAACAAGTCCGGAATTACTTGCAAAGTAGTTTTTCTAGAATAACAAACCAATAAATGACGAACTAAGCGCATTTCCGGCGATTTAAAATTTTTGCGAAATCTCGAATTAATGCCTTTATCGTTCATGATTTTTGCAAAATTTTGTTCCTACCCTGTACTAGAATAAACGTCAATTTTCATCTAATTCTAAAATAGAACTGAAATATATTAGGTTAATAATTGTGAATGTAATGTGAATTAAAATTATAGAATTAATAGTGAATTATTCTTCTGTTAGTTAAATATTCTTTTGTTTTCTTTTAAGTGATCACATTTCTAAATCATTAAAAGGATTTGGTCAACTTGGTGGTCTAATATTATCACAGAATCGATTTCATTAGTACAAATTCAAACACATGCTCGAGTAGAATAGAATCCTGTTATATACAATAATTTTTGCAATTGTTATTATTTAATTTCCGGTGAGTTGTTTAGGTCTCCCAAATCATCTTGTTTTACTCCACTCGACTATTTATCCACATTTAATTTCGTGTACCTACTTTTTTTTGATATACCTCTAACGTAAGTTGTTTTATCACACGCATTATAAATAGATTTTAGAATTAGAAAATACCATATTTTAAATTTCTTAAATAAATGTTGACGTACCTACCTATTTTAAATTAAGCACTAAGTAGGTACTTAAATGTTAAGTGATACATTAGCTTAATGATATTACTTACTTATATAAATAGTTATAAATTAATAATTGAGAATGTAACTATCGTATTATACCTATTAATAGTAACTACAAGAATTAAATCAAAAATAGTGGTGTTGGAATTTAAATAAACGCGATTTTCTTAAATTGAACGATTAAGAATCATTACTAGTATACGAGGCGCGTTTTTTAAGTAAGTACCGTTTTGGAATTAAAAAAAGACGTGCAAAGATATCGCAATAATTTTATTTTTACATGAAAGCCTGTACCTTAATCTACTTTTCTACATAATTTCCGTGAATATTGAGGCACTTGTCATAACGTGGCACCAGTTTTTGAATACCCTCCTCATAAAATTCTGCCGCCTGACTTGTTAACCACTGTATCACAAATGTTTTGACTTCGTTATCGTCTTGAAGATGCTGACCACCCAGGTGTTTCTTCAAGTGCAGGAACAAATGGTAGTCGCTGGGCGCCAGATCAGGGCTGTATGGAGGATGATCTAGAGTTTCCCATTTAAAAGATTTGATGAGATCTTTGGTCCGATTAGCCACATGTGGACGGGCATTGTCATGCAGCAAAACGATACCCTTACTCAACTTGCCACGTCTTTTGTTCTGGATTGCACGACGCAGATTGTTCAATGTCTCACAATAAGACGCTGCATTGATTGTCTCATTACGAGGCAGAAACTCCACTAGCAATACTCCTTTTCTGTCCCAAAAAACTGTGCACATGATCGGACCAAAGATCTCATCAAATCTTTTAAATGGGAAACTCTAGATCATCCTCCATACAGCCCTGATCTGGCGCCCAGCGACTACCATTTGTTCCTGCACTTGAAGAAACACCTGGGTGGTCAGCATCTTCAAGACGATAACGAAGTCAAAACATTTGTGATACAGTGGTTAACAAGTCAGGCGGCAGAATTTTATGAGGAGGGTATTCAAAAACTGGTGCCACGTTATGACAAGTGCCTCAATATTCACGGAAATTATGTAGAAAAGTAGATTAAGGTACAGGCTTTCATGTAAAAATAAAATTATTGCGATATCTTTGCACGTCTTTTTTTAATTCCAAAACGGTACTTACTTAAAAAACGCGCCTCGTACATAGGTCATAGGCATTATAATGATCGCCGCCATTCATAAAATCTATAGAAATATCAATTACATTACAGTTACTAACTAGAAATGCGCTTTTTATTATTTCAAATGCCACTTAATTTATCAAAAAGGTTAAAACATCGCGAATTTATTCGACCAATTAAGAGCTACAAAATAGGTATACTTCACAAAAGTTATTTCTAAAACCACCATAAACTCAACATTCCTATTATTTCCTGAAAGCTTTTTCATATAAAGCTGTTTAGGGGAAAGTCGAAAACCTGTTTACTTTATAATTTATTCGGCATCAATCGAAATCAGGTTTATTATGTTTAAGATTGTAGTAGGATTTATATAACTCGATTATTATTTTGACTTTTAATTTTAAACTATAGATTTTTCGTACTTATGTACAAGAAAATTGCGTTTATTACCTATATAGTATAGTACCATATTACGCGAATGTCTTTGAGTAACTGAATATTGGTTGTTAACTTTATCTCGCTACTTATATAATAAATATAATACTTACTACGTCTATGATATGATGTAACGAAACTCCAAAAATCACAGTTAAAGGTAGAGAGGAATTTTCTACGGGTCGCACTGCAGGGTCATAGTTGGCCATCAAATGTCGCATTAATCGCGATTCGTTTTCATCACCCTGACATTTACCTGCAAAATAAAATAAGTTTATTTTGATTTGTATCTTTTCCAATTCCTAATCAAATTCTTTAGATCCTTGCCAATTTTTAAAACAGTAGAGCCTTGTTAAGTCGGATTAATGGGAACCGGAGCCGATCCGGGATAACGACAATCCGGGTTAACCGGAGATTCGAGTAAAAGGGGGCCGAGTTAACGAGGTCCTACTGTATGTTGAAAGTTTCTTTAAACTTAATAATCATATTAGTTATATTTATATATTTCAACTAACTTACAGCCGAACAAAGTCGCAATTCATTCGAAACAATGTCGATAATAACTATTGTAATTAGAGAGACATGCTTGCTTCGTTTCCCTTTCTTATTATAAGACATCAAACTTATGTACATAAATACGAATGAATATAGAGAAACAGGCTTGAACAATATCTCTTTCTACCTACTTCTCCAAATTAACCATAATTTTATTTTAATCAATTTACTTCTTAAAATATCTTTAACATTAGAAAGACGGCTAATAAACGATGATCATCTGGTCAAGAATGTCAACCCCAAATGTTGTTTAATCGTAAAACGTATCAGAAAGCTTCTTTGTCGGTAATAAGTACAATTGTAATATGCTTTGAAGCCATGTATTTAAAGAAAATTTGTAGATTATAATTAATGAAATATTAATAGCGGTCATTGGACTTTCATCTTTCTAGGTAAATTAATCGTCACTCCCTTAATATGCTAATTAAATATCTTTTTTTTTGTTAAACATTAGAACTTACAAAGATATACTTACAGTGATATAGAAAAAATCATACTGTTTTTAAATACCTACTTAATTAAAATAAATATTGTTCAAAGCGATCATCCGACCGCTGACGTCTTTCTAGCGTTAAGGAAAACAAACTTGAAAAGTTTTCGAACCTAATCTATTACAAAACCCTTAAGATATGTTTACATTAGAATAATAAATAAATATAGATACTAATATATTACGCAATCTAACGTGTTAAGTGTTACGTTCATTTGAAAAATGCTAACGTAGTCTTTACATTTGCTATTGTATCTTTTATAATCCCCTAGTTGCCGATTTCACGCTACCCATCAAGCAAAATATAAGTACTATAAAATATTAGTAACCGCAATAATACTAGTTGTAAAATTAATAGCTGCATCAACTAAATTTATTATTGCACTTATTCTTATAGTAGCTACATTTTTCTACGTAGGTATGTTAATAAGCCTTAAAAGTTTGCTGTGAATGCGCTACGCAGTCTTATCTCGACAGCTGGTTGAAAATATTAAATTATCCCTAACTTTTCCAAAACTACTTGAAGCGATGCAAATACCTACCTAAATTAGTGCAGTTAGTTGTTTAACAAATCGATTTGTTGACTCGTTTTTAATAAACATTCTTAAACCGCTCACAATGAGCTCCTTTATAAAAGAGAAAAGTGACAAATTTGAAAATTAATTAAAATATTATATAAGTAATAAAGTAAAATATTGATACGAAAAGCTAGAAATTCCCAATAAGTAATTAATTAGATATAGCCTATCTGTTGGTAGGTATATGTTGCACAAATTGATGAAGGGCCAAAATTATTTATTTTCGTGACAGTTTTACATCGAAACCGATCAATCATACCTATAATATTTACCCGCTTACCTATCGATTTTATTTTATAATACGTAGCGTTGAAAGTAAATGGAATCAAAGTTTTTAAACAAATTAAGATCGAAAACGAAATGCTTTTTAATTTAAATACTAATACGAATGGAAAATTGGTATGATGTTTTAGCGAATTAAGTGGATTTACTGAACGGCATCGATTTCGGTCGGGAATTTTATTGAATTGCCGTGCAATTTAGAACTAATCATGGATCACTCGATGCACGTAATTATGGGGTTTCCAGCTCAGATGATTACCTACATACGTGAAATTTTTACTAGTTCTTTAGTAATTTTGGAATCACGTGCGGCTATTTTACTCGTATATTGATGCGCCAAGTGGGCGAAATATAAAAATTTTATGTGAACTTTAGAGGTCCTTAATAAAATAGAACATTTCATTTAAGAATTATACCCACTTACCGAATCTGGATATGGTATGGCTGGATATCGCGAGCTGTTTAAAACACGTTACCTGTATATTAGTAAAATCATCATCGCAAAGTTTAATCACTGCAGATTACCTTGTCAGAGGAAAATAATTAAGTAATGTAAAACGAAGTTGAAGTTGACGCTAATTTTGTTTGTGAAGAACCACCACCGGTCTTAACCATCTAGATTTGATGCGCTATTACTTAATTGCTGATGATTTAATTATCTCTTCTAACGATGAAAATGATTTCCCACCAGTTCACAAACGGTGTCGAACATTGTCGGATAGCGACAATAAAATTCATAAAGAATTTTTACTGTTCGATATAATTAAACCAATAAAGTTTTAAAAACGAACTGCTTTTATGTTTTTGTTCTCACTCTTATATACATAATCTAACACTTCGCGAGCTCGAAACCCCGTATTCTTTACGTTATGATAACTAGATACTTACTATTACTTCAACGTACGAAACCACGAAGTCAAAAATATAATTTGAATAGGTAACTCAATTTATTTAAAATATAATTCTGTGTAAAATTAACTTACCGAAAACCTGGAATGTATTCGATAATTCTGTTTAAATTAAATCGCGTTCGATCGAGTTCAATTAAAATAATTTCGAACTCCATTAGGCGGGATTATTATTTGGAATTCGGTGTTCCAAGTGTATGGCGAAATCCGCAAGTTAAAAACGGCAACAATCGGAAACTGGTTTTCTTTCCATGAAAGGTTCCGTTTGATCTTTGTTAAACTGCTCCGGATACACGCATCTACTTGATTGAAAAGTTTTTCATCTATGCTTAGCATGGTTTTTATACTACACTTATACTAGCCGTGGATTTTTAGAAATGAAAATTAAACTGGCAGTCACGTGTGCATAAATTCGACAAAGAGATTTTCTAAATAAAAGCGGAAATTCCTACAAAAAAAATTTTAATCTTCGTTGTAAGATTTAAATCTGTATCGAAAAACAAGAAAATTAGAAGTTGATGCAACAGCGGAAGGAACAATAATGGTTTACAACAGTTACAATGCGGCGCGGAAATTTTAATTATTAGATTCTCCGATCCTCGTTGAAAAATAGATCGAGGCCTCTCTCTAAATACCAGCTTATTATATTGTCTATTGAAAAGTTTTTCGAACTACATACCTATAGGTATACAAATAAATAAATTGTCGTTTAAATTAACATTTTTATTGTGTGCCCACATTTAATGTATCGCAGTTTTTTGTTATGTATTCGGAAACGACTAAGACCTTGTGTGCTAAGAATTTCTATTGGATAACATCACTGTTCCAGACATTCAAATATTAAATATATATTCCGATTAAATATTAAATTTAGTAAGTTGTAATATTAATAGTCAGACAAAGAAGATATTCAAACAAAATTAGATAATTTTAATAATCTTCGAATAATTTCTTTGTTTTGATTAAGTGGTAAGTAAATATAAATTATGTTTAGTTAAATTATTATTTATTCATTTGACCAAGCTTTCGGTATTATAATTATTATTATAATTATGAAGCCCCGACGTTGGCATTAGAATAACATCAAAAGCTAAACCAAATGAATAAATAATAATTTAACTTAACACAGTCTATTCTACCCCTTAATCAAATAAAGGAAATTTCTTGATGCATGGCAGAAAATGGCAGGAATCGTCGTCTCAATTGTCTCAAATTACGTACATAGATGGAATTTCGATAACTTTTATAGCAACTATATTGACTATCTGTTAGTTTAAAAATAATCTCCTATTATCAAAAAATAGTTAATTATAAATCACCTACCTACTCGGTTTTTTGTTTGTTTCTGTTCAAGTCGAGTTACCAGGAAAAATGTCGTATATGTAAACGTAAAATTGAAAGATTAAAACTGTAAGCTTGATGAGCTTACCTATTGTTTATCCTTTAGACAACAAAAAAAAAACCGAAACAAAAAGTAAATGAACACCAACGTCGATTGCTGTTGAGTAAAAGGTTCTTTTTCCAGTTTATGTCGTTTTTTCTTCGTACTAATGTCCATGTTCCTATTTTGTTCTGCTCTGTTACAAATGACGGTATCTCTCGATTGATGAAATCTCTTCTTTTAAACAATCTAATGGGATCGACCGTGTTTTTAATATCATTAAAAAATATATTCAAAAGTTAAACGCCCAACTAAACAGGTTAAGTTTTGTTTAATTAAAGGTCAAAGATTAACATATGTCCTATACGCTTAGTCCCATATATACTTAAATAAAACTTTATTTCTATAACCTATTAAAAAGTTTCGTAAATAAACAATTTACGTTGTAGGTACTCTAATGAGCACCGACTGCGTGGCTCAAATAGCGACAGCATAAATCTGCATTTTATCTTTATTACGAAGCTCAATCGCCGCCTAATATTTTTAATCAGAAGAGGGAAGTTAATAAATCGTGCACCTGTTGCCATAACTGCGAACTAAAATTATAGTCACCACGATGTCATCCTATTTAGTTCGTATTGATTGAGAACGGAAGTGAAATTGCAGTCATTATATACGCTAGTAACTTACTTTATTGATGTGTCGTCGTGATCTCCACAAACGTAAAGGTTTACACGCTGCAATTTGGGTCGATTAAGCAAATTAAGTTAGAACTATTTTAAATTAAGTTTAGTTGGTTTCAAAATGTTTTTATCTAACTAACAGAGTTGATGGTAAAAATACAACAGTAGTTACAGAAAATACAGATTTCTGTAGATATTATATAAAATCGCAATTAAATTGTTTTACCTAACATTAGCAGCTACCTATATCAAATTTAATCATGAACAAATGAACAAACCGATCAATCAGTGATGTAGGTGCCTACCCTCATTAACATTTATTTATAATAATTAAAATAAATATTTACACACTTTACACTGTTTATTTTACTGCCGAGTGCTTCGCACATATTTAATTCGTACCTACACGAAACTCAGCAGAAAACTAACTCATTCTGTCGTTATCCACATATTATATATATATATATATATATATATATATATATATATATATATATATCGAAATAATTTCCACTAACACACGGACGTTGTGCCTACATAAAAAGGAAACCTTCTTCCAAGCCACATGTTTTACAAATATTAATTGGACGAAACTAACATCCCATAAAATATATGTATACTTATATCTCTATTATTTAAACAAAATCTATTTAAATAAATACAGCGGGCTCCTAAATTAATCACGTCTGGCCCGAGTCTGTAAGGTTAATTGTCAACAAAAATAGTACGTAAGTAAATTAATTCAGTTAAATAATTTTAAATAAACAGTCCTTAGTTTAATTTATACACTAAAATTTTACTATCAGTGCTTACGTATCCACTATGTATATCAGAATTGTTTGTTTGCGTAGAAACTAGTTCGGGTGCTTACAAAATGCAAACCGTGTAACAATCATTAACATGCATATTCATTTCAAACTGAAACATATTATATTCTATGTATAGTTGATGCAATAACGGAGGTTTCTACAACTGATTCTATAGAGAAGTGTTTGAAGTGTAGGTGGTAATTTCGAACATTGAATTTTAAATAAGCATTCATATAGATAATTGTAATCAACATTTAAAAAAATACAGTTACAGTAAAATACAGTTAAATACAGTATTTGAAACTATACGCATGGAGAGTTACTTATCTAAATTATAAATTGTTGTAAGTTCCTCGTTTCACTTCGTGAGCAGACAAGCGTTTAATTAAATGGAAAATCGCCATACCCCGAAAGCTTCATTATCTTTATAACTTTAGTAAACAATATAGGTAGATATTTATCCAAATAGAAACACAAAATTTAGATTAGATATTATTCTAACCATACAATTGTATATGGATTTATTTTCACCTAGCTGATTTTTCTATTCGTTTAAAGTATTTTCCAATTATTAGCGCGCGAAATCAATATACGTCCGAACTTATTTAATATTCATTTACCTATTTATCCGTAGGGAGTTAATTGTCTGGAAGCACGGTAAGCTGATTATGGTCTAATGAAAATTTTTAATGAGATACCCCTCGTGTGCTTTTACGAGGTTTTAAATGGTGTCGCAAAAATCTCCGCGTTGATATTTTATTAAAAAGATTAATAATGAAGGTACGTCGAAAATTCGAAAGGATAAGGCACGCAATTACTAACAGTAAAGCAGCGTCTTCATGTAAAACATGTTTGTTAAACTTGTTTAACAACACACGAAAACCCCTACATCACGAAAATATAACTCATTCATTTTCGGTCGGTCATATATAACTATGTTACGCACCAAGCTAGAAATTGTACATTTCGCACACTGCACAGCAATTTTTGTGCCAAGCGCGAAGTGCACAAGTCGTTTTGTACGAAGTTCAAATTATGCACTTGGTATAACGAATTTTGTACTGTTCGCACTCTGCACAGTTTTATTGTACCAAGTTGTAAATTTCAAACGCACATTCAACTTGGTACGGCAGTTTTTGAACAAAGCTCGAAGTAAATATTGGCAGGCTATACCTACAGAGTTGTAAAATGTAATTCATAGCTCTGCCAAACTTATCGTCATTCTTATTTCAGTCATTGTAATTTGACATTTATTTTTAATCCATTTTAGGGATGTAAATCCGTTTCATGTCTTTGAAATTTGAATTATGCCATGTTTAGTAAATATAATTTAGTTTTTGTATAAAAACGAACATGAAAAAATCTTTCTTCGCTCTTTTTCGTTGAAAAACAATAACGCGTGTCATATTTTCATTGTTCTTTGATGGAATTCAGTTGAACTTTTCCTGTAGTAAATGTGAAACACGCTTTATAATTTCTAGAAGAATATTTTGTAACAATCAAAGGAATAGCATATTTTGACAAAATAGAAGTATTTACCTACTACTTCTAAACGCAACGAACGAATTTTAGCCCCTTGTGGCCCTTCTACGCTTCCGTAACAAACACCTACGACGTTACGGATTTAATAAACTGAAGGTAGATATAAATATTTATTGTAATTTGGCGGAATAGAGACTTCAGGATAACCAACCAGTTAGTATAAAACTCTACAGGCGCTTCGAAAATGTTTATTCCCGACTTTGTACAAGAACTATTGTTCCAAGTTGAATATGCGTTTAAAATTAACAATTTGGTACAATAAAACTTTACAGAGTGCGAACAGTACAAGATTCGCTGCACCAAGTGCAATAATTTGAACTTCGTACAAAACGACTTGTGCACTTCGCGCTTGACATAAAAATTGCTGTGCAGTGTGCGAAATGTACAATTTCTAGCTTGGTACGTAACATATATATGTTACGGTAAATGTACACTCTTGGGAAATGTACACTTTTACCGTAAAATGTGTACATTTCCCAAAAAGTTAGCTATATGTGAACTGAATATAATGTATATGTACATTTCCCGGCAAATGTGTACTCTTGCCTTCACGTTTTGGTAAATGTATACTCTTACCTTCATGTTTTAAGAAAAGTTGGAATACAAATAAATTAAAAATGTTGTTGCAGTAAAAAAATATTTATTTAAATAAACATAATACAAAAGGCTTTAATAACGAAAATTATTTTAATTAAAAAATGTAAATGACAAACAAAACATACTTTTCTTTGCATATTATATAATATGTCGTAGGTTATGATCCCAATATTCATAAATACATATTTCGTCCTAGTTTTTCAGGACCAATACGATGGGAATCAAACAAATAATAATAATAACATACTTTTCTTTATTATAACAGTTAAATTTTATAAAACTATAAAGGAACATATAGAAATTTCATAATGAAAAAAGTTTTATTTATTTGAGCAAGAATTGCTATTGTGGCACTTGGAATTACATAATATTTCAGCATTTTTACAACTGCATTTTTTTGAGGAACATGTTCCTTTACAGATGCATCTTTTAAAACCTTGTCCACCAGTAAGGGACTGCATTCCTATAATTTCTCTTACCGATTTCTCAACATCTCGAGTAACATCTTCGTATGATATAAACTTTTGTTCGCAAATGGCGAATTCGTGCCTAGAATAAGATTGTTTTAAAACTCCCTGTTTAGTTCCTAATTTATATAAATTTTTATCGTCATCTCTAGACAAAACAACGTAAATCAAATTTTTTGGATCCGTTTTACCACGATCAACGTCTGGAATGGATTTACCACATTTTTCACATTTACCAAAACGACATGGTCATTGTGAATTCAATATACATTTCCCTTATTTGAAATTGTAAATGTTAGTTGAATGCTCATTACCCAAACGAGGAGGCAAATGTGCACATTTACCGGAAAATGTGTACATTTGCCGCAATATCTACTTTTACCGTAACATATACATATAATCAATTTCTTATGGACACGATTCCAATCGCAATTTTGATCGTAGGACTCTGAAATTTGGACAGCGTATTATCTTTGCAAAAACGAAGGACGAGTTCGTGAACCAACCAAATCGACCGACCCGTTTCAAAATGGCGACCGTTCAAAGAAAATTGAAAAAATTCTAATCTCCATTGTTACTTATCGGATCGATAATGTGAAATATGTTTTGGAATCGACATAAAATTCTCTATCGATCCTGTCTCTTTATAATTTTCGATAGGATGCACTGTTTTCGGAAAAATAAAAAAGTGATATTTTTTTTAATTCTTATAAATTTCTCTCGTAAATATTATTTTTCAAAAAATGCATTTCTTTCAAGAAAAATTTAAAAAGAAGGAGTTTTTGACATGCAAAGACGATTTCAAAGTATTTTTTGGACGTAATCGCCACGTATTTATCCGACTAATTACGATCAAAATAGTAATAAGAAAAAATTACCTACAATTGGAGACATAAATTATGATACTCACTTTTGTGTTACAAAGTTTTACTCTCGCGCTTCATAATTTATGACGGTTTAATTTGATTCAATAAATTACCAAATGTAGGTAGGTAGGTACGTACATGTCGTAACAATTTAGAAAGAGGCATTTTATAAATGTTGGAAATATTTATCTATAATAAACAGCGTATATTTGTTACGAAAAAGAAGTAAATAGTTAAATACGTTATTTACGATAGGTTCCAATGACGTCATGCGTAAAAAGTTACTAAATTGTATATTTGCAATATTCAGTTTAAACATGGCATATTTTACCGATGCACATGTATGACATGGCAAAGAAAGACTGCTATCTATTAGCACTGTTTTATCGATGTCGAGATTGAGACCTATCGTGAATAACGTATAGATACTTAAGGACTTATAAATTTAATGTATAAGTCTCATATTGGGACTTTCTAAACTTTTATCTGATGGTTATCGTTAAGATATCGAACGTAACACGCTTATTGTTATATAATTATAATCCGCTGTGCATTGCTTTGTACGTCATTGTTTAATGATTCGATCCCATTGTTCTCTGTTACAAAGTTTTCTTGAAGACTTTTAATTCACCTATTTTGCGAAACATCTTACTTTTAGAGAAGGCTTGCAAAATGCAGAACCTTTTCTCTTTTCTACGTTAGTTTAGATAAGAAAACAGGAAACCAATTTTCCATTTTTACCGACAATATTTTAATTGTTTTAGATAATCGTCTTCCAAATTTTCTGTTAAACAGGAAAAAAGAAAATATTTGATTTGCTATTAAATAGGAGTAAAATAAAACGTTTGTAGTCCACGCAATGTTTTAAGGAACTTCTTGATTAATTAAATCCAATCCAGCCACGTTTAATTTCTAAATGTGACATGTACGCCAAAATTGCGCGATCGAAATTATAAAAACTACGTAGGTAGAAACTATTCAAATATTCGCTCGTTACATTTCATTGTTGTTGCGTATGATACTTATTGCGACTGTAAATTCATAAATACACACTTCTCGATTATAAACTAAAATAAAGTTAACCTCATCATCTATTCGTACTGTTACATGTTATTAAACGCGTTATTCCATAATTTCGTCGACTTCTTCACTAAAGAGTCGCCTTTGTTTGTTTAAATTTAATGTTGACTATACAAATTCGTGTAATTTTTAATATTCAGTTGAATTTTTATCGAGCATCTTTTTGTATGCGATTTGTGTATTTAAAATAAACCTAAGCCTCAAACAATATTTTATATTATGTGAATGCCGATGCATTTCGTACGATGTGCAACGAAAACAAATCTTTCGCTGTGTATTCGTCGAGATTGTATCATCTCTAAAATATAATATGTAAGACTACAAAATTAACTTATTTAATTTATAATTAAAACGGAGTTTTTCTAAAAGCACCCCACAAACTCTTTAATCCCTCGATAAACATATCGCGTTTGTATTTAAAGCGTGTAAGTACAACCTATTCGATTTTTGGAATCAACTTCGCGTCATTTCCGACAAGGATTAGTTAACATTAAAATTTAATTTTGTATCATCTGTTACGCGTTTAAAACAGTTCAGTATCAAAAACTTTTATAAAAAACTTAATGACAATGTATTTAGTTGATTAACGGTAATCTAACTTAAATTAAAAATTAGTTAGGTTGATCAAAGGATGACGATAAATTGAAAATTGCAATTGTGCTCGCTTATTAATAAATCTGTCAAACAATATCTTCGTGCATTAATTAAAAACGTGGTTAATTAATTTTTTGGCGTGGGTACCTATGTGCTTTAATCGATAGTGATGTGTGTAATTAAAAGTTTTCCGATGACAATTTTTCATCGTCGTTTCTTCTGTGACCGTTAAAAAGACATTATATTCTATAATATCTATTATTTGTATTGACAAACTGACTACGGTATTCAACAAAATACGATTATTTTGATAACTAGGAGAAAAATCCCGCACATTATCGTCCAATCATTCAATATCTATATGGCTCCTTCGTTAGAAATTGAAAGTGACGTTATACAAATAAAACCATAAAATTCAAGATGGGGACTTAATTTTCAAGATGTCCCGCAATAGGACAAATGAATTTTAAGTATGGTAAAGAGTATTATCAACTATATAATTATTAACGGAATTGGTTGCTTAGTACAAATTATTTCTAGGTCGAATCCCTAATTTTACTAATCTAATAGGAGTATAACTTCAAGAAAGGATTTCTTTTAATGACCCTGGTCACAGACCATCAGCCAACCACTATGTATTTACCTACATACCTATGTTCTGCGTACTTGGTATTGTTACTTTTACTACCCATACTAATAAAATATAGGTACCTATTCTGAACGGATTAAGAACAGCATTGCCCTATTAAATTTGTTTTATAGTATCGTTCTATTTATATTTGATACATAATAAGAGATAAGTCGCCCTTCATCGAACTTGGCGTCATATGCTTACCCTCGTCGTATTCAATAATTTGCTCTCCGAAGCAGAACACGAAGCGCTACAAAGCAATCTGATGCACATGTCGAGGTTACGTGTTTGGTATAAATGCGACCACTATTCCATATGTAAACGTTTCGTCTCCTAAATCTAAATTGACACAACACGCAATCGCGATACCTATATATGTGTATTTAATTGCCAAAGAAAACAACAATTTACTTTTCAATTTTAGATAAGAGTGAAACTGCCAATTAATATACTCCGATCTACGTTCCTGTGTAATGAACAATCGACGAAGTGCGTTGTCGGAACATTTAAAATTTCACATTTAACGGTATAAATTGTGAAATTCAATATTTGAAGACGGGGCGAATTTTAAACTAGATCCGATTTAATAACTTTCACTGGTACCTAATTGGATTTTAAATTAGGGTTTCTTATACCTAAGTTTTTCTCACTTTCCCTAACGTCGGGTATCTTGTTAAAAGATGTAGGTACATACTTTTGTAGATATCCTTTTGTAGTAATCACTTCCTAATTTGCAACAAAAAAATGCAATTATGTTTTATTTAACGGTCGTAAATTAGGGGTGTCTTTCTCAACTTAATAGTAATTTTTCCATAAAATGATCATTTAAAGGCATCGAATCAAACGCGATCTCTCATAAAATGCAGCATTCTTCTCATTCTTTCGCTTATAATAAAATCGACCAGTCTTACTTATAAAAAAACAATAGCTTACAAAAAATATACTTAGATAGGTAGGTACTTATTATAACACTCGGGATTTTTTGGTAAGTGGGACTCGCGTCTACTGGGTTCGTCTTATTATTATATTGATTATGAGTCAGAAACATACATATAAGCGAACTTAACTTCATTAACTCTAGATAAAGATAGAAAATTAAATTTACCAAAAGTTGTTAAAATTAAATGATTTAAAAACATAACAACCAAAAGACAAATAATTATATATATAGTAAGTCATTTAAAGACATAAAATACATGGTAAATTTCAAAACCCCTTCATTTGTATACTCGGCCCTCTTTTAGGTATTTGGAAACAATGAAAAAACAAAATATTTAACGACTTAAAATATCTAAAAGTAGATTAACGTCACTTGGGCGAAAAAGTTTGTAAAATTATCAATCTAAATTCTAGATCAAAGTAGGTAAAGGTTGGAGCATCAGTAGGTAAATACCTAATGTAAGTACCTAGGTAAACATACCTAGATAAATCAAGAATTTACAACAAAAAATAAAAAACTTAATCTCCATATTTTTAAATAAAACCAACATTGATCTTCACTAGAGTTACCACACAACAAACGAGTTACATTAGTATTAGGAGAACGAAAATATGAAACCTGGCCAAGGAACTGCGTGGATACTAGTACTGCCAAAAGACCGCATTTAAACTAAATCAACTACATCGGCATTCTTGCTTTACCGTAAGCAATTACTGCCAGTGAGTAACAAACAGCACCACTGTCAATATGATTTTACTGAACTCAGCTAAAGTCACTTTTGACACCATCACTTCTCAAAATAAAATGTACTTACGTTTATCAGTAGCTCGTAATTAACAATATGGTACCTATTTAATGTAAGTCTTGCCGAAAAAATATTAGAAAACGTAAGTAATTATCGAGTTGTGCTATATAAAGTGCCGTTGCGCCGATTATACAAATAATCCATTAACCTCACCTAGGTAAAATGTGTTGTGGAAAATCGAAAACTATCCTTAAATCATCCTTAAACACGTAAAATTGGTAAAATTGATAATGATCAATCTGCAGCTACGTTTAAATATAACATAATTCGAAGACAAAGCTAAAGCAAAAGTTAAAATTTAATAACAAATAAAGAATTACTACAACAAATAATAGGCATTTTAATCAAATTAAAAAGTAAAAAAAAAATATGAAAATAAATGATAATTCCATTTCAAGAAGCTTTTATAGGACATATTTAATCACATCAGAAAACCATATCCTAAGCACAAGGTTTTAAAATTTTCGCAAATTGGATTAGTTTTGAAAATTTCGTCTTTATTCTAAAATTAACCATCGTACCCTTATATTAAGTGAGTATTGGCTTTCAATATAGAAAATTTACTCGAAAAAATGCTTTCGAATGTTTGTGATAAGTAGATTAGTGATAAGAATGTAGGTATTAAGCGATCAATTTGCATTAAATGAATATTCAAATATGTAGATACTTTCGAAAATTATCGACAAATAACGCCTTCATCCAAAAAAATAATAGGTACCTACGTAGATGAAACGCGTGTCGATTTTAAAATTTATTCAACAAAAACTCCTGTGACATCAATTTATTATTAACTATTGCGATTAAAGGAAAAAATATTTACATAAATTATTAATTTAAAAAAAAATCTAATGTAATTGAAGTAGCTCAACAAAATAATTTCAAAAATGCTAGTTTTGTAGGTACAACACTGCAACTGTAGGTAGCCCAAGTAACAATTATACTTGAGATAAGTTGACTTATACAAGCTATGCTTGAAATGACCTTGTTAAAGACTTGCCTAATATAATTATTCAAACTCAACTTAAAAGAACCTCGTAAAACACTTGGATATGTTTGAAAAACTCTTGTAAGTAAAATACTTACGTATAAACTTGTATACAAGGAAGAAAAATTAAGAACTATTCAAGAAATTCATTATTCAAGTACAAAACCTAATTAAACCTCTATTCAAGGAAAACACTTAAGTCTTATTCAAAAGTTCTTTTTATAAACTAAAACTTAAATAATTTCTTGCTTAAAGTTTTTTCAAGATCATATTTGGAAACGTTATACAAATTTTATTAATTTTGCGTTGCTGAATCTCGTATAAAGAAAAATTGTAAGTGTTATACAAAATTTCCAGATAACTTAAATAATATTTTATGCAAGTTGCACTTACACACTATATACGCGTGCGCGAATTATAGTTACCAAATATAGGTATGTATAGCGCTTTTTCTTGCTTCCGAATTTACATTGTATAAAAAGTATTTACAGATAAAAATGAACGCATTTTGTATGGTGCGAGGTTTTCTTTTCGTTCACCGCTCACACCTCAAACTTTTTGTATATTTTGAACTTTTATATTTTTTGAATTAATCAATCAACTAATTTAACATTTAGAAAATTTATCGTTTTTCTCTACCCCAATTTTATTTTATTTACAACAACTATGGTTACTATATTCCCAGCCTTCTTTGCGACCCAACACATTTAAATTATGGAAAAAAATTAAAAGGTCAGGCCACTATTACCGAAAGGTAAATAAACAGTTTTCAAGTTTGATTATAGAATCATCGTCTTTTGCTACTTCAAATTTGTCATCTAAGAGGTTATTGCCAGCAATACCTCAATCGTCCAATAATAAATGCCTAACTAATAATGAAACTTCAGTATCTAATGATAAAACTAGTAATTTAGGTTCTATACCGACTGCTAAGTAGATACATTCGATATATATAAATATATATACACATATATATATATATATATATATACATATATATATATATATACACACATATATATATATATATATGTTATATATATATATATATATATATATATATATGTTATATATATATATATATACTTTAATTCGCACCTATGATTTATTGACGTATTATAGGGGTTGTCAGCGATGAGTCACCTGAAGATTACAGACAAAGTGCCTATGAATTTTACGCAGTTGATGAGAGTAGTGATAATAGTACTAATCGCATCATATATGATGATGATAGCAGTTCAGCGGCTGAAGATGAAAGGAGCCAAAACCTTCACACGAATATAAGACATTGGGCGCTAACATTCAACATTAACCACTCAGCAGTAAAAGAGTTACTCAAAATTATTAATAATTGTTTTGATAAAGACGCGTTGCCACAAGATCCACGCACGTTAATGGAAACTCCTCAAACGGTCGAAATTATACCATTGGGTGATGGCGAATATTGGCAAAATGCTTTGCGGTTTTTTTTGGAAAACTTATTCTCAAAAATATCTAAGCCTATAAATAAATCCTATAATATAAACCTATAATATAATAGCCTATCATTAAATATAAACATAGATGGACTGCCAATATTTAAAAGTGCCAAAAACGAGTTTTAGCCCATCCTGGCCAATATTGCCGAATTACCGAAACAAAAACCATTAGTGATCGGAATATATTATGGAAAATCTAAGCCATCGGATCTGCGCTTGTATTTGATTCCATTTGTCGAAGAATTAAAGACAAATTTGGCTGACGGAATATATGTAAATAATCAAAAAAAATAAAAATAAAATAAAAATTGTAATAGGGTAAGTAAGGGAAATGTTGTGAATTCAAACAAAAAACCTGGACAAATTGATTTGTAAAAATTATTTTTTTCTGTTTGTAATATGTCTTCTTGTATAGAGCTTGAACTAATGAACTTGATTACAATGTTATTCATGTAAAATATTTTAGGATTACGCAAACTTCTGAAATAAGTCTTATATCAAGTGTTACTCAAGTTCATTACCTAAGAACTTTGTACTTGAATAAGCCTTGTATACCATCCTCATGTAAAACTTTATTCATATATTCTTGTATAAATCTTTATAACATATTCTTGAATAAAGACCAGTTCAAGCCGCATTCCAATCGCCCTTTTTACTGGCATTAGCCCTGAATAATACTTTATACTAAGAAAATTCAAGTCGCATTTCTTGAATAATTTCTTATAAAAAGCTTTAGACAACATTTATTTAAGCAAAATTGTTACTTGGGAGGTATTTTACTATAAATAAATAAAATAAATAAATAACTGGCATTTAATTTTCATCACAAAACCTAACATAAGAAATAAGTTTGCTTGCAAAAAAATTGTTATGATTTTTCCCTATAGCACGGACAGGTTAAATTACTAATCCAAATAACCCGACCCTATCGTACTTACTAGGTATACTACAATTTAGGCAGATAGTAATTTATTTAACTAATAAATTTATTTCTTTGTGGAAATAATCGAAAATTATTTAATTTTCGAATTGAAAATTTAATTTACAATTTTATGAATTGTAAAAAAAACAAATATTTTTACTACATTCACTACATTAGAAGAAAATTAATATCATAAATGAATAGCTACGTTTAAAGTTAATTGCAACTAATTAATTTTTATTTAAATATATTTTTACGCAATGTTTATGCTTAAATTTTCGTATTTGTCTTTTTTATATTGAATAACAAGCCGATTTTAGAACCTTTACGGATTACATCTGCTCAAAAGAAAAATTATATAAAAAATAGGTAGGTACCTGTCTAATAAAACTTAACTTTAAAAAAACTCTAATTTGAATTGCCTCGCGTTAGTTACACATGTATTAAATTAATTACTTTCTAAATAGATTTTAAAAAAGTTACCAATTAAATGTTAATGCTTTTTAAAGAGTATTCGTTTTCGTTTATTATTTTACTGCTGAAAATAAATCTATAATGTTATTGTACATATTTTATTTTTGTTATAGGTATAACAAAACCGGAACAGAATTAAAAATTAACAGACAAACTAACAAAATTTTATAATGAGTAGATACTTTAATTTCAACAAACGAAATTAAATAAAGTAATTATCATTAGCTAGATTTCTAATGGTCCATCGTAAAATAAGGACCATTAACAATAAGTCCAAGTGGCTGATCCCTACATTTTTAATTCTGTTCTGGTGGTAGTACCTATAACAAAAATAAAATATGTACTTAAACTTAGGGCCGATCTTTTCATCTTCCATTTAATTTAATTGGCACATATTTACTGTAGAAACGTTTGTTCAAACAATTGTTTCTATGGTAAAAATTTGTCAAGTAAATTTATTGGGAGATGAAAAGACCTGCCCTTACACTTTAAACTATTCGAACGCGATTATTGTAGCGTAAAAAAATTTCAGCGGCAACGGCAACTTCGATACTAAATGTGAGTATCCAAATTCAAAAGGATATTTTACCACTGCAACGTGTATAACCGTTCCATATGAATTTCCACTTTAAAAATAATTTAAATAAAATTGACGTAATTATAGCTGTAGCGACTGAAATATCTTTTAATAATTTTTACTGTTTATCTATGTGTTAATTTTAATGAGATTTTAACATTTTATACTAAACTTGTTGAAGTTTTACTTTAATAAAATTACGAGATAAATATCCGAGGTTTTTCTTAATTATTTTGTTGGATTAAAATAATAATCTATACCTACTTAAACAGTGATTAGGGGGCATCGTATAATTAGTATTAGCCATATTCTATGTTTTCGTATTTATTCATTGAGCAAATAGGTAGATAGTACTCAACATAACAGATATTTGTTAAATTAAATTTTAAATAATATTCGTCCATTAATTATACATATCTAACAATAAAATTCTTACATTTTCGTTCAAAGCTCTCTTGTAAATCCAATTCTAGATTATTGTCGTAGTGAACTACGTTTATAGCTTATGTTATTCAAAACTGTCACGCAAATGATAATTAATTCTGGAGCAGCCACAAATCTTTAAGGATCATATTTCAAACAAATTTGCGGTTATTTTAATCCCCCGCCTAAACCCTAAGTTGATATCCAATTAAACCGCATTTTTATACCTAAATATAAAGTTATTTATTTATCTTTGTACTTTTCTTCAAAGTAAGTGCACTTACGATTTATTGTGCGAAAAGAAATAATAAATGGATGACCTGTCGCAAAAAAAGTGGACCTACCATCAAAATTAAAATTGCTTCGACATTGTTAAAAAAATTGCTTCAATTCTGTTATGTTTCAATACGATTTTTTAATGAAAATACTTCGGTGTACATATAAATAAAATATCTTGAAGTTTAATATAATATTATTTAATAAATATTTTATTTATTATTTAATGTAATAAATTATTATGGATTTTCTGAATCAGTTAGGTTCTAGTTTAGATAAAAGTCATTTAATAAATTGTTACATAGCTCGTATGTGTAAATTTGATTACTTTGTAGAAATAAACATCATTATTAAATTTTTAACTCGAATTTAATACTTACATTAGTATGTCAGCTTCTAATCTTTAAAACATCCCGTACTCTATCTGACATAATTTCGATTAAACAACGAAGTGAAAACAGTGCTCAAATCTTTAGATTTTCCCATTGTTTTAAAATCGAATTGCATATAATTGTACAGTAACTTCAACATCGAATATTAAAGAAAACGCTTTTACGAAGTATTTAACAACGTGCTTGACATACGGTAGATGCCGCTTAATAGAATCACATTGGCACTAGCAGCTTTCACTCCAATATCCGGCGATTCCATTAAATGGCAAAAAACAATTGGTTTAATTAGTTCCTTCAAGCAACAATGAACACAATAAGTGGTGACCACTATATTTATAAGTTAATACATTAAAAATTCGAATACAGATTAACAAACAAAGTAATGGAAAACAAGTTCTAGGCTTCAAAGCCGTGATATATTAAGTAAATTGTGAATACAACACATATTATTACCAACTGCATTATAATTTGACCGTGACTCTATAGCAGTAACAGAATTTTCCGCGAAATTAATCAATAACTTGATCAAGTATAAAATAATACATTCTGATTGTTTCTGTACCGATGACTACCACAAGGATAAAGGTGGGAATTAGCCCCCACTTGTTTCATAATATCGATGTAGTTTTCGCAGATTATTATAAACGACAAAAAGTAAATTTTACAGGAGCGCACATTTTTTGTTGTAGCGTAACAATAAACAAATACATACGTATAAAGTAGTTTTCCGCCTATAGTGAACCAGTCAATTTTTATGACAATTCTATTAGTTAATTGGGAGTGGAGTCGACTCTCGCTACATATTTATCTTTGAGGTGGTACAGCGGTGCTTATTGCTACTTTGTAGTTTCAGAAAACTCTTCGTTTGAAAATAAACTATGTACTTGATAAGAAATAAAATCTCTAATTTTGCTTAATACAGTAAAACTTGTCTTAACGGACTCATTCAAATACTAGACATTTTTGAAATTCCCGACATTTTTTTATGGAATGTAATATTACTGATTACCCATTAATGGACACTTTCTTATAGCGGATAAATTTTTGGGTTCGTGAATGGCCGCGATATTGAGAAACTACCACTGTATTCCTGTTTTAGAGAAGAAACTGTAATGCTTACTGTAACTTATAACTGTAAATTATAGCTGTAACTTATAATACTTATATAACGGCCATTTTAATTGTCTTGAATTTTTTCTTCTACGTTTAATGAGAAGAGAAAATTTTTGTTTTAACTTTTAACGATTAATTTTCTCACCTTGTTACACTGCTGATGTAGGTACCTTTGTAAATATAATAGGAGTAGGTAATAATTATTATTACAAAACTTAATATTGATTTTTCTAACCTCTAAATATAACGAACACGCCACTTATATAAGTATAATTTTTTAAATGAAAAAAATGTAGATGTTATCTATGGGCTTTAAAGCTTAACTTTCTTTAGTAACAGAATTTTTTTAAAGAATGTTTGAACATGCATGAGCACTGTAGGATTTAAACCCACAATTTGTAGACTGTGAAGAGCATAACATTAAAATGAATCTAAATTAAAAATAAGAATAAAGAAAAGAATGCAAGGAGGCATTTTTTGTATATTAACATATATTATATATAATATATATTATATATTAGAATGCATAATAGAATATATAAGAATGCAAGGAGGCATTTTTTGTATATTAACATATATTATATATAATATATTTCATATAAATAATTCATTATATTGTATATTATATCATATCATTTACATTAAAGTAATGGAAAACAAGTTGAATATTTTAAGGCATCCAAAATTGATTAGGTATACCTACATAATGTATTTTATGTATGAAATGAAATTTAAAAAAAAGCTGTCAAAAAGTATTTATATCTACAATTTTTTATTATTTCTGCGAAAGGAGATATCTACATCAAGTGGTTAAAGGTAAATACCTCAGCCAGTGCGTCTTGAATAAATAGGTTCAATTTTGGACAATAGCAACATCAAAACAATAATTTAAAAAGAAAAACAATCGGTTTTAAGCACATAAATTAATGTAATTTGTAAAACAAACATTGGTTTCTCTAATCCTATTTTTAAATTCTGAAAGTTAAATGACAGGATTTTTACTGCTTTTTCTGAATCTTCAAGAGGTGATGGGTTGAAAAAGTACTACAGAAATGTCTTCCTTAAATTATTAATTGTGCTTAATTGAATTTTTTGTGAAAACACGCGTAATTCAAATTCATTTTATTCAATAAGCAATTTAAATGTTATGTTTGAACTTGATTATTTGTGAAAATAAAATAAATTCACAATTGTTTAGTCGTATGTGGTACACCTTTAAACGATGTAGAAAACTGTCACAACCTAACTATTGAAAGGCATCACCTTTGTACAAAATTTAAACAAGCACAGTAAATATTATCGGTTTAGGTTAGGTAATCAAATTTTCATGTGGCCTGAAAATATCCTTACAATTGACAATTCTTAGGCAGGAGTTGAATAGAGCAAATTTAATTAATCTAAAATACCAAACAGATTAAAAATTATAATATTTCTTCTACTATCTTATACATGTGCAGCTAATTAAACTGAACTGAGAGTCACTTGCTAAAAACAACAACGATAAATTATATCAATGTAAAAATTTCTCTACTGATCTTTTTCTAGGAACAGGAATTCCTATTGCTCAATACTGATCAAAATTATCCCAAGAGAACAAATTTTATAGCCCACAAAATTACGATTTCATTATAATGTACCTACTTTACAAAGCGACAGTTATTTTAAGCGACCTAATAATATATTTTTAAAATATTGTTAAATTTTTATAACTATCAAAAAATATGAAGAAAAATAATAATTAAATTTATCGCTAGAAATATTAGCAACTTAGAAAAGCCAATGATGAATAAGATCTTACGATCTCACTATTACCGACGGCACCTGCAAAAACCATTTCCAATTAAATATACAGACGTACAAACAAATTACGCTCATATTCGTACAATTTTATTTAAAACTCGCCCTCTTAAGTGGAATTTTTAAAACAGATACATTTTTCATTCATACTCACTTTTATACAATTATAAAATAAGATTAAACGTTGTTAAAAACTGAAATACATACGATGAAGGAAATTTAAAATTCGTGCAGCTTCTTAATTAATTAGACAACTTTAGTGACCTGATAGCATTATAACTTCGACATATCACGTAAGTAAACACATTGCGATAGTTTAAATTCAAAGATTTCTAAAAATCATTAAAATTTTAACAGATAATAAATATTGTTTCCTATCCGTAATATTAGTAGATATCATACTTATTCCGTAAATAAATTGCATCAAATATAAATTATTAGAGGTAGTAGGTATGTAATAAAATTTCATCTAAAGATGCGAAATTCAAAATTATGATTTGTTTATTAACAAATTCGTACAATCGCAAAAACTACGCTTTACAAAGGTAAATACCTAAGTACATATCTAAAACCACAGGTTGCGATAAATATTCGAAAAAATTTTATCTTCTCGGTTAAACTCAAATAACGTTAAACATTCTTATCACATCAAAGAGAAAAGAAACTGGAAAACTACAAGGGATGGCCAATCACTTTGAACGTTTCGTCATAATTTTTTTCTAAGGAAAAAATTGGAAATTTATTTTATTTTTATTACGTATTTCGTCATTATTTACTTTACAGAAGCGCTATCTGAATTGGGCCATAAGTAGTAATATATTGTCGGTGTCTTTTTATTCCTAAAGTCTCTTAAACAAACGTTGTATTGTCGAATCAATTAAAAGAGAACATTTATATTGATAGAAAATAGAATCCCATTCGATACGCTTTTTTCCAAATATAACGACCACACATTTATGATAGTTTATCGCGAGATAACAACAAATTCGGTTTTCATAAGTTAAAACCAAGCGTCGCACGATAATTTCTAAGTGAATAATAAAACTGTTTTCAAATTATGATGGAAGGGGCTTTAATTGCATAAGAACTCGGTCAAAAATCTCTGAAACTACATGACGGGGCCGCGTGTGCTTCTAAATATAAACACAGCTGGTTTCAAAGCAAAAACTATACCTGTAGATTAATTTTATAACGAGTGATGGCATCTAAGTATTAAGTTTCTTACAGAGATAACGAGAAATTCGAGTTTTCCATCAAGGAAGCGTTACACAATAATTTTCTTAATGAAAAATGAAACTATTTTAAAATTAAAATAGAATGACGTTTTGGAGCGATATGAATAAACGTTTAAAAAAAATTATGAATACTTGCAAAATGTTTACAAACGCAAAGTGTACGTTTTCTATTAAATAGAAAGTTTATTATGAAATTCTTTTTTGGTCTCAAAAGAAGTGCGGATTTTATTTTATTAAGTTTTAATGGAGTATTTGAATGGATTTCAATTCGAGCCGACATGACACCGCTAATGTAAAAGGTGTAGGCAAATTATTCAACAAACGAAATATAGGTACATCAGTGTCGATTCAATAATACAGGTATGTATTTTCGTTTGTCGCGTTTGCCATTAATTGGAAATAATAACGATATTTAAATATTAGTAATGATTCATCAATAGCAAACCTAAATATTATTCTCTTCAGTTACCGGCAAAATTAATTAAAAAGTTAGACTTCAAAACTTTCTAACTATTATTTCAAAATTAATTTAACGTAGTAATCCGGAAGCTACAAAGGTCGCTCAAGTTTTAATAAAAATGAACGTCTTCGCGAGCAAGCAAGTTGCGGGAAGAAAACTGAAAATAAATTACCGCGATGCCAGGCGATGTTGTCGCTACTTTTTTTTGTGAACTGCGTGCATAAAAATAATTTTAAATTTAGTATAATGCTAGTCCAGAGTAGTCAACCTATTAAGGTTGATTTATTTTGAGTTAAAGTTAGGTTTCTATGGCTTGCTGGACGATAATTAATTCGATAAGAAGATACGAGGTTATTATAGGAGTAATTAAACGTATTTTCTGCGTATTAGACACTGCAATTTCAAATTCATTTTATAGATTAATGCGTGGTTAATTAAAAAAAAACACGTCCTTTGTTTGTAAGTATCGTGTCAAAGCTTAAAATTGCTTTTGAAGCTGTTTGAAAATAAATTGAAATAAAATGTATTCAAGATAATATATATATTTTTTTAATTACGCAAAGCCTTCCAACGTACAAAATTCTTTAAAGATAATGCTGTTGGTAATTGAATTATTAATTATCATATGTTGCTTTTTATATGAATGGCGTATGAAACTTAATTTAAAAGATGTCCATGTCACTAATAAACTATACACTATAGCACTAAATTATTAGAAATAATTTTTATTTCTAAGCTGATTCGTATTTACCTATATCACTAAAATACTGATTAATAAACGTGAAGAGATTTTTGCAATTGTTGTTAAATTCCATAAAACACATCATTGTTGATAGTATATATCTGAATAAAAATATGTTTTAACGAATAATTTAGTGCTGCATTGGCCTAATAATATTTTGCTTTCTAAATACGATTCAGTTACGTGCTGATACTTTATTCAATAAAATAAATAATGGAACAACCGATTGAAATTTACAAAACTGATCCTGCAAACAATACGACTTCAGAATAGTCAACTTCAAAATATAAAATACTTATATTGATAAAATAAAAATATAAGTACCTAAGTTATGTGACGAAAATTCTTTCGGAAACTAAACACTTCGAAAAAATATTTTAAATTACCTACACGTTGATATTAATATCAAATTAATGTTGATGTACCTAATGAAACAGATCGTCTACAAAAGACTATACGACATTACTTTTTCGAATTATTTTTTATTTCGAAGATACACACGGAGATAAATCATATGACATGGCAAAAAAAAGACTACTTACAATTTATTAATACCTATTCTAAAAACACGAAGTATGAGTGATGACCTGTGTTTAAATAAAATTTGAATGACATATAGATATATAGGTATCTACTATAGGACATATTTACAGATATATTTTAGTAAATTGCTCAATACCCTATATTTTGACGTGAATCGCCACTTGAAACAAATATACTACTTATATAAAATGTTTATTGAATATGAAGATTACTTAAGATATAATGATCAAAGTAAGTTTCTATATAAAACTACACGAATTATAATAATTTCATTTGATGAACAAAAATTAAACTCTACCTTTCATTTCGAAAACGATGAATTTCTCACATTTCACATATTTATTTATCACACTAATTAATAGTTTATACGTATTTGTATATAATGAATTTAATTTTAATTTTCTTACGTATAACACGTAAAATTAACACCGCACCGCTTGCAAGAACGTTCCGACACAAACTGAACTTACATATTTATTTTACGATTACCTACTACCTACAATGTTTAAATTATCTAGGCATAAGTAGATAATAACATCCAACTTTCACTAATAAAAGCGTATTTTTTTAATATGTTCTGTTGCGTAAACAATAATTGAAACTTGAAAAGTTATCTATTACAGTTCACATGGGAAACCCAAAGCGAGAAGCGTACTATATTAATAAAATCGGAACTTTAAAATAACTTAAGTGTTTCTGTAAAACAACATGACGAATACAGATATAACTATAATAATTTAGAAAGTGCCTCTAGACAAAATTAATGTAGATATTAGATAATAATATTATGTTTTATGCGTTGACAGGTCGATTACAAGATCAAAATGTGTTGGACAAAAATTTTAAAATTTGTGTTATGAAGTATCTAATGCATGAATTATCTACAAATAATATACAGCATGGACACGATACCGTGTCAAACTTGAACTGGCAACTTTCTAGCCCGAAAATGAAAACATTCGCCCAAAACCACTTAAAATTTTATTGGATGCGTTACACAGAGTCGAACTGTTTTACGATCTTAAAGCAGAATAATGGTATTAAATACGTCAGTTTAATATTGATGTCCTTTACGAAATATTATTTACGGCATACGTGGAATATAATTTACTTAAATGTTAAAAAACCTCCGAAGAAATAAAATACTACTACTAATAAATAACTTAGTATTTTTTTAGTACCTACGAATAAATAAGTACCTAACTAATAATGTCTGTATTTTTCATTTAAATAAAATGGTTACAATAATATTTTTGTTGACTACTTATCTATGTATAAAACCAGCCTAAAAACTGTAATGACCTGCAAATTATTTAGGATTAGGTATATACAGGGTCTCCCATATATAGTTCCTTTTAAATTGCACATGTTAATGTGAATTACTTTGTTTTTTTCTCTACTGTTCTGTCCTGTTTACTGAATTATACTTATAACTTATATTAGACTCATTTTAATACTAACTTGAATAAAATCCTCATAAGTAATTCCAAGAAAATACAAACAACGATAACTAAATTTTCGGAATTTCATTCCGATATACCTACATGAGAGAAGTACCTAATCCCGAATTTATATTAAAGTGTGTACCTATTTTTACCTTTTCTTAAATATATAAGCGTCTAAAAGCACGACTATTATTGTAAGTTGTCCTGGAACAACTAAGGAGTTAAAAACCAAAACAAAATTGTAGAATTTACATGGAAATCTTCTATTTCGCAGCGTACCTCTCATGTAAATTTTTCTGCCTAGAATTTAAGCTTGCTCTGTAATTGGTGGCCGTCATTTGCAGGGCGTAATTTTTATAAGTTAAAAATTAATTATTATTAAATTTCAAAAACTTACCTATTATTCAGTTCAATAAAATATTTATTATTAAAATAGAACGTCTATAATATGTGGAGGAACTCTATATACAGCGAGTATATTGAGTAGGTAGGGTACATGTATTGGGTAGGTATACATGTATTTTATTTTTTATTGATTAAATTGTAAAAACTTGAAAACTGTAAAATTGTTGCTTTTTATTGACACTTTTATAGTAAATTCTACATAATTAATTATCTATATCTAATTAATAATTTAAGTAATATATCGGGAACATAAAAAATCATAAACATACCATGTACTATACATTGACTATAAGCAAAAACAGAAATTACCCGAAAGAAAACATATTTTCTCTAGACGGGGAAGTTTGCCAAATGCAACAAGTATAAACAACATAACGCTTATATTCCGACTGTAAGTATTTGAGATTCGTTTGTAAAACTTCTTTCGAACAAATTCGTCTCCAAACTCCATATTTTAACAACTCATTATAAAAACGTGCATTTGGAAAACAAGATATAACTATAAGGCGATGAATTCACTATTCCAGATTTTTTCCACAAAAAGTTAGACAAAAATAACTGTAAATCTACGTTTTGTTTGTTAACTTCTAAAAAGAATAGCATTTATGTTATCCCCTGCAGGGAACAATAACATCAATGTAAGATGTCCTTCTAAAATATTATCTTTACCCTCAATAGCTAGTGTATTTTTTTAGTAGATATCCGGAAGCCACATCTATATTCTAGCACTTAACGGATCAGGTTTTTTTAAACGAGAACAATATTTCGTATGATATGCGTTTCGGCGTACTTACATTTCATGTTCAAATAAGTAACTAATTTAATAGAGCGTTAACGGTTTTGTTTAACTATCCATCTAAATTTTGTTTAAAACAAACTTTAAGGAATCGCTTTGGTCACGATGGGTTCACACTCATCAGTGCAAGTAACAAATTAAATGATTGCGAATATGAACTTAACGACAACGAAAATATGAAAATAATTTAATTCGTATTTATATACGTCTCTGATCTTTATAAAAATCTAGAAAGTCAACAATTCATGCTCTATAAAGTCCAAATTTTCGATTATCAGTTAACTTTGACCATCAGTCAATTATACGATGCAAGTAAACGCTCTACAAAAACATTTTCAATTGTTATAAAGAATCATTTTGATAACAATTATCTAACGATTAACATTTATTGAAAAACTGGCCATAACAATTATTAATTGTCATTTTTAAATATTATCACACTTTTTCAGCCTCCCATTCTTTAATTTTATTAATGAAAAAATTGTAACTGTCTAGATTTTTATTTATGATCGCCGTTTATTTATAATTCGACATTTATGGTGGTTTCTAGAAAAACATTAAGCTGTATTCATATAGACACGTAATATTTTTAGTCATATATATATATATATATATATATATATATATATATATATATATATATATATATATATATATATAAATACTCGAAAAAAGTAATTTTTTTTGGCGTGGTCGACAGTTCTTGTTAAAAACCCAATGTAACGTGATAAATATTATTAATGACGTGCAATAAATTACATTAAGTATACCGCCATGTGTGTTAAATAAGAATAAAATGTTGAAGTTAAATAATTTATTATCAATGTTCACTCCTTATTTTACAGAGTTCAACATTAAACTCTTAATCGCCTTCAATAAGATTCTACAATAATAATTTTTAAATTTCAGTTTTGATACAATTACATCTCTATTTTGTATGGCATTTGTTAAGTAATAACAATTCGTTACAACCGACTGACATTTAGTAATAATTTTAAGTTCGTATTAGATTAAGAAAGTCTTCCCATTGCCTTATTATGAATTACTTAAGTCCTACCTATCGGAAAGAAGATTTCAAGTAAAATTCAGAGACGCGCAATCGAGTTTTCATCCAATACAAGCCGACGTACCGCAGGGAAGTATTCTAGGACCTATCCTGTACGTACTTTACACAGCGGATTTACGAACCACTCCACAGACACTAGTAGCTACCTATGCCGACGACACCGCAGTGTTGGCATCCCATACCGATGCTCAAAAAGCATCATTGTTACTGCAACGAAACCTCAACAGAATAGAAATCTGGTTGAAACTATGGCGTATACGTGTGAACGAAACAAAATCTACACAGGTAACTTTTACCCTCCGGAAAGAAACCTGCCCCCCGGTAGCATTAAATAATACCCGGCTCCCGCAAAATGACAATGTAAAATACTTAGGACTTCACTTAGATCGACGGCTTACTTGGAAGACCCATATCATGAAAAAGCGAATGCAACTTGGTCTAAAACTAAGAAACATGTTTTGGATGCTCGGGAGAAAGTCCCAGTTATCCTTGGAAAACAAAGTTCTACTCTATAAGGCCATTTTAAAACCAATCTGGACTTATGGCATCCAACTTTGGGGATCTGCCAGTAATTCAAACCTAGAAATACTACAACGATATCAGAACAAAATAATCAGGATCATCACAAATGCTCCTTGGTATGTTCCTAACTGGTTACTACAACAGGATGTTCCGGTACCTACAATTAAGCAGGAAGTTCAAAGTGCTAGTGAAAAATATCAAGTGAAACTTAGGGTGCATCCTAATGATTTAGATGTGGCGTTATTAGACAGACAATATATCCCTCGACTCCAAAGATGTGACTCGTTAGACTTACCTGAACGATTTTTAGATTAGGTTTAGTTATACTTTAAGTATGAAACTTAATTAGATTATGTTCTCAACTAACCCTTACTTGCTGCAGAATCGCGAAGTACTATCACTGGATATTACTTCCTCATGTTATGTATTATATGCCAAACGATTTACTGAATGTTATCCTTTAACAGATTGTAAATACTCAATTGATAAACATGTGAAAAAAAAAGTTCGTATTCGTATTCGTATTCCTAATTAATAATTATTATATATTATATTAAACAGGATAATTCGTAATGAACGTAAGAAACTTCGGCATGTTATTGGGGAGGACATTTTGAGTTAACTCATCAACTAATTACAGAACTACAACAGATCAAAGTTTTATTAGTGTGGTAACAAATAGATACCTAAGTTTAATATCTAATTATATTTCAAAAAACAAAACATACTGTAGTAATTAACAATTTATTAACATTTAACTTAAAAACACAAGAGAACGTACGATTTATAACATGTGCCCCTTGAGCCCTAATACAATCGTTGAATCATAAACATCACAAACGAATTGCGAATGGCATTGCGAATTTGCACTGAAATTTGGAATTTTTTCAACAAATAGTAATTGCTAATTAACAACTTTACTTTTTTACAATAAACAACTAATAAGTAATAAATGTAATTATAATAATTTTATAGTTTGTCAACAAATAACCTATTATCAATTATTATTATAGTGTGTTTTATATTTTAATAGTAATTATATTTTTTAGAGATACGTATGAATTTGCTACATTGCTACTACACTTATAAAATTTAGCTATCATTCTGCTAGATCACCACGGCTGCGGGTTCGAATCCCGCATTGATGTTGTGCTTGTCATTTTAAAAATAAGAGAAGCAATGACTACGTATGATACATTACCAGCAACCCCAATGGCGTGATCACCTAAAAAACAAGTGTTGGACACGATTAGTACCCAGGAGGATAACTCCTGGGGAACACTAACAAAAAATACTTCATACAAAAGTCTGCGACTAATGACCTCAGATACCGAGGTCACAAAATTTAAAAAAAATGTCAAAGTTTGTTACACTCATTATGAATCAACCTGCATATCTAATAATTAGCGAATACGAACTATATTTTCATTTTACTTAAAATTATTGCGAAATCTCACAATCCAATGTAACGAATCGTTATTACTTAACAAATGTCATACGCAGAATAGGGTATTAAATACAATTGGCAGCTTGCGACTTTTATAAAATAGATACCAAAAATTTTGAAAAATTTATCGGTGGGGTGTAATTTTAGATAGTTAACGCTGTTTATTTTATGAATTTATTATACTCTATAGGTAGTAAGTACCTACATAGGTAATATGTAGTCAGGTTACTTATGTATAATCTAAAAGTCACTTTTAAAATTATCTACTGAATTACCGTTTATGATGTAATTAATATGTGCGATCGTGGTAAAGGTAAGTTTACGATAATTTTTTTCTAGAAAAGCCCTTCGCAAATGAACTTTGACTACAAAGATCAGGTCAGTTACTATCAAAATATTAAGTTTCCAATTATTCGCCTGTTGCTTAAATTATAGTGATGATTATTAAAACCACATATATGTAGGTAATCTAATAATAGAATGTTGATTAAATAGGATATATTAAATAGGATATCTAATGATTTTTTATATGTAATTTATTTCTTTCTAGATGTGATTGCAAATTTTAGATTAGGTAGGTAAATGGTTTTTAAGTAATACCTACTTAATTTTTGTTATTTCTTTGAAAACGTCTTGAAACACTTTAATGTTATATTTATTTAATCAAAGAAAAATTATTAGACAGAATAAGTGATATGTAAGCAATTAATTATAACTAATTATACTTCAATTTTAACGACAAATGTATTTTAAATTAAACACGTTCTTCTACCAAAGTATAAAAATTTAACAATTATTATAAAAAATGTAAACCTGTCTTTGTTAATAAGCATGACCTCCAAGAAAAAGGCGTTTTTTAAAACTTTTGTAAAAATAATCGTCTAACAAGTGTGCCAGGTAATATGTTTACTACAACTTTTTATTTACTGTTAAATCACATAAACACATCCACTAGCCCCAATATTTACCAAAGCTTAATAATTACCTATACCTATTACATTGTTAATATTTAAATAAAATTGTCATTTAAGTATATTTTCTTAAACTTTAAAAATGTTACGCGCCATCTCAAATTTTACCGGTGAAGCAGTTCAAAAACAACTTACCTTTCAAACAAATTATCACCATCAATAAATATATTAGAAGCAAAATCTTCATGTTTTTTTCTACTATTTCAACAGCCCAACTGTAACTGTTTTACTGTACTATATTAAAACATCACTAACTGTCATAGTAATATTATGTAAATTATTTTGAAAGAAGCTGCGAATGCATGCCGAATTTGCGTGCAAAACGAATTATCGCGTATCGACATGTTATTCGATGTTACATGAACAAGGAAGAAGTCCTAAGAACCGCGCGAACATCGTGCGATGTTGAATCGAATAGAGCGCGCATTCCGGATTTTCAGCATCTACTGAATCTACTCAATGAATTTCCTCTTCTCGCGAACTTTCGGACGCATGTCAATAAGGGCGCTCTCTCGATTTTGTTAATTTCAAAATATCCGAAAATAAATACCTATATTCTTTCGCGAATTCAACATTTTAATAAACATTAATTATTGTGTAGTACATATTAGGTATCTAGTAGTAGTTATTAACATTCTACCATTTAATGTATTCCGCGCCTATAAACCGAAAATCATCAGTTGTTTGTTAATACTTACTATAATTAGATGATTAGCTATGATCTTTGTCTGCGGAAATTGTGTAGAACGTTTTAAATAAAATTTAAACTACACTGCGGTCGCTTTTCTATTCTCAATATTTACAGCAATTAATTTCTATTATATTTAGACGTCTTTTCTCCGCGTTTGGAGATGAAAATGCACTTAAAAGACTGCAATTAATATCTATTTCGAGAAATATTAAAAATAATATAGATTTGTAGCGATAGTGGAATACTTTTTTAATTTTATCTTTATGAATAATACTTTAGGTTAAATCACAATCAACTGTTTTCCCGAAATGTGCGTCAAAATTTTAGAACGATTATAAAAAATATCACATTATGAAGTAACTACCTAATCATGCACATTTTTAGCAACATTTCCAATTAAACAGAAAGAACATAAAATTTATCGATAAAACATGATATCGGTGTTATTATGAATATTGTCCAAGACTGATTACGTTCGTTTTCCGATTTCAAAATTAAGAACACTTCAAAATATCTACAAAATTATAAACAAGATTTTTAGATACTTCAATTTTTAAATACAACCCGTTACGCGTCCTGAATGACATACATTAACTTCGATTTTGCGCTTTTATATTATTTTATTAAATTTAACATTGACGGTAAGTACTTACCTATCTTGGCGATATTATTTTCATAACGGTTCCATATTTTGCATAGAGCTAGACAATAAAATTCGTTTTCTTCCTTTTAGGTCGTCGATTTATTTATTCCCAGTTTCAAGCCCAGTTCTTGTGGAATGGAACTGATTACTACGAGATGCTTGATGTTTTTTCATATAAGTAATCTGAAAATAATTATTATGTTTAATTATGACAACTTTAATGCTGTTATTATAGACATAATTCGTTTATAAAAATATATGACGTTTTTATTTTGTCAAGACAATACAAGCAATTAATTCAGTAACACTTTCCTATAATGACGGGTATCCAAGATAAGTCTTTCGGCCTTGGTCGACTGTGGAAAAATAAAGGCATGTTTTTGTTTAAATAACTATTTTATTACTATGATATCGCAAAATTTAATTTATGACACGATTTAAGCTAAGCATGCCTTTGTTTTTCCACAGCCAACTAAGACTGAAAGACTTCTTGGACACCCACTATAATGCGAATCTCTTGAATCACACAGAACTGTCATTCTCTAGCTAAATTTATATCTCCCTACCCTATATCAATCCTCATCCTTCTTCCTACACGCTACAAAAATAACATGAAGACATAAGACTCGGATGAACGCCGCGACAAGAAGAGTGTGTCCCTGTTTGAATCACCTTACATACAATAAATCTGGCTGCATGACAACAGCCTCTTACAAAAAAAAATTAATTAATTAACTAAAAGTAAGTAGATACCCCGAAGAAGAAGAAATTTAAGCTCTTAATGAAAACTGTTACTAGAAAAGGTCTTAAAAACTTATGTGAGATGTCGTGTTAAACTTTTCGGTCGAGTTAACCCGAGGATCGTCCTCTTAAAACAAACAACTTCAAACTTAAGTCACGCTTGAACAATAGACATTTATTGTTAGTAACCGATGTGCGCCCTTTAACTTTAGATACCGTCCGCATAACAATATTCAAGTTTTAATGGAATTTCGCTTTTGCAATTACAAATAGGTACTCAAAAATATACCTACAAATCTCCAAATTTTGATACGTTTTTTTTCTAAATTTAATTCAATTTCGTCATAAGAGGAGTTGGCTGGCATAGGTTTTCAATTATTAAGGGCGGTCGTTTAGGAACGGTTTTTAGTAGAAAATAACAACAAAAATAGAAAAGTCACATCTTTAATTTCCGATATATATTCCGTTAATCTTCGTTCATTTTTCATAGTTTGAGTTACATTTATCGCTTTAGAGCGGAAAATAATAAGAATAATGGCCAGGGCCCTCCGACGTAGTCGGATCATCTAAAATATATATATCCTAACATCGTTGAAATAATAGGACCTCCGTACCCACCGTAGGAGGTCCTAGATTGGTTTTACATTTTTCTATTTTGGATTACATTTTCTCTTTTTTTTTGGATTTCGTTTTTCTGGTTTTGTTCAAAATTATATCTACTGTTTTTGGATTGGACTTGGATTTTTGTTACCGTAGGTTAACTTGGAAGATCGATTTTGATTACTACGCGTAGAAAGTTAAGTCAATTGTTCGGAATAACTTAAATTTTTGTTATTGTTTGAATTATCCTTTATAAACGAAGTGTTTCTCGAGAAGAAAATTGTTCATATTAAATTTCGACTTCATTTAGGCCAGATATCAAAATTACCTCTTGTATTGTACGTTTCTTGATAATTTACCGGCATTTACCTATTGTAACTATTTAACATCATATACTTTTAGTAATTTTCCATTTTTTAAATAATAATTATTACTGTAATGAAAAATTACTTGGCGCCCCTTTGTTTTTTTTTTTTTATTATTAGAACCCGGCCGAACTCCACTGTTCAAAAGCTAGCCGACAGGCCTCTAAATTTTGTTAAGTGCTTGTTTACCATTATTAAATAATATTTTTCGATCAAATTTTATTTTATTTTTATCATTTATTTTTTTTTGCACGTAACAATTTTTCTCACTATTGTAAGTGGATACGTGTAGCCGCTTTAAACAAATAATCAAAAATTACTAATTTACCAACTTTAGTCTTATATATAGTCTTTTAGAAAATTAATTTTTATTTTAATTAATATATAAAGTAGGTCATTATAAAAAAACTTGTGCTGTGTTTTTTTTTAATTAGCTCCCCATCAGATTTTCAAATGCTTATCTAATCGCTTATATATAAATGACATGCGTAAATAACTATTGCATCCATTATGATAAGCTTTTGTATACCAAACACCAAATCTTGTTCCTTTCAAACGTCAATAAAAAAAAACATTTTACTTTTACGATAATAATTATTTTCTGTTAAAATAAGAGCTGATCGGCTTTCTATTCTTAAACTTGAAAAATACAATTTTTACGGAAAATAAGATGATGCGGCAATTTTTAGTTTCTAGAACACTCGAATAAGACAAGTACGTTTTGTAAAAGAAGGTCAATTTTAACTTTTTAATCTAGTAATAACTTAAATTTAAGATTGTTTGTCTATATTCTTTGTGACGTTGTAATACAGATTTTACTCATAACTGGAATTTTTTAATACATATATTAATATATTTTGAAATGTTTGTCATTTAGGTACTTGTCTGGAAGTCTTTTAAAGGAATTTAGTTTTTCAATTATGCATAATAGCTACAATGGCGACCTTAAAACTACCAAATCAGACTGTAACAATAAAATATACTGCAAAATCAAAGTATTTATATTTATTTAGTTGATAAAAACTTAAAATTCATAGCCTTTAACGGTCTCTTAGTATCATAACGTGTCCTATACGGAGATATCCTATTGAATGACGTCACTATTATATTGTCTAACTTGCCTTGTATTCGTGTAGGTAACCTCCCCTATATAGTCAATATGTGTCAAATTTATATACCGAATTCATATAAATATTAAAGATAGTAAGGTATTTAAACTAAAAATATGTATTTAAAAAGAGACCTAACGCCTAACTACCGAATTCTAGGGCGATCTCACTAAACTAAAACACAACTTTATCAATAGCCGTATAAAATGTAGGTACCTAATTACGTCTGATGTTCCAGGTTAACTCAAATAATCGTATTTGAGTGTATACATCTAAATAGAGTTGTCCTTTTTGCCACAACTGTTAATTACGCACACATGATTCATTTTAAAATTAAAAAATCTCACAGACCCTTTATTTTACACAATATGTAATGTCCTAGGGCTTCAGCTGCAGCATCGGTAAATAAAAGATTATCTAAACGAATGTTGTTCCTTTAATATAACCAGTACAAATGTTGTATTTCCATTATTTTATGTAGGTATTTATAATTCTCCTGTATGATTGCATATAATTTTATATTATTAACTACTGGTCACTTACCTTCGGGTACCTACAATCGTATTCGAAAATGTTTTATTTTATGTTTAACATTGCTTAGTGAATGTACAATAAAAAAAACTTCGAAAGAAAGTACGAATCAAACTAAAAACCACGTTTAGGTAAACACTTAGAAAATGAGTAACGAAAAATGAAATGAAACAGTGAAAATAAATTTTCTTTCGAGTATTTACGCTTTTGGTCGAACAACTAAAAAATTATTTTTTTTTTGTAAGCGGTAATTGCCTTTATATACCTACGTTTTAAAGCTAAATAATTCGATCAGATTTCAAATTAAAATTCTAAATCGAACCCGTTTCTTTTTATAGAAATACAACGAGAGTTCCGAATCTATCGGTTAATTCACGGTTATTTTTGTTTTTCTTGATTTTGAATTTATTTATTGCATAACGACGAAAAGTATGTACCTAGATATTAATTTAACGAGTTTCGAAAATTCCGCGGCTTGTATATGGGAAATAAGTAAGGTTTGAAAATATGAAAGCTGAAAAAGGAAAAGTAGTAAGATAGTAAGGAACGGGAAAAAGGGAAAAGGGAAAGTAAGGGATGTGGAAAAAGAGAGGACATGAAAGAACATTTATATCTAATTCCGATACTTTGCTAACTGTAAATACGGGATGGAAAGGGAGATATAGTAAGGTACGCTAAGAGAGAATGTAGAGTGGAAAAATAATAGAGGAGATGAAAAGAGAAGATAATGAAAAACTAACAACTAGATACGATGTAAAAACGTGTAATAACACATGTATAACATTTTTTATACAATTACTTACAAAATGATAATTTATTACCTACATTATTTATAAACAAAAGCTTTCTTGTTATATGTATTAAATGTTGTAAAAAATGGTCTCTTCTTATTTAAAAAAATGTACATATACTTATTGAATAATCTAATTTCAAAGATAACACAAGCAAATCAAATAAAAACACGATAATCGTTTTATCAGATTATCCTGCATAAATAAAATAGGAAATATTCAAAGTCTATTTTTAAGGACCTGTCTTTCAATCATCGAACTTTATTTAATGATTGAAAGACCGGCCCTAAATTACCTTAATTGTATATTCAATTATTATTATACATATTAAGTGAAACTTAGAGAAAATTTATTAAGAATGATTTACTAAACATAAATTTGTCATCGACACGTTGACCTTTTTTGATTAAACGTATGTACGTACATACCTATGCAGAAAATTAAATATGTATAAGTAAATAGGTACCTACTACATAAATATCTTTAAAAATAATTTTAATAATCTCTCCCCAAACACCATTTACATAATATATTCGCTTCCGTAACCCGACAGCTTTTATACATCTTACAATTACTTATTTATTTTAAAATAATTTTATTCCTTAAGATCTTTGCTAAAGAATACGTTATAAAAAATGATATAATTTTGCTTCTCGTAATTACGTACATACAGCAAAGGTACAGAGTTAATTACTTCGGTAGTTAGTTTAGATTTAAAGTACCGCGCGCCGTCTATAGGAAATTAGAAGAACTTTAAAGTCTATCGTTTCTATACAATTATTTTATGTATAAAACCTACATTTATAAGTTTAAATATATTTTTAAGTCACATTCACAAAAAATTCAAAATATTATTTCATTTCAAACTTTATTTAAATTCCTAAATTTCTATCTATACAAAAGCAACCAGATTTCTATACTCAAGTACGTAGTAATATAATGTAGATATTACAGAAGTCTATTTTAAAATCCATATCCTTGGTTTAGTGAAAACCACGTGTAGACATTTATAATTGACAAATAATAAAATCTAATAAAAATAATGGGTCGCAGAAGTCAAACAAAGCATCAAAAACAAAAGTGCGACGTTAAGTTAACTTCTAACCAAAAAAAACTACAACAATTAATCGACAAACTTCTTCAATTAACTACGACACCATCCGATGAAACCACGACAAAAAGTTTGGAGCTACAAGAGGATATCAATCAGATAATAGACGAAGTGCAAACCGTAGAAAACATAATTGATCCGATTCTCCCGGTCGATAATCGGTGTAGTGGCGACACTGTAAAACGATTTGAAAGTTGGATGGCCGAAAATGGTGCTAAATTTGATAACGTAAAAATATCCGAATTTCCTGGATACGAGCTTGGTTTAAAAGCGGTCAACGATATAGATGAATCCTCTTTAATAATTTCTGTACCTAGAAATCTGATGCTCACAACGGAAGTCGCTAAAAAATCGGAATTGGGAGCATTGATGGGAAAAGATCCGTTATTAAAAAATATGCCCAACGTGTCGTTATCTTTATTTCTTTTGCTTGAAAAATTTAAAAAAGACTCGTTTTGGAAATCGTACATAGACATGTTACCTACCGAATATTCTACGGTGCTCTATTTTAATGTCGACGAGTTAAATGAACTACAAGCGTCGCCGACGTTTGATGGCGCACTAAAACAAATTAAAAATATCACAAGGCAGTACGCTTACTTTTACAAATTAATTTGGACTTCAGATGATGCTGCGTCCAAAATATTGAAGAAATATTTTACTTTCAATCAATATCGGTAAGTTTGTTTTATTATTATACTCTAACAATTAAGTAGGTACGCAATTTTTTATTTCGATGGCGTAGATTTCGAGTTTAGTCAGTTTAAGAACACGTTTTAATTTCCCAACAAGGAAAATTGTTGTTGTGTAACTGAAAATTTGAAAATCTGTGCATAAAGTTGCTCATCATATATTTAATTAACAATAAATAATATTTACATCGAAATAGGTCTTATGTTAGGTAAATAGATTTCAAATTTTAAATAGAAGATATTAAATTTCTGATGAAGAAGTTAAAAAATGAGTTATAAAGTAGGTACTTTCCCCAAATTAAAAATATAATTTTACAAGACAAAACAGAATAAATACTAACTTTTTAAATAGGCACAGGAAATTTACTGTAACTTAATAATTCGTATTCGTCGAGTCTTATTGCGGTTAGGTACCTACTTATAAAATAATGACATTTTCGCCACTATTTGCATAATTTGAATTCAAATATCGTCGAATCCCTTTAAATTTAATTACTTACTTTAATTACTTATGTAAAAACATATGTAAGTATACGTAATTATTTTTTTCCATCATTATAAATGAAGTTTGAAATAAATCACTTATATATGAAAAGGGTTCTAATTGTAAGCATTTTTCATGTAAGTAACTATTCACATTTTCGAGGAGATAAAACATGATGAATGTATACAGCTATTAAGCACTTAACGTTCAATGGAAGAGAGCGTTATTTTCCATAATGGGAAACACTTATTCTTTAATCCACACGATATCGCGCGCGGTCTCAAATCGTCAAATAAATCACTCCAATCGAATTCCTCGACGGTACTTAATCAAGACTACGCACTTTCTTTAAATTCTTAGATAGTTAGATAAAAGTCCGTTGATTGATTTTCTGACAATTTAGGTATAAAAATCTATACCTAGCTATTCGTAGCAAAGTACCTAAACATCTTAAAATTTCATGTCAACCACAATACAATATTATCAATATTTATTTATTTAGAATTTTTGCATTTGTGATTTTTCTGTTATCAAAATTTTTGAAAAGAATTACAAACAAAATAAACAAGATACAATTGCGTTTTCAGCGATTATATATATATATATAATTCTCTAAATTCATATAACTTTCATGGTACCTAATATAATAGGTACGTGCTTAATAGCAAATGCTAATTATCGTAGAAAGTGTAAAAACCTGTTTATTAATAACCATAATTATAATTTTATTACAATGTGCGAGTCGATAAGGACATTTTTGCGACTAGCCGACTTTTTCCTTGCCCTATATTCGAAAGAAATTTAGAAATTAATTTCCTAACTCATTACTAAAGCGTTCAAGGATTTACCGCACATACTGATTTTTAATTTTAGATTAGATCTAAAAGTTGCAGAGAATTTTAAACAGGGAGGGAAAGTTTTGCTTTTGTAATTTTTTACATGCATAAATTATGCAACTACATATTTGATAATAATTAGGAATCCATAAGGACCATAGGTTTTAATTACCTAGTTTATTTGGGAATAGTCGTTGATCGAGTTCACCATAACTTTATTTCATCCTTTTACCGACTAAAAACGTGCACATTCAATTTTTTTTATCTTTAAAACTAAAACGTCGTGGAATGGCACATTTTAACCGACATCTGAATTGAAATAGGGACCACCCTAAATAACAAAACGATGTACATAGGAACGTCCAGATATTATTGTTGCAACCCTTCATGATTTTTAAAAATGATCGTAATAAGTCTTTTAATTCGCCACAAAATAGTTTGCCCTTTTAAAAGGAACTATGATTTGATCGAGCCACTATACTAACTACATTAAATTTAAATAAGTACCTATTTTTTCATATTTATTTAAAAATAAAATCCAGCACAAAGGATCAATTATAGAATTCAAAAATTGAATTTCAAAAGCAGCACACGCTTAAGTTCAATTTAATTAAGGAATTAATCAAAGGGTAAAATTACCTACCTACGTTTTTTTATAATTTTTAGAATGGACAACTCCGGTAATTTTCTATGTAATTCTACAAAGAATCATAATAGGTGTATGTAGGTATATGTGTATGTGATGTAATTTACGCGACCTCACGAAAATAGCGTAATGCCAAATTATAGTACCTATCTACTACCTACCAAGGATCGTTCTGATAAATAAATTAACTAAATACATAGCCTTTGTTTTTCATTTCCTTGGTAAATAATTAATTTTTTCTTCATTAACTGAACAACTTCCATTAATCAGAACGCTTATTATATTTGAACGCTTATTATATTTGAACATATAATGAGTTAATAGATAAAGAGCGCGTAATAAAAACTTATCACTGCCTAATTAAAGTCATAGGATACTATGCATAAAAACATACAAATTATAAACAAATAAATAACGAAATATTGCACATAAATCTCACATAAGTCTCGCATAACAAAGTTTTTTCATTGAAAAGGTTTCTTATCACTTTCCCAAACGTAGTCCGATATACTTTGCGGGTAGACGTTCGCATACCTCTTCTTTCTACCTAACGTTTCGCTCATAATCGTTCTTATTGTTCTTCTCGGAGTCGTTTCCAAAATAGGAGACTTGATTCTCGAACAGGAAAACGTATCAGAGTAGCACGTGCGTTTTTTCTGTTTGTGCGACCACTTAAATATCATGAAGATCGTTAAGAACACCAACAAGGAAATACCAACAATTACGGCACTAGCTATAATTGCAGATTTCACACCGCTCGGAAGTCGTATCGTGTCACCTTCTTCCGAATAATTTTGTTCATTCAACTGATCGCTAAGCGCGTCGGAAATTTCCCGTTCCACATCTTCGATTTCGTTTCCCAAGATCTCCTCGACTTTTAATTCCTTTTTCTGATCAGAATCTTCAGAGTTTCCCGTGTATAAATTTGGGTAGAGGCTTTTCCAAATTGAGAGTTGAAATGGCGGTGACTGGTTGTGCTTCAGAATTTTCTCCATCTCAATTTTGTACGTGGGGAAGCTCGTAACCGAATAACCGGGAACGTCCGTGGAGTCCCTGTCGCGGTTTAACTTCAGCGGCTTCAAATCGATCACGGACGCTACGTAATTGGAACCATCCGTATCTGCTTTTATTTCGATCGGATTCGGGATCGTTTTTGGTTTTCGATCAAAAAAACGAGGCACTTCCGCTATGTGGCCTATGTACGGTTCGCTGGGCGGTTCCGGTTCGCGCGTTTGGTTGTGGAAAATATCGGCTAAATGTAATTGACTAGAGCCTCGTTCTCTTTGGGCCACCAACTCTTCTATGGTCATGTTTCTAAGTTGCAAGATCCTCGACAAATTTTGCCTGCTGACGTGATCCTTTAAAATTTCCATTATTTCTTCACGAGCGCTGGTCGATTTGATTTTTTCGTTTAGAACGGTAGTCGTTTCGGTTTTTTTAATTTCGTTTTCCGACACGTCCATTTGCGGTAAATCTTTTTTGATTGTTTGATGATTTTGAGTCTTGTGCGGTGCGCTTTCGAGATCGATTGTCATTTTTAAAGGACCTTCTTGATTCGGTTTGTTCGTGGTTATATTGATTAGGTTAGAGATTCCGATTACGTCTTTAATGTTGATCTTAAAGCCTTTCGGCGGAATTGGAATAGGAGACGCCGAATCGTTCTTCATTTTTTGTTTAGCGCTCGTAATCGGCAAAGAATTTTTTAATTTCGGCATTAACGACGCATATTTCGATACGTAATTAGAATTTTTATTTAGTACGTTCGTCTTTTGCGGGGTCGTCGTTTCTGTGATAGGTTCCGTGGTCGATTCGATTATTTGCCTAACTATATTTGGCTTGTAACTGAAAGATGTGTAATATTTCGAGTGGGATGGTACAAATATTCGACGATCGGTCGTTGCTTCCGTTATTACCTCGTAATTATGTGGCGTTATTGAAATTTTATTTGTCGTTTGTCGTTTATTGTCATTCGTAACGACCTTCTTCGGTATCGACGTTTCGGTCGAATCATTAGAGATTTCGTAATTTCTATTGATATTTTTATCGAGTACTTCTTCTGCTTTGGTATCATCCGTAAATTCGGTGATTTTATATTCGGTTACCGGTTCGGTACTCGTCTCCGTTTTTTCGGTTAAAGCAGAAATTGCCTGTTGTTTTCCCTTCAACAAATCATCCAAAGATAGATTTTTTTGTTGTAGCAGCTCGCTTAAATTAAGAGAAGTTCCGCTTTGTTTTAATAAAGCTTTCAAGTGAGACGCCGTTGTCGTTTCGTCGATTTTGTTTTGTTCCTGTTTCTTTTTCAGTCTAGCTTTCGCCTCGACTTCTTCGAGTGCGGTGAAGGGATCGCGAACTTTTTCGTAAGTGCGCATTTCGGAACTCACTTCGGGAGAATAAATGGGCGTTATTCGCCTTCTATTGTATGGTCTTTTGGACGTTTCGTCTTCAAATTCCGACCAAGAACTGTTAACGTCCTCCAGTGTTTGAGGTCGTGTTCTTCTTCGAGGTTGGGAAGTTACTTCCGTTTTCTCTACGTAGACGGACGGCCGTCGTTTCCTTTTCCGTATCCTGCGTCGTCGAGGCATCGTACTTTCGGGTACGTCGTTGGGGAATACTAAAGGACTACTTTTTGGCACCCATTCCTCGGAATTTTGCCATTCGTTCGAGTTTAGTATTTTCCAACCCTGCAATTAGTATTGTGATTACACATATTCTAAACGTAGATTTGTATGAGAAAATAGACAAAACACAAATGAAAATACTAGAATAATATAAATGTCATCGTTTAATTTCTTTCGTAGGTAGGTATTCGCGAAAAAACTGGGTCGAAGTCCTACTTCCGTTCATCTTGGAATCGATCACATTTCTGTTCGAACGATTGTATGAATGTGTGAATAACAACAATTTTGACCTTGATACCGTACCCTACATTAGTTTTCCATTACCAAAGATGCATAAAACCAATAGCTTGCAACTCGATCGGAAATATGGGAGATTATAGAACGGCAATAAGACAAATTTTTGTTTGCAAGCCGATACTTAGGGGCTTTTATTTTTAATCACGTGTGCAAGTAGATATCGTAGTAGATTTTGAACAGTAAAATGCATCTCGATGGTAAATTTTTAACTTACGTTATTCAAGTAGGTCGAGAAAGCTGAATTATTAAAAAATTTAATTCAAAATCGTTTTATTACCAAACTCTTCTAATTATAATAAATGGGAAAGGCGTTGAATGATCGTATAATACGTTGACCTTGTAAAGATGATCGCTAAAACTAATAACTTTAATATTAATTAACGCGTTTCCGTTCATTTGGAAGTTGATAAAAATCTATTATAGTTAATTAATAAAATTCAAGATCAAACAATTTTGGTTTATTAATAATACGCTTATTGACGTTTTAATTGTCCATTATTTTTTATTTATTATTACTCGCTTATATTTTCCGATTTTTCGATGAAACATGAAAAATAGATCATTTCTAAACTGAAAACATTAAAATTTTCGTTTACCTACACCGTTGAGGTACAAAAGTGATGAGGAAATAGCATGACATGGTTTAAATGAAGTAAATTTTTTAAATTGCATTAAATACTTGTTGTGTTTGTTTTACTTTCCATATAAATTTTTAATGACCGTTATTTTGGCACTTATATCTAGGTAGGTACCTACACATAGAAAAATAATGAACATTAAAGTAAAAGTAATCGTATTATCTTGTTCGGTGTCAAAAATTTCACTTTTATCTTTTATTTATGCGATTTTATTAGATTTCTATATTTAATGTAAATTATTGTAAAAATTGTTTTTTAGTAATTTGTGGAAATCTGTCTAACGGCAAACTTTCTTTAATCTATTATAAATCAAAAGGATATAAATGAAGGTAGTAAAGTAAAGGAATTTGCAAATATGTGTTAAAATAATATAAGTAAATGTCTAATACACCCTTCATTTTTAATTAATGATAAATACAAGTTCACACCATTAAAAATCTAATAGATACATACTTAAATCCGGTCATTATTAGGTATTTTTAAAAACGGTTCATAACAATAAAAAATTTAATTATGAACTAAAAAAAACCATTGATGCCAAATTCAACAATAAAGATTCCAATAATTCAAAAGAAATTGTAAAAACGACGTTTTACTAAGATTTTGATCTTTATTCTCTCATATAAAATATGAAAATCTTGCAATGTGTTTCCTATTGTTTTATTCTGTTTTCAGTCGTTGACCTGTTACCGTTCGAATGAGGATTCTTGATTTTATAATTGCCATTATTCAAATAAATAATTTATAAGTACCTACCTAATTTACGAAAAAAATTAATTTGCATTTTTTAAAACTAAAACACTAATCAAGCCGTCACCTACGGAAAATAGCTCCACTGTTACTCGTTTACGATTCACGGCCCGTGGTCCATCTTTTGTTTATAAGTAGGTAAATATAAATTTAATGGTAGGTATATTTTCAACAAATAAGTTTTAAAATAATTAAGTTACCTATTATTTGAATTACAACACTTTTATGTGAGGATGCAAATTTATAAAATTCATTAGGTACTTATTCCAACATTTAAGGCCAATTTTCACACTGTGAAAATCTTATGTAGAAATCTGTATTTACAGTGGAACCTCGAAAAGTCGAATATCTCGATTACTCGAATTGGCTGTGTGAATAACAAACAAAATTCTCAAGTAAATAGGCCTCGATTACTCGAACTTTCGATAGCTCGAAGTTTTCTTCTCTTCCCTTCAGATTCAAGTTATCGAGGTTCGACTGTATCCCCACATACTTATATTCGGAGATTTGATTTTAATTTAAACCGATGCCGATGATTAAAAAACTTGGCTCCGCTTCTTTAATCTTTGTTGTGATTTTTTCTCGTGTTCGCTTCCCAAATTAATTAATTCAACTAACCTCTTTTATAACCGAAGTCGGTAATAAAAAGTTGTTTAATTATACATAACAAAAATATAAATTAATACCTAATTTCCTGTGCGTAAACTACTTACTTACTATTCACTTTAATTGTTTTCATTTATAGCGGTTTTATACCTAAATATTTATTGATTGTAAGTAGGTTGTTTGATTAATAATTCTCGTGCACTTATACCTCTCACTTAATTAGTTTTTTAAATAAATACAAGGGACGAAATTTCAGAACGCAAATTCCTAATAATGTATTGGCACATCTACCTATAGCTGTTTACCACAGTTTAGCAGTTATCTGGTAACCTTAAAACTGTTATTTTATTGATATTAATGTTAAGTAAATAACTCGTCTAACTTGAACTAACATAACCGTAAAGTTTACAATACTTATTTAATTTTAAGAATAGCAACTTTTAGTATATAGCTACTCAATTACTCAGATTCCAAAATCTCTGTTCATTTTGTAAAGATTCGAAAATGCAATATTTATAATATGAAAAACAAACATTAAATTAAAGGAAAATTAGTGGCGTTTTTTCTTTATAACAAATACCTACATGTATCGTTTTAAATGACTGTAATGACATCAATGATCGATAATAATATAGAATAATTTAAAACAATACACTTTGTAGGAGGATAAGAAATCCCCTAGTGTAATACAAAAAATGAACAAAATGCGTAAATTTCTATTTAGCAATTTTAAAATCTGTTTTTTCCAAACTATAATTTGGCGCATAAATATTTTAATAATTAGGCACCTACTTAACCAATTAAAAAATAGTATAACGTGTAATTGCATGTAGGTATTTGTTTACTAACAATCTTAAATAAAGTAAGTGCCTACTTAGGTACTCAAAATACATAAATTCATGTAAAAATGGGTTTTGTGTGTAATTTTAAAATAAACGTCCTGAAATTTAATAGAAGTCGAGGCTTTAGAATCACCAACAACGCAATCTACAAAAACCACTTAATTTAATACAAAGTTATTGTAAGTAAACTGATATTAATTGCCCATAAAATACACTTTCTTCTAACACATACAAGCACAACGGAAGATGATTGTGCCATTATTCCACAAAAAATACAACATCCAAAATTCTATTCATCAAAGATTTTTAAGGCGTAATAAATATGTAGTAAAAGAAGGGCTTGTTTCATAACCTATTTGTTTAAGTAGGTACGTTATTTTAATGACAGTACAATTTTATGACCAAGAAGCTCGTAAAATTGTTATATCGCGCTACTAGATCGTCTTCCAGCTGTAAATATTGTATACAAATCCTTTTATGGTTGATTTAAAATCCTATACCAAATCCTATCCTTACCTATATACAAACCTATAATACAATATTATTCATTAGATAATCTTAAAGTATTCAGGTTCATATTCGTTAATTTAATATCAAATAAAATATAGGTACCTAGTAATGTAACAGACAATACTGCCGAATCGACCGAAGCAGCCTCTCGAAGTGAGTTCATTCATACATAATAGTTCGTAAAGTCCAATAATCACTTAGGTAATTTATAAACTAATTTCTGTCTTCCTATTCGTAATTACGTAAATGAATTCACTTCTAGAATTCGTAAAAAGGACAAAAGCGTAGTTAACACATTAGTTTATATAAAATTTTCGCTTTTTCGGACTTTTTTCGTTTCCACTTTTGTTGCTTTTAAGGGCAGATAAAGTCAGAAGTTGTTAGATTTGAAAACCATGCCGACCACGAATGATCTAATTTGAAACCTTTCATCTAAATAATTTGATATAGTGTTTGAAAGTGAATCTTCAGACGTGAAAGAGGAATTCGCTAAACTAATTGATTTGATGGCGAACACATCAATTTAAAAATTATCTAATCACTCCAACGCATATTTTAATAAAAAATCCAAACTAACTAACGCTACAACAAAATTAGACGTTACTCCACTCAACCTTACAGTATTTTTAAGGTACATAACGTGAACGTTGTTTCTACGTGGTGGACACTTACGCGGGCTGATTATTGGCAGTTGTTCACGCGAAGGTTCTACAAAATCTTTCTCTATCTAGCTTTGGTGACTTAAAACAATCTGTTTTTCCTATGATTTTGGAATGGACCTTAACAGATGCATTCTTTTGTAAGGTGCCAAACTTCTACATTTCCGAGGGAACTGTACTTTAATTTTTGTACTTATGTATGCCATACTCGAGGGCAAATTAAAGTGAATGGAATCCTTCCACTAAGGTATTTTGATCCTATTTTTAAATTTTTTCCTCATTCTGTAGGCACAGGAAAAGGAACTATACTTCCAATAATCTTAAATAAAATAAACCTAAATTTAATACCTAGTATAATTATATTTTTACACTAATTTAGTGTATGATGCTAATGAGCTTTAACTTGAAATTCAATTATGATTCAATTTTGCCATTTATTGAGGTCAAAATATATTTTTTAAGCAAAATATAACGCGTAAGTAAGTATCTATAGATATATATTTAGAGCAAAAAAAACCTCATTGATGAACTGAATCCCTTTCGTTTTTAAATATACCTAGCTGTTACCCAACGAAATGACAACACGTATTTTGTTATGACTAAAATTTTTAATTTCAAACTTATCTAACATAAATTTATCGATAAAAAGAAAAATATTTTAATTTTATCTATGAAAACTTTTTGTTTTAAATGCATACCTATTTATTTTAGTCTGCGTAATTTAAAATTTTCCACATGAAAAGCATTTTATTGTTCACGAGACATATTATGGAAGAGGACTTCGACAAGACTGAACGAGATAAAATCTCGCATGAAAGTAATCCTCCGGCAAAGCTCCTTTAATCTAATAATGCGTTAAACAAACACGTCTTTCTTTTCATTGACCATTGTATGGAGTAAGTATATAAATACTTGCCGATGCGTTCGTGCATTTAAACAGGTTGCCATTAAAATCGTTATCGTTGGAATTATTAACAAATAGCTCGAAATGAGTAATAGTTTAAGGAGAATCGTGCACTTGTTGTGGTTTTAGCATGCGAAATTTTAACTCTGCATGAGACGCCAGTGAATCAGTTCGCTTTTGAGAAACAGATTGAAATGTTCCTATATTGAAATTGAAATGCAAGAATTAAATACATAATTTAATCACTTACCCCGTGTTCAATAGTTTCGGATAACTGTTTTCCTTCCCTGCTTTCTCCATTTTCGTCGGAAATATTTTCTTCTACTTTATCTATTTCCTTATTCTGGCACAAAACACTATAACATAGAGTTAATATCACTATATAATTGAAGCAATACATTTTCGTACGTTACATCGAACCCATATTAACAAAAATAACTAAGCAGTTTACGTAACATAGTTACGCCCTCACAACCATCCGCGATAACACGTATCGATGCTTAGAATATTAGTGTACAAATGCCGCATTGACAGCAACATGTGCTTGTGCGTACTTCTTCATAATGCACCTTTCACCGGTGGTGGGAATGAAGAAAGACGAAGCTTTTTAATAATATAAAGAAGCTTTCTCTTCTTTTCCCGATAACCGTTTGTAAAAGTAACACCAAAACTGATGTAAAGATCATTAGATGTGAGATATATAAAAGTGTTTATTATAGTTTCACAGAACATTATCGAGTTTAAGTCTCGCATTAATGGAAATCGAGTCGACCTACTAATAAAGAAAATGTGGGTTTCTGATAGCCGTTGCTCTTATGGTACTTTCCGATTATTTCGTGCCTCCGTTAAGATTATTTAATATGGAATTTGTATATTGTATAATTAGTTACCTGCAAAGAATTATTTTCCGGCGTTTATATCTCGAACTAAAATACCTACCGTTTTGTTTATCGAATACGACTTTTTAAAACTTATAAACGTTCCAAAATTTAGGCCGTTATGGTTTTGTTCAATTAATTTTTTTAATGGTGTTTTTACGTTGAAATTTTAATTTGATATTTACGAATATAAATCAAGATAACGTAAATAATTTTCCCAAGTTCATTCGATTATTAATTTTCTAATGCGTAAAATTTAATTGCTTGACCAAACATATCTACAGATATATCCACAAACATGATCAATTTTGTAATTATTGAAGATTAGATTTAAATTGAAGTATTTACTTACGTATTATTAACGCCTTGAATGTATTACACTTATTTAGAGTTTGTTCATACTTTTTTTTTAAATAAAAACACCGATTCACCAAAGATAAATAGATACTTAGAAAAACCAAAGACAAATTGATGTCTAAGTATTTTTTTGAATATAAAATTTAAAATTTGCTAACTCCCTAATTGTACTTACGCTAATAAATTCAGTTTATGTATCAATATTATTACTAATAAAATAGCAACATTAAATGCCACACATCATTATTTGTTATGTCGTTCAGCACGGTCCTCTGCTTTTAATACAGAAAGCGACATCCAAGTACTTCGCAAGTACTTAATACTATTTTATAATTGCAAGTAAAAAATGATAGGTATTCGTGAAACTTTCAAAAATTCGCATTATTATTTATTGCGTAACTTAATAATAATGTAGTTCGTTAAGTTGAAAAATTCAACAATATTCGCTAATTGCCTTAAGCTAGCTGTGAAATTTTTATTTTTCGTTATGAGATATTACTATTTATCACCTATACTCTTCAAACTTTTATTTAAATTGATCTGCTTATTCGGTATACAGTCATTACTTTTTTAAGTGACTACTTAAATCACAAAGTATGTATTTAGAAAAATCAGTTACTAATCTACATAAGTGAAGTCAAACCTTTTCTTTTTAATTTATAAAGCGATTTCCGATTTATTTTTCCAAATACCGAAGTCAAGATAATATGCGCAAAAACTAAATCTTATTTTTTCTTGAGAGGAACCATTATTATTCAAATTTTCAACTAATCGAGGGAATTTTCATAATCAGCGCGATCGCCTGAATTCTGTAATACACGCGTTTTCCGTCACATACGAAAATCGCCGTGAAAGCAATATGTATTCTGTATAATAAATAACTTATAAAAACTTTTAACTTTCGGTTTGAAAAAAGATTGGTAACTACTTGTTTTTTAACATAGCAATATGTATACGGCCCACTTTCGCCAGTCAATAAAGGACCCCCGTTTAATTGTGTTTTATTTAAGATTAATTCATTTACGATCAATTGATTTTGTATTGGAAAAAGCTGATTAAAACAATATTATTATTTACTTTCAATAAGAATTTGTTTGGCATGAATATGCAAAACTTCTTTACTATATCTATACTAACTAATAATAAAATAAACGAAGTATGAAGCGCGTGAAACACAGATTTGATTGGCCGTGAATTAAGGTGAGGTTATAAATATGTATGTAGTAAAAAGGAAAATACTTTCTCGTGCAAACATGAATCTTTTATTAGTTAAGAAATAAAATTTCGCTTTAAGGTCGATCGTAGTTTACTCTGAAATTATTTATTAACGAAAATGACACTTTCTCCCTCATACCAAACATGTTAAATCGACATAAATACAGGCGAAATAATTATTGTAAACAAATATTGCCTTGCACATTGCTTACGATAAATACTTGCATGCTCGTATTTAAATAAAATTAAGCACGACCGACCTGTTTATTTATTGCCGTTCAAAAACCAATTCGTTTTAAAAATGAATCGACGAAAGACCTATCTTATTTAATTAATCACGTTCTAAATTTTAAGTTGAAAATTTAAACGTTTCAAAGAATAAATCAAAGAGTAGTAATTATAGACACGATTAATAAATAAATAATATATAGGAATCAAGGTTACTCTAATAGTAAAAGTTTAGGGATCAGGCCGATTGAATAGTTTTTACACAAAGTGCAGCCTGAAAGTTTATCGAAAATACGGACGCATTAATATAAAGCGCAACATAATAAACTTCCACGCTAACACCTACGTATCTACCTATGTACCTATATTGTATGTACTCACCTACATATACGTTCATTTTCAGTTAAACGGTTTTAATTTTAACCTACTTGCATACATAAATATGTTATACTACGTAACGTCATTATGATTTCTAAAATCACTTTTATGTAACATTTTTACCATATACTTAGGTACATACATAATAATTGAAACGGCTCGATAATTCTAAAACGAATTTTTAGTCCAAAATCATTATTGCCTGATACGCGAATTAAGACTTCCTCCCTTGCTTTACGACTATGTGAAAGCTGAAAAGTAAATGACTCGTTCAAACTCTTTAATCAATCTGTCCGTTTATAAGTTTACTATGGCGTATACAAAAGTTTTGGCCAACTATAGGACTAACTGTACTAACTTAATTGAAATTAAGTAACCTATATGTATAAATTATGTTTATTCGCTTCAGCTGTTCAATTTACAGATATTCGCTTTCCTTTCGTAAAAATAGAGAGTAAAAATTTATAACGAAATTATCGTCAGAATGAATTACTTCCTCAAACCCCGAACTAATAATTTACATTATAATTTAAACAAAAAGGAGAGAAAGTGAAATCAAAATGGTTTATTAATGGTTTATGGTATAAGATTGCCATAACGCAGTTAGGAATAGATTGCCATCAGGAGATTGGATAGTACGGATTATTTCACGTGCCATAAAAATACCCCATCAAAAATAATGAAAATACTTAAATCATCTTCGAATCTGCATTGAACAGATTAATTTTTATTAAACATTAATTCTGTACCTTGACAAAGCAAGGGCCAAAGTTAATTTTAGTAATTTTGAGAAAACGGCGTTTTTAGTTTGGCGTATAAATAACAAGTAAGTACTTAAAACATATATTACATTGGCCTTTAAAATAGGGTAATATTCTAAAAACCATAATATTTCCTAGAATTTTCATAGAAAATAAATACATAGAGAGTTAGTCGACAAAGAAAAAGTCTACCTTTCCTCGTCGTATTAATCCTTTTTGTTTGTAATCCTTTTAGAGAATACAACACATCACACAACACTCGCGCACTCACACGCAAAAAGGCTTTATAAACCGAACGAGCACTCCTCGCACACACGAATAGTACGATGTCGTAATTCAAAATTCGAACTACTCAAACAATCACTACCGCTCTGAACAACTAACGCGAGAGATCTGAAACGGTTTTGCCAGAATTCTATATATAAACGCATTCAACTTATTACATGGATACTAGGAAATCCCGTTTTTATTTTAAAAACATTCAGTTCGCACTGCAATAAGTTATCTTACGAGTAGGTGGCGCGCATGTTTTATTAGTTGCTCTGTATTTTATCGGTCGCATAAAAATGCGATTAAACTTTTATCTGGCTTATGGTTTGTAATAGGGAAATTTTCAATGTCGAGGGCCACACGAATAGTTTTTAAATTAAAAATAGAGTAAGTTTATAATTCTGCGGTATAAAGGAGGTAGATAGTGATTATTCAGATAATTTTAAATTGGTAAGTATTAGCGAATTTTCATAGAAAATAAAGCTATTGCAGCCTATCTGATGACGGGACGCAGACGTGTCCTTTTGGTTTTTCTCCGATCACGAAAATATATGTCATTCATTTTGGGTCGGTCATATATATATATATATATATATATATATACAAGGTGTCCGCCGGGAAGGTATACTACTTTGTTTTGCCGCCATTTTGGTAAACATTAGTCTTGACAGTTCATATTTGGCAGTCGTGAAGTAGACACGTGGCAAATTTATTATGGAAAAATATTCGATAAACCAACGTGTTTTAATCGTTAAAACATTTTATCAAAATCAATCATCGATTACTGTGACGATGAGAAAGTTACGTGAAATTTTTTGGAGAAACAACGTGCCAACAAAACGCACTATTTATCGTGTAGTGAATGATTTCGAAGAAAGAGGGTCTGTAGGTGATAGGCCCAAGCATGGACCACAACGTACTGCAAGATCGGCTGAAAACATTACTGCTGCTCAAGAAAGTGTTCAAAACAATCCATCATCCTCAATTCGACGCCGTGCTCAGGAGCTTGGTCTTCAAAGAACAACTTTGGCCACAATATATCGTAAGATATAACGTAACTTTCTCATCGTCACAGTAATCGATGATTGATTTTGATAAAATGTTTTAACGATTAAAACACGTTGGTTTATCGAATATTTTTCCATAATAAATTTGCCACGTGTCTACTTCACGACTGCCAAATATGAACTATCAAGACTAATGTTTACCAAAATGGCGGCAAAATAAAGTAGTATACCTACCCGGCGGACACCTTGTATATATATATATATATATATATATACAGTGTGTTAGATTTTATATGTCCTAGCAAATATTTCGGCTATAGTATGAATTAGTAAAAAATGTTGTATATGAAAGTTATTAGATTATTTATTCTTAATAATGTATCAAAATCAGAAAAACAATTGAACATCAAATAATTCAGATAAAGCAAATAAATTTAACATTTTAAATGGAACGTACCCAGTATTATTACATATTCTGAAACTACAAGAATTTATCTGTACAACGATATATCACATGTTATAGTTTTTCATTAATTAACTAGGCGCAATACACTAAATAACTGATAGTGTTGAAAACGTAAGGGTATATCATCCAAATATTCTTCGAATTCTGTCGTAAGGAAATTGGCATATACCGTTCAACATTAAGCGTTCCGCGATAAAAATAAGGACCTAGTATAGTATCAACTAATACACCAAGCCAGACATTAATAGAAAATCTGTGTTGGAACCTGCATTCCCGAATTCGACGTGGATTCTCTGTATCTCAGAAATGATCATTTTTTCTGTTAGAAATTCCGTTATTGTTAAAATTAGATTCATCGCTCCAAAGAATGACATCCACTAAATGTTGATTATTATTAAGCCAGTTACAAAATATTAGCCTTCTATCAGAATCACCAGCTGTTAAACCGTGAACCAATTTAATTTTATAGGGGGTTATGTTATATGTTTTATAATAGAAAATACTTTGTGATGACCTATACCTATGTCGGCTACTGCTTCATGGATTGAATTTCTAGGATGTGCTCTAAATTATGTCAACACCATAATATCTTCATCATGTGCTGCACACTCATTTCTTGGTCTTCGCACTGTAGCATTAAAACATCCATTTCTTCGTAAATTATGTTCAATTCTTGCAAACGTGCGAAGATGTGACTACCCTTTCTGGATACCAGGTTCGATACAATACAGAAATTTCTTTAGGATTATCATTGCATCTGATGTACACTCTCGACATATCCATTTTTTCATTATTGGAATAATAACTATCCCTCATTATGTGTCACGAGTTGAAAATTAACAATTAACAATTTACCTAGCCACTTTGACACGATAGCGATAACAAGTGAGCGCATATCACGGCCTCCTCGGCTCTGCTTAACAGAACTTGCAAAGATAAAAGTGTGCGTCGTCGGTGCATTGTTTACACTGTACGTGTTCAACGCGTTCGGTTATTTATTCTATTACGCCTTTAATTAATGAAATAAGTATAACATGTGATATACCGTTGTAAAGATAAATTCTTGTAGTTTCAGAATATATAACAATACTGGGTACGTTCCATTTAAAATGTTAAATTTATTTGCTTTATCTGAATTATTTGATGTTCAATTGTTTTTCTGATTTTGACACATTATTAAGAATAAATAATCTAATAACTTTCATATACAACATTTTTTACTAATTCATACAATAGCCGAAATATTTGCTGTGACATATAAAATCTAACACACTGTATATATATATAGTGTTACATTTTAAAACAAAATATAAGGACCTACATGTCCATAAATCTCAAATTTCCGAATTTCCTTAAATACGTAACTGACTAACATAGATAATCAAATTCTGACCTTTTTTCCGTACAAATCTGTCATGTACATTCCGAAAATTCTCCATAAATCACAAAGAAATGCACGATAAAGTCATTGGATAAGTCCAAACGACACATCACTCCCGAAACGTACACTATAAAAGTTCCCGCAGAACTGGCAATAATCGTTTAAAAATTCATAGGCAGGGATATACGATCGTGTTATCATTTATTACAATATGAATACTGGCCGCGTTCGCTTGAATAGTAAAGTCTATGTTATCAACGAGTGGTCCTTGGAAGTACATAATATTTTGATAATCGCTAACACCTCATGCGACGACTACGTTCAATCGCTCTGCATTCTTCATAGCTGCGTACCTACATAATATCGTCCAAAATTTCATATCATACATACATATCTATGTGTATACGAAATTGGTTTGCACCTACGGCCTTTTCACTCTTTTTTATGCCAAATATGGTGCTTTTATTTTAAAGCTATAACCACCCTGAATAATTTTTGATTTTAGGTACTGTAAAGTGGGACTATTTGGTCCACTTTTTATAGTAGAATACAATTTTGGATAAAAAGCAAAATATTGAGAGGGACCTTTTTATACATTTTGGAAAGTCAATGGATGGTCAATGTTTTGAAGCAATAGTTTTCCATTTTTACCTATTCAGGAATCTTATATATTGTATTTTTATAAACCTCTTTCCCAAATAGGGTTTTCGATTAAGTAACTACATCGCATTCGCAGTTTTCGTACTAACTGTTATACAAATATTAATAATTGAATTGTTAATTTCAAAAACGTTTACTAATTAATGTAAGAAAAAATAACGTAGAGATACACGATGCGGAGCACGGCATCCGTAAAACAATTTGTACAAAAATAATCAAATATATAATAGCATACGCACGTATTAAACAACCGATTGAAACTGGATATTTTCTTCATGTCGACGCCTGCAGATTAGAAACGAATAGATAACGCTTGAATTTACGAGCGTTATCTCCATATTATTATAATGTGTTATCGAACATATGTAGGTCTATTTGGACTGATAATATTATTCACCTTAAATCTTTTATTTAAAATAACGTTACTTACAATTTATTATCAGTAAATTGTTTCATAAAATAGTTGATCGATATTTAATTATTTTTTATATACGATATGTTTCGAAAAGTTTGTTTACATTTAACAATAATAATTAACAAATACGAAATTCGGTTATTTATTTATAATGTAGGTACCTATTATGGTACCTATAATGTTTTATTGTAGATAAAAAATAATTTGAAAATTGTGATATCGATATGTATATATAATATGTCCAATCTTTTAACGTAAATTGGCCGTTTCGTAAAAAGCCTGGACGCCAAACGCCGAAATGAATAAACGTTATCTGCAACAGAAAGCTAGAAACGTTACATTACGTGAAACGCTAACAAATTTCTCATATCAAATTGCACTACCTAGTGGGTGACTGATTTCCTTCCAATTAGACATTCTGTGTAATGCTGCTATTTGAGCTTGAATTAAGTAAAATCGGTTAGGTAAACAGGAGTTGCTCCATGTCCCATGTTAGACAAAAAACAGTTGTTTTATAAGCCTTTTAGAAAGAAGCTCGTTGATTTGAAGCCGTTCTATAAAAACTTCCAGAAAATTAAAATCAAACGCACAAGTTTCGATACAAATTATAAAACATTTTCTAAAAAAGCAATAAGTATAATCTGCACATTTAATCGCGCCTTTCTTTAATTCTGTTTAAGGTTATGGATCTAATTTATTAATTTCTAAAATCCAAGAATACACTTACCTTCATTTAATTTCCAATAAATAAGTAAGTACCTACATATCAAAATTAACGTTTTCCCTACAATTAAGTCGAAATTAAAATTTCCCTCGAACTAACTATACAAGTAGGTACACTACTACAACATCATCGATGTTTGACGATGTATTCAAATCGATAATAATACCTAAAATTGAGAGTTGACCGTGTTGAACGATTGTTAATCTTACCGAAAGTGATCCAATTATGGATTATGTACGTGATCTGATTATAATGATACGTGATGGGAATCTTTAGGTGCGTATAGTTGTAAATGTTTGGATGAATATGGAAATTAACAATGTAATAATCTGCGTTTGCAAGATCTACCTTAAGATGGAACGCCGTAATATTAAATTATCCAAATGTGTTATTTTTATGCGATTTCCGTTTCATTATAAAACGTATGGTGCTTTCACTTCTGAAACCGTAACACAAATAAACTTTATATTATTTCAATAGGAATTTAAAATCGGTACCTAGTTCAATATGTGTATGTATGCCTAACTTTTAAATTGCGAAATTTCTCAGATGTCAAATAACAAAGAAAAGTTTTACATATCGAGTATTGTATTCGTACCATCATAATAAAAGTTTTCACACTGGTGAAATGCTTTCTTAGTGCTGTTATCTGTGGATGCGCGTATTTGCAGATTTAACAAGCACTTTCTACATATTTCATATATTACATTAATAATTTCATACAGAATATTTATGTTTATGTTAATATTAATAAAAGAAAACATTTCCACGCCATCGATTGTTTTGCCGGGAATGTTTATTCAGTTTTTTCGCCGAATGAAGAGCAAATATGTCAAGATATACGTTCCGTTGTTGAGAAAGTCAACTTCATCTACGGTAGTTCATTTACTTATGGCTTTCTGTTAATCTTTAATAACACGTGTCTTAAAAAAATATCGGAGGTCAATTTTGTTTTTCTAATGACGAAGCAATAAAATTCCAATTCAATTAACCAACTTTATAGGTAAGAGCAAAAGTATTTTGTAAATAGTATGACATGAAGGTTAATAAACTGAACAACAATTTACAATAAATTAGACCTTCACAAAAAGTTATCGAATTTTAACGAGAATTAAATTGTTTATTAGCATGCTACAGTACTATCGTTGAAAGTGACAATATAAATCTCTTGCAATGACGAGCAAGTACGCGTTCTAATATCACTCATAAATAACGTTTATGCTGAATTTATAAGATATTAAATTAAACATCTTATTTGTAAATCGTCACTCTCATATTTGTAAATATTTCAAATTTTTCGCAATAACTTAAATTGAAAAGTATAGGTATACCTAAGTACGTACCTATTAATTATACCAATCAAATCGTTGCATTTGCTTGATAATGTTATATTCCTTATGCGCAACAGTGGATAATATTACTTTAATTTCTTTCATAAAACTTTGCTCGAAAGCATTTACCTACTTTTCTCAACGTTGCAAAACGTGCGGAAACACATAAATTTGTTTTGTTTTTGTTAACGGCATTAGGACTCCGCCATATAGTGAGATACATTGTTAATTGCACCGGCATAGGTATGCGCAGATATCGGCGTTCCCCAGTACAATTATCCATTTGGGTACCTACAACACAAATCGTGCCCAGGCGCTCGTTTTCTCGGCGATCGTACCGGTGCCGACAGTGTGGCATGCCGGGCCGTTGCTTTTATTTTTCAAATTTTGTGACATTCACAACCGTCCACGGTTGCATGAGGATTCGAACCTCCGGCCGTTGGTTTGTTAAGCAAGCGATGCGCTTGCTAGTCCACCACCGCCCCAAATTTGTTCTATTCTTTAAAAATGATAAAAAAATCTTTCTTGTATTATTTTATGCCTGCTGTTAAAATTAAATTTAAAATTTAAGTTGAATTCTATTCGACATTTTTCGATAATTTATCAATTTTTGAACCGTCTTCATCTATTGATTTTTTTCGTTTATTATATTTAAATTTATCTAATTTGAGAGGTTACACAATACTTGCTCGTTTATAATTTTACTTACTGTTTTTTATCATTACATTTGTGTGGGATTATGTCAAAACGGTTAACGATCGATTTTCCAGAAACCTGCAAAGATTAATTCGCCTTTATATTTTTATAGATGGGCAGTCTCCACAGTTATGACGCGTCAAAACGCCGTTCCTTCTGAAGATGGCTTGGAACTTATAAATGCCCTGATTCCTTTATGGGATTTATGTAACCACACAAACGGAAAGGTAGGTATCTTTACGTTCACACTTCTACTTTATTTAACACATAATTTGTGTAGATATCCACCAATTATAACGCCGAACTTAGCTGTAACGAATGTTTGGCAATCAAAAATTTCAAAGCCGGAGAGCAGATATTTATATTCTACGGAGCCAGAAGTAATGCAGAATTATTTATTCATAACGGGTAACTAAGTACGATAAAAATTCATATTTGTTCTAACTTCCTTTTATAGATTTGTCTATGAAGAAAACGAATACGACAGATACGTTCTTCGTTTAGGAATAAGCAAATCTGACAGTTTAAGAGACAAACGACGTTTACTGCTGGATAGATTATCCCTACCAGACCATGCAGAATTTTGGCTTAAAAAATGTAATCCGGTGATCAGTGGCGATTTATTGAGCTTCCTCAGAATATTCAATATGGACGAAGGTTACATTTTCAAAGATTTATTTTATTATAGATAATATTAAATTAACTTCCACAGATCAACTGCAATATTGGCTGGATAAGAGGGAAGTGAATAATCTACGCAATCCAGATTGTGCTTTCGACGTCAGCTTCTCCAAGAAGTACTGGAACTTCCTAATTAACCGCTTAAAGCTCATACTTGCCACGTACAAAACAACTTTAGAGGAAGACTTTAAATTGATGGAAGAAGGCCAGCAGACTTACAAAATGTTGTCCATTAAAATGAGAGCGTCTGAAAAACATATTTTAAAACTTGTAATAGACTATGCTGTAGAACAAATAAGTATTTTGTAAATAACGCTTAATTTATTAATTTATTCGATTAATTTCTGGGATAATTAAAGAAAATGTAGATACGTTGTATTTGATTTTTAATAGGCTATTTCATTTAAATTAAATTAATTTTCGATAAGTATCAATGCATAAAAAGTTATTCCTATTGAAGAAATATTGTTTTACTAATTTGTTTAAAATCGTAGGTACTTAATATTTTTTACCTACCTATTAAATTAAATACTTATTTCAAACCTGAAATGCAGAATATAAATCCTCAAATTTCTAATTTAAAAGTATAAGCAGAATATATTATGTAAAAACGTGAATATTAGAAATTTATGCAAAACTGCAAAAAAATAAAAATTGAAATAACTAAATAATAATAACAACGCAAGTTGTTTTATTTCGTTTTAAGGAACATGAAAATTACAAGGGATCAAATTTGTTCAACAATTATTTTAGAATTTCTCTTTCCGAATGGCAGATAAACAGCAAAAAATCGTTTAACATTTCATGTTCTTCAATAACAAAATTAAAATTATTGTTTATAGAAATAAATTGACGTTACCTACCTATATTTTATTAGAAACATATCTACTATTAATTATTGCTAATCGTGCGTCTTTTCTGAAAAAAATTCGTCTTAAATCTGCTACCAAAATTGATGTTTAATAAAATTATTTTAGTTTTGAAACGTCTTTCATCCACTAAGTTCAGTATTACGAAAAAATATAAAACATGCAAGTATATTACATATTAATAAATGTTATGACGCAAAGATTGTAAATTAAAAAAAAATATGTTCCTATTTAATTCGCAATGCGTATCGTTTATTTTTATGCTAGGCAATTGTTGTAATTAAAAAATTTTTTGGAATGTTAAAAATAAATTGAAAAAATATTTTGAAGTAGGTATTGTAGCATCTATACTTTCTAACATATGCTTGCTGAAAGATAATTTTATAAAAGCAGATGACGAATATCATTATCTACCTACTCAAATTAGTTATTTAACAACAAAATGAGTTTTAACGTTACACACGGTAAAACTTTGTTTTTTGTTTTTGACGTTAGAGCTTTTTCCCTCAGCCAGATACTAGTTTCTTGGGGATTGGAATTTTATTAGGGAAATCTAACCGGGACACGCACTTCACGCTCACGGATCCTTGTGGGCGCGACAAAAACCTTTGATTAAAAGTAGGTATTCATCAAAGATCAAAACCGTGGACCCGGTGGATATGAAGTTAAGAAGATAATTGGAAAGACTTTCACTTGTTGTATCGAATTTAATGAATGATATAAGTACTGTAGAATTCATAAAATTAGTATTTTAAAAATGAGTAGGTACCTATCTAATAGAAAACATACTTATAATAAATAGACAAAACGCACTACACATTTCGAACGCACACTTAAGAAAACACAAATATGTATTGTATGTAAGTATGTAAGTGTGCATATATGATCTCAAAATTTAGTAAACTATGTAAAAGATAAATTAATAAACTTTAAAGCTGCTTTGCTGCTAGCAAGGAAATAAAATTTTGTTTAAAATTACGATAGGTACCTATAGATATCTACCTACTTCATAAATTTACTTTTAAAATCGAAAACTGCTACGAAGCGCCGAATCATTTTTTATACATATTACCATCTTATTTTTAATTCACCCCTAGGTATATGCTGAATATGTTAGCTGAAATAAACGGTTCATTATAATATAAACTTCACAACTTAATTACACACGCAGGCTTTCAGTGCACCCTCTATATCGCATTTAAATTTAATTGTAGCCACAAAAATAATAAACGCTCTCGTAGGTATATCACACATGCAGGTGGCAGCACTAGATTAAGTTTATCAGATAATTTTACCGCCACTTCTCGCATTCAAGGTAAAGCACAAGGCTCTTCAATCGAAACTATAACATACATGTTGTACATGATGTTTGCTTTTACGAAGAAACTAAATTAATCGTACAACCTACATTCAAAAAAGGAATTACTGTTTGCTTAAATGCTTCAAAGACGTTTCAAAGTAACGGTGTAAAATGTGCGACGACGACGACGACGAACAATCCGAAAATTTGAAAAGTTTAATGCAACAATCTAAGAAAGAACTTGTGTTCAAAATTGTTGTTATAGGAGATTTTGGAGTGGGTAAGTTAATAATTTTACATTCTTTATAGTATAAGTATACCTACGCATTACCATATATTATTTATGAATATCGTCTTACAGGTAAAACTTCAATAATCAAACGTTACGCGGGTGGTAAGTTTTTTATCTTTTCAAAAAAGATCTGCAATTGTTTTTAATAGGTACCTATGTTATCACTTTCACGTGCACTAAAAATCCAATAGCGTTCCACTAACACCTCGTGCTTGAAATTCCTGGAAAATCCATATCGAACGCATTCCTTAGATACTTGTTTAAAATCGATATTAGAAGAGTTCATCTTGGTTTATAAATTCCTTACCCCACGGATTATTATCCTTATTTTACACGCAATTATAAATGTGACGGAAACTGTTGTGCCAAACTGAAATGGTTTTATCTTATCTCGCTAAACTGTTTCATTTTAATACCTATATTTGATCGTGACATTTAAAAACCGATAGATTGTTCGACAGATTTTTAAAATAAAATGACATTGTTTATTTGCATATTATATTACGTAATTAAATTAACTTAAAATAAGAAAAAACGTTAGTTTATTATCGTCTGCCATCATTTCAATCATTTTTTACTTCTATATAATATATGTATATATAGATGAAATATAAACCGGTACTTCGTTAGAAAATTCGTATAAGCTTCCACAAAAACGAATTTTGTGTTTTCCCTGTTATGAATAACGAATACCATTTTTCAAAATTATAATTAGATGATTTAAACGCGTGAAAATCTTAAGGTGAACAATTCCCATCCTGCAGGTCTTAATAACCCTCCTAAGGATGTTTTCTAAACGGTCAACGCCAGTCATTTTTAGTTGCAAATATTTTTATTTTTGTTTATTTTCAAAAAGCGTTTTAAAACAAACTACTTTTAATTATTATTTTTTGCTGGTCTATCGATTCCTGCAGTTCTTGTATTTAAACGTATATATTTTTTTAATTTCCAAAGAGTTAAGTGTAAGTTGATGATAAAAAATTACTTCGGTTATTACACGTCATTTATTGATATCTACAAATGATTTGTAAAGTAGTTACCTAATTACGACCAAAATGTAAACTAAAAAAATCGATTTAAACACAGAAACGGAAACAGAATAATATGTTGCTCATATTTAGGGAATAATAGATAGGTAAATATATAAGTAATAAGAAAAAAACAAATTAAATGTCCCTCGATCCCGATTTTATTATATTACAAGAAAATCAATATTATTTGCATGTATATAAGATTACAGGGTGTCCCTAATCAGGCGATAAGTTCTGATTTTATCAAAACAAATTGAAGAAATGTGTACAGTAAAATTTTCTAGATAACGATAAGCATGCACGCCAATAACGTCATCAATTGTTGCGGATTTTATTTTATGTAAAACCGTTTGAACAGCAAACTTTAATATTTTATTCATCTATATTTGTTATATTCGAGAAAAAAATAACGAATTACTACTTTATAATTTAGAATTGAAAATTAAAAAAAAACAGGTACATACCATTATGATAGTTTCCGCCCTTGTGATTTTTCAATTGATTAGTGTCTTAACTTGAGACGAATATTTTATTCTAAATTATTTTTATATGTAATAGCTAGTAAGCTTGGAAAGAGAATTAGCAAATAAATGAGAATAAGAATAAGAGAATAAGAAAATAGAAGATGTGAAATAAGGGCTAACAGCATAGTTTAGTAAAGGACTGAATACGGCTCTAAATAAATTATTAATAGAAAGAAAACACTAATTGCAATGAAGTACTTTACTGTGATTTATAATAGAATAGCATTTTGTGTTTCAGGGACCTATTCCAATAAATATAAAATAACGATAGGAGTCGATTTTGCAATAAAAACGTTCGATTGGGATGACCACACTAAAATAGTCCTCCAAATTTGGGATGTAGCTGGTCACGAGAGATTTGGGTCATTAACCAGTGTTTACTACAGATATGCGTAAGTAATTAAAATAAATATAAAAACCGAAACAGTAGAATTACTTTATTGAAACTTTTAATTTAGAAATTAAACAGTTCATTTCATCACATCAAACATTAGTTGAGAAAGTAAATATTTATAATATAAGCACATACTTACCATAAAAATATTATTTATGAAGTTACAATTTTAAAATATACAATCTAACTAAAACAATCCCTTGCACTTTATTTACGTTTTAGCTCATAATTTAAATTTAGACATTCTATTATAAGTTGGTAATTAAATATAACAGCTACTACTAAAAAATCAGTATAAAAGCAAAGAGAGTTGAATGAAACATCATTTTAAAAAACCCTTTAATTGTGAACTTATTGTCATTAGATATAATTGGTACATGTTTTAAGTTGCGACATTAAAATATAGTGAAACCTCTCGCGACGACCACCTCTAAAAGCGACCTATATCTCTAAGGACAATTTTAAAACAACCTATTTATTAAAGTTTGTTACTCTCTAAGACGACCACTCTCTAACCTGACCGCGATCGTCAAATGTTTGTATAAACGACCACTTATTCCGAAAATTAAAGTCTTAGAATCTGTGTAATTACAAATTTTAATTGGATACAGCAAATCTTGATATTGATGATATTGAATTTAATGAAGATGAAAAAATTTAAAATGTGGAGGATTGGTAGAAAGAAATTCTAGTCACCACAACATCCGAACTGCGCCGAAAAATTTTATCAGAAGAAGAGAATGAACCGTTAGAGGTACCCCTAGGAAAAAGTTTGAATCTGTTTAAGGATTAAAATAGCCTGTCCCGTAACTATAAAATGATAGAATTAATTACAAAATTTCAAACTATTTTCGAAAAAGAGGTTTTAAACCAAAAAGTCGTCAAACAATGCTTCATAACTATTTTAAGTATTCGATAATACACTTTTATATTACCCAATAATAAATCAATTTTAAATAAAAAATTTTACGTAATACATATAGGGAAAGGAAAAAATAAGCCAAAAATTAAAAAAATATATTTTTGAAACAAGTGATTGATAAAAAATACTTGAAATATTTGACATCTTCTTGCAATTCTAAAAAAAATTCTGCTAAAATTTTTGTGTTTTCAAAAATTAAGTACTTTACTCTTGAGCCGATATCATATTTTTTAACGTTCCTCGTATACAAAAGGCTGTATTCAAATATTGACATGTGTATTTTGAATTTGTAAGTATGTAGAGATTTTTACAAAGGTTAAATTTTTTGAAAAATTTTAAATAAAAAAGTTTTCCATTTGTATCCAACTATATGCTAGTCATTGTTTAATAAAACAAGAAATTTTTGACATACTTTCCTTGTTTCACAAGGTTCTGTATACATACATATTTTTATCTTTTATTTTCTCATTCTCTCTTAAGGTGCCATTTCGCTGTACGCGACAGCGACCGAGACCGCGACAGGCGACCGAGACCAGCGACCGAGACCAGCACATTTACTTATGAAACCAACACGACCATTGAATCATGCAGTTTTTTATACACGTTTGTTACGATGATTCAATGGTCGCGTTGGTTTCATAAGTAAATGTGCTGGTCTCGGTCGCCTGTCGCGGTCTCGGTCGCTGTCGCGTACAGCGAAATGGCACCTTTAGGCGACTACCTCTAAAAAAGACCAGTTTCAAGTCGCACCGAACGTGGTCTTAGAGAGGTTTTACTGTATATTGAATACTTTAACGTTAAAGACCGTTTTGAATTAATTTTTGTGACAAGTATAATTTTGTACGTAATTAAAATTTGTTTTGAACAAACCACGAATTAATATGACGAAGCGTTAATTTTTAAAAATTAATTTTAAACATTTTAATAATAATGATAACAGTCTTCATTGTAGTTGAAATATTCTGTATACACAGACTTTTATTATTTCAAAATTATTTAAAAATGTATATTATGATGGCATTCTTCGCTTTAAAGAACAACAAATTTTGGATTACTTGGGACACTGAAGTCAGCTTGAGTCAATTATGATAACAGTGGAAAACAAAGTACGAAACCCAAAAATTAATTTAGTTTTAAATATTCTACATAAAACATGTACAAAATTAAAGAACTTTCATGAATTCATTATAGGGTTGCAGCGGCAATTGTATTTGACTTAACAAGGCCAGAAACATTCAAATCAGTCGAGAAGGTAAAGCAATACAACTTCAACTATAAACAATACATTTCAATCTCAATTCTCAATTTCAGTGGCTAACAGATCTTCGTAACAAAGTTTTAATCCCCGAAAATCAAACACTACCTATAATTTTGCTTGCGAATAAAGGAGATATAACCACATCAACTTTACCACCACAAATAGTTGAATTTTGCAAATGCAATAATATCGAAGCATGGTACATTACTTCAGCCAAAGAAGATACAAATATAGGTAAGTAGTCTAGACACTAACAACACCAGAATATCTTTGTTTTTTTTGTAGATGAAGCTATGTTTTTATTAATGAAAATGGTGCTTCAAAATAACATAAACAAATCACATAACGATGACAAATCCATAACTTTAAAACAAATACCAGAAAAGAAACATCACAAATGCTGCCAATTATAATGCATAATATAATTTCGTAGAAATATTTATTTGTACCTTTTAAAACTCAACTAATCATTTTTTTAATATAAATTATAACCTACTGATTATTTAATAACGATGTTTCAACTTTTTATTTGTCCCGATTTCTGTGCCGTTGCTAAAGCATTTTCGTTTGCTAACATCTGAAATTCTTGAAAACGTTGGGAAACTCTTTGGTTGGCTTTCAGGAACTTCTCTAGGCAATTTAGAGCACACTTGTCCTGAAATTGTATTCGACTAATTTTAAATTATGTAAATAATACAATAAATACATACCTCCTGTGCCTTTACAGTTCTACTCGTGAAGTCGCTTACGCAATTTTTAAAACACAATTCCGTTAATTTATTGTAAGATATCAAAAAGTCTTTAAACTGAAATTACATTAATACAATGTCATAAGAACAATATTTCATCACGTACGGTTTTTATTTGTTCCGTATCCAAACTTTCCATGCCGGCTGCTGTAGGCAATGGGACGCTCATTTTTAAAATTTTTCTTGAATTTCTGCTTTATACTATCACTAAAAGTGTGCCCAATAGTTCGAGTTTGTAGGTTAAATTATTATCGGTAAATTAGTTTGTTGTAGTAATGGCAGTTCAGTTAGTAAAGCCTCCGCAATGCGTCGATAGTAGTTTCTGAAATTTACGGTTATTAAAACATCAAAAAAATTACCCGAAATTTTTAAGACTTTTCGCTCAAATTTCATGTTTAATTTTATTTGTGATTGTATCATTCTAAATGACTGTGAAGATGCGGATACTACGTTAAAAATTGGCAATTAACATTGAGTGTAAACAACTGTGTACTTACATAACCTAAATGTTTGGTGTACAAACGTAAGAATGGATTCATTACGACTTCAAAGACGAAAATCTGTATCGTTAGCGGATGATAAAAAGAAGAAAAAGGATTATAGTAATTCTAATATACGTGTGATTAAACATTTCGAACCGCGGCCGCGATTGGTTTTTGATTACGTTTCGCGCGAACTTCCGTACGTTAACGTTCAAAATGATGACGATGACGACAGCAAATGTGGAAGGCAAACTACCTATTATAATAAACTGAAAAGTAAATTACCCAATGCAAATGTTGTCCCCAGAACTAGTACACGTAAGAGTGGTGCCTTTTCCAAACCTATTTTCAAACCGGCTTCCAAACAATTTTCTATGTCATTAAATTCCTCGAATAATAAAGACGCGAAAAAGAAAACGCAACAGTTAATAAAATCGGTAGTTATCGATTTATCGTTTAACAAAAACTCTAACAATGCTCCCGACAAAAAAGAACACGAAAGGCGTATTTCTCCTAAAAAATCATACGCCGTTTTAACGTCATCTTATATAGAAAATCTAAAGAAGGAAATCCAATTTGCAAGATCAAATATCGACAAGAATATCGTAGATGAACTAAAAACCGAAATCTCTCAATTTCGAAGTTCAACCTCTACCGGCGTAAAGGTTTCCATTAAAAAGCCCAAAACAGTTCAATCGGAAAGCTTCAATGTTTTCATTGAAAATCCCCAAAATCAAAATATATGTATGGGCACGGCAACACGTTCGGAAAAAACTGATGCCTTCACCAATACGTTGGATAAATCGCTGATTCAATTTTGCAAGAGTACACAATACACGGTATGTTCGGACGATTCGGTTATGGACTTCGTGTCACCCTTGCCGATAGTGATTAATTGTGATGTGATAGAAAACAAAGTGCAGAAAATCGATCCCATTTTGGAAGGGACGCCAAGGATTGGAACCAAAACGGATCTTCGAAAAATAGGTTAGTTCTTATATTCAATTTTGGAAAGAACTTGTTCAAAAAATTGCATTCTGATTATTCGAAAGTAATACTACTATCTAAAAATTCGATAGTACTAAATCTGTTCGATACATTTTTATTAAAATTTTGTGCTTTTGAAAATGTCTGATGTGGGTTTAAGTATGTAGAGATAGGTACCTACACTATTAGTAGGTACGTTTAAACAATTCTTGGACATCATCTACGATTGTATGTATCTATATTGTTTTTTTCTAATTTTGGCCGCGAGTATTTGGCCCATTAGTTACAAACTGTTGCTAATGTAATGGCATCTGCATGCGAAGAGTGATAGCGTTCCCCAGAGATTATCCACCTGGGTTGTACATTGTTGTTGTATTTATGTTAGGTAATTGTTATTCATTTCACCTTTCGATTAAAGTTGTCATCCATTTGTGAAACATACTGGGTTCAATTTTGTCTAAATTTGATAATATTCCACATTTTTTACTCCAACGAATTCAAGAACTTGTTGGACATGGTACTACCTGCCTGCATTGTCACATTTTTCGTATAAATTTAAGAAATGTGGCCAAAAGGATTAAATCTTCAAAAATTATGAACTAAATGTGTTGTTTGAGAAGTATATGACAATTCGTCAACATTTTTACAAAAATGTCTCGTATCTTTTTTAAATTTCATTCCAGCAACCATTAAGACGATATAGAATGATGTACTTACAAACCACCTGGTTACAAAACCGTCTGTTTCTCAATTACAGATTTCACTTTTTCAGTTTTCAATTAAGCAAAGTAGGGAAACTACTGATTCGACTTTTATTGTATATTCTGAAACGAAATGGACGCTATTAAATAGAAGAAACATTCAAATTACCTGGAACACACCTATTCGAGAATTATTTGTACTTTCTGCTAAAATGATGAAAATGGTCGATTTCGAGAAAGGTCGATAATTATGACACTTACTATCTTGAGTGCAGCCGTCCTAGATTTTTTATATGCCCACTATTGCTTTTAATAATATTGTAGGTATTCATTGGGTATACGCATAATTTTTAAATTTAATTTAATTTTGTAGATAAACTTACTAAATTGCTACTGCAATAACAAAAAAAAAAACAAAAATATGTATATCATATTGTTTAAAAACATATTAAATGCGTAAACGACTTTACGTCATACAAATGGTTGCTACGACACTGTGACGTCATGGTATTTGTTTTGATTTAGTATTTTATTAAATAATACCTACTATGGCCTATCCAACCTGGGTGGCAATTCGTGTCATCAATAAAGGTTACTAGATGATGACGTTTCACACAGTGCTGTCGTCTCGTTCGTCGTATTTTGACAGTTCTAATAAATTGTAGTCTTTCTTTATACCATTTAATATGGTGCAGGTAAATCATCAATAGAATATGTCACTTTCCAAACTTTAAATTAACTTATAAATAAACAATCTAGTAACTTTTTACTAATGACGTAATTGTCAGGCCGCTTGGACAAGGTATATCTATTATCTAATAAATGATTAGTTTCCTTTTTGAACTTTGAAGGCCCATTGAATTACACAGTTGTTTAAAATATTGCAATAATGTCTTGTCATAGTAATTAAATATTGGCCATCGTATCGTCTTACAAATCAACAAATCATATCAACAAATGCAGTGATGTCACTACCAGATTCGTTACTCGTCGTCTTGCGGACGGAGTTCAAAAATTATTTAAACTTTAATGAACCCATACATAAGTATAAGCTAGGTAGGTAGGTACTAACAATAACAGTCCAAGCACTCACCCCACAAAAACCTACGTCGTAACACTACTAAAATTTTCTTAGTGAATTTAAGAGATAATATGGTGGGAAATATCAAACTATTGGTAAACAATTTAATTTTTGTTTTAATCAATTTTTATTTAATGAATTATTAGCGCTAGTAATGAAGGAAAATTAGGTTTTTTTGGGAACCGGTTCAAACCACTCGGATTTGAATATTTCTTCTTGTAAAATATGGCAAATTATAAATACTAAAACCTTCATAGGTTAAAAATTGACGCTTCAAATGGAAAACTTCATAAAAGTTCGGAAAAGTCAATTTAAAAAAATATATATGTATATATATAAAAACTAAACTACACTAATAACAAACAGCGGTTTTTCCAATTTATTATATAAAATTTATTTGACAAAAAAAATACTCGTAGCAAAAGTTATACCCAAAAATGCATATCAAAGTAAAATTGTTCAAAGTTTATTCGGTTATCTAAAAATAAATATACCTAACAAACATAAAATATACGAATACTTATTGTTAGTGTTAACAAATTGCGTCATACAAACTCCGTATTTATTTTGTTTTTAATATTGAAATTTAAAAAAAAATTCTTTTTAATTTTGCTTTAAGATACTTTTCTATGTATATAGTATCTAGAAAATAAAAAAATGACCGTATTTTCAAATTACTTAAAACTGTATAGCCATAACGTTTAACAATCTAGTTGATACCAGAAACTTATGTAATTATAAATCGTGGAAATAAAAAAAAGATAAATAAATGTAACTGTGCAAAATGTAGATAAATTTAAAAATGAATATCTTTATACAAGGTTATTATTTAAGATAAATAATTATTATTTAACTACATAAGTAGGTACTTATTTTAATGTCACAGAACCTCTTCAGATCATTTTAATTAAAATATCACTAGGTAAAATAGGTATTTTATTTAATAATTTTTTGCAAATATAATTTTTCAATTCTCTAATTTTTGACTACCTACTTTACAGTGACCTACCTAAATTATTCTTACAATTAACAGATTAATTTTTTTCTCTTTTTCTTTATAGGTATAACAAAATATATATTTGTAAGTGTTTTCATTGTAGAATAAATGTCTGCAATTTAACAATAAAACAAAAAACTTAACACTATATACTTACATATCTATTAGGCATACAATGTTGCCTATTATACGTTTTTATCTACATTTTTATCATTTTCCTTTGCAGGCAAATTTTTAAAAATCATCAGTTTTCTAATAATCTTATAAAATAAAAAAATAATATTTTTTGAGAAATCTTTTTTTGCTAATAGGTATAGGTATTCTATTTCGATTAAAACTTGTTTCGGAATGGGTTACCTATACGTATGTATTTGTAAATTTAAAATTTTCCTACTTCCACGTTTTAAACAAAAATTTCGTTACCAATCTTGGGTGTAATCTCTTTTCGATAAACGACGATAAAAATAATAATTTCGTTCACGGTTCGTTTCTTAATTTCTGTTTTAAAAAGTAGATAAGGTAAAATACCCAATGGTCGATATATTTAAAAAAAAATTCGTCATTACGTGTAAAACTAGTTTGTTAACCATCTAAAACTATCGATCGATAGTTTGAAATATTAACTTTTGAGTAAAACCTTTTTAAAAATGAACTGGCCCTTCTCACAACGATTAAAATAATAAAAATCTCAAAGTTGTTCGGGCACCAATGTTCAACAACTCAATTCCAGTCCTCGACATAGTTTAACTTCGGTTCTCGACGCCTACGGAAGAAGAGCATTTGATTGGTAAAACAAGTGAAACGATGTTTTGTTTTCACGATTATATTTTTTAATTAATAACTCAGCGATATATTTATGATAAAACAGAAAAAAAGTGCCATAAAAAATACATTTATCAGTATTAAAGTTGGTAAAAAATAACGGTGAATTCCGAATATTATTCAATAATTACGTTTACAGTTGGACTATTAATTAGATAGGTACCCCTACATAATGAAAATAATAATAAAAATGTTGGAAATTCTTTTTCGTGCTTTTTATAATGACAGTTGAAATTCCTTATAACGAGCCTGCTTATAGCGAACTAGGACTATAACGAACCATTCCAAAAGTCCCGCCGTGCAACCCAGAAGATCCCGTATAAATGTTGATGATTATAACAAATTCATAAATAAGTAACTTTCGAATTAATGTTCGACAAAATTGCTCCCATACGTCAATTTTCCATAAAAATGATTTTTTCCAGAATAAGAGAATGTTTATGGCACTGCCAACGCACAGATGTTGTCTTTAAAATATTTGTATAATTCTTTTCTTAGTAAAATACATTTATCAGTTGACCTTCTCGGCGGATATTTAAGCTTTACTAGATAAGTGACACAAGGGATAACCGAGCACAATAGTCTTAAATGTTAACAATAATACATAAGATAGGTGCCAGTTAATACCTGGTTTGGTTTTCCCAAATCACTTTCAAGCAGAGAAAGTTTTTTTATCGTTTATGATGAATTTCAGATGTAACGACCTCATGTTTTGAGTCCCTTGTGGTTGATTTTAATCAGATTTTGCTGTAAGAATTTATCTAGCTAATAGAAAATGATCTTATTTTTCACTTTAATTACATGTATTGTTTTTTTTTCTGAGGCCTTCTTCGCGTTTTACAATATAAATTGATAGTTATTTTTTTGTATTAAATTAAACATCTTAAACCATCCTCGAGGTTAAAATTTTAATAATTTAATAAATGAAAATATTATTATATTTACATAACAGTAAGAGCATGTCGAGAGTTGGTGACCTGTTGAAGACCGATGTTATCACTTTACACCCTATCATTATTTTCGAATTTTTCTGTAATTGCCATACAACATTAAATTGTAAAAATCCATTAATTTTTAAAACGAATTTATTATTCAGTAAGTATTGCCTATATTAAGAATATTGGAAACCAATTACGAATCAAAGTAGTCACGAACTTTCTGAAAATGTATAGTCCATTCTTTCAGCTCCGCCGAAGTCCTAAGTACGAAAGTATTAACAAGACGGATTACAAGCTTAACCTATTGGAATTACTAGAAATAGACGATGCAGAATTTGTTTTTCAGGGTCGGCATAGTTTTTGCGTTTAAAAGTTCGATTTTGTTTAACTTCGGCACTTCCCGACTATCTATCAATTTAATTTAAATTCATATTTTTGGTATAACTACAGCTAATGTGCAATAACAATTATTATGTCTTCTTCAATACTTGAAAACGAGTAGGAGCGACGGTCGGGACTTCCACTCGAGGGCCCTACAAATTGTTTTAAATACTGTTATTGTTTTTAGTGTTCAACAACAACCGGTATCATTGCATATAATGACCAATTCAAGTAAATACTTGTAATCTTTTACATTCTTTTGTTAGGCGATTTAGGCGGAGCTGAGGGAATGCACTATACCTACAATTAAATAAATACAAAAAATAAGCGACAACGTAAAAAGTTGTTAATCGAACCTCAATTGATTGTTACTATTTTTACCTGTTTCTTTTTATCGACGTAACGTACTTATACCTACTATTTATGTTGCCTGACGGCAAATAGAAAGCCTGTTGCTCATTAGGGTTAAGTTCCACTTTCTTGACCTCGACTCGTAACAAAAATATTTTCCAAGTGTCTGAGCTTTTAAAATGCCGCAATTGATTAAATTAATATGTACGTTGTTTGTTGCATTTTACTACTTGGAATTAATACTTTAACGCCCAAAAGAAAATCTTAGGTGTGATTAGATACATTTTGTGAAACAATTTCCTACATTTAAAAGTTATCACTCGAATAAATTAGTCATCCTGAACGTACTAGATATTTAACGGTAAATAGTGCCAAACAGGTACCTATACAATTTAGACTTTCCACTTTTGTATGTACATATGCAGGTACCTACCTATAAATAAATTATTATTTTATACTAGATACAAAGATAGGCGGGTAAGGGTACAGACGCAAAATTATAAAAGCCGCACATGAAACTTAGTATTCGTGTTAGGGCGTTCAAAAAAATATTAAGCGAACACAGTTTAAACACTACAGTTACTACGTTAAAAAATATACATACTTATATATTTTTTAAATTGACTTTTTCGAATTCTTACGAAGTTTTCCATTTAAAGCGTCAATTTGTAACCTATAAAAGTTTCAGTATTTTTAGTTTGCTACATTTTATTGTACAAGAAAAATAATTCAAATTCAAGTGGTTTGAACCGGTTCTCAAATAAAAACCTAATTCTCCTCTATTAGATGCGTTTTTTGTCGCACATGTTAACGAGTAACGATGTTACTTATTTACTACCTTTATTGTTGTCTTAATAAAATTTTTATATAATAGAAAAATATACGTTACAATTTTAGTCGAGGAACTTTACATAATCTCTAGATGTTCGATAGGGAAACGGTTTTTCCAGAAAATCTTGGTTATAAAGAAAAATAAAATGTCGAATTAAATAAGTAGCTGATTATAAGTTAGTTTATCTGCATTAGAATATAAATTTTACATTAAACTACGTTCACCGAGTCGAGTCAGCAAGTGACACCATTTTCATATTATGGGTCATTCCATGTCAAATCAACCAATGCTCTAAACCTTGACATCTCAGAAATTCATCATATTTGGCACAATGTAAATACCAATAAAGTTGATAAAAACTGTAAAATTACAAATTTTTAGGCTCATAGTTTTTGAACTATTGGCTTTAAAAGAAACAAAAATGACATGAAAATGACAACTTTTTTTAACTCTTTAAAAAGCTGTAACTGAAAAACTATTTGACTCAGGACCGATCTTTTCATCTCTTGATACATTTATCTGACAGATATTTACCATGAAAACAATTGTTCGAACAAACGTTTCTATGGTAAATATCTGTCAGATAAATTTACCAAGAGATGGAAAGATCGACCCTTAGAGAACTTAATGTGATGTTATTCGCTTCTGTTTTTAATAGGCTTTAATTTGATATGCAGCATGACTATGATATTTAAATTTTGTAAGTTTTGAAGACCTTAAGAGAACTTTTTTTAATATCTCAAAAACGCATCTTTTAATTTTTTTTATTTAATTAATTAAATTAATATAATTCGACGGCGTTTTGGCAGAAGGACGTAATCCACAAAAAGTAAATTTTACAGGAGTGTACATTTTGTGTTGTCGCGTAGCTATAAGCAAATACGTTTTACGTAAATACAAATCGAATTTTCTGGTGGTGGTTTTCTATTGTTACCAGATTTTAACAGATGATGTATTTGCCTTAGACGCATAAGATGGTAGAATAATTCATTTACGTAAAAAAAATGTGGGTTATGTCCTTCCGCCAAAACGCCGTCGATATATTCAAATTACTTAGTAAGTACCGTTAGGTGTCGGGATACGCAGTAAGTTTCCATCCTCTTTTGTCACCAAATTAATAGATAATTAAAATTTGTTTCAGAAAATGACGACGAATTACTACCACCTCAACTTGACAATACTTTAAATTTAAGGTAGGATTTTTACTTATATTATTACTACAGTTAAACCTGAAAAAGCGGAACCTGTATAAAATGGAAACCTCCAAAACACGAAATATTTTTATTCCTGCCAGAATACATATAAATAATACCTATTCGTATATATTTTTATCATACTAAAGCGGAAATCTTTATAACGTGGAATCGGAACGTAAATTACGGTCCCAATGTCCACAAAATTATGTTTTTAACATTTTTTAAATGACTCACAACAGACAACTCTTGAATATTAACATTTTAAAATTTTTGACGTTTTTACTATTTTTCGAATAATAAATACCTTTTGGTTCGAATACCAATCGAGTAATTTATTCGAGAAATTCCACATGTTCAACTATCTTACAATTATAGTTTTAAGAAAAACTATTTTATGTAAAAACGTTGTTTTCATGCAAAACAACGACTGTCGGGGTGTTAGAACTATGACCAAGAAAATATTTCTTAATAAAAATTGTTATCATTTCGTCTCTCTCATCCTTGGAATTTTATTATAGATATGTGGGATTCTCAAATATATAAATAGTACTTGATATAAATATTTTGAAATACCTAATCTATTAGCAAACCGAAAGGTGGACATGTATGATTTCTTTATACCTAGCATAGTAAAACTATAGGTAAGAAACCATTTTTTGCAAGAAAAAACCGTATGTCCAAAATATGGACATGCGGAAATCCGCATCCCTGCACATCCCTGCTGTTTTCGGTCAGTAGGTATTGAAAAAAAAAGTATATTTAAAAAGTTCTGATATTCACCCTTAGATGTTAAGTGCATACAAACAAAATATACAGGAGATTCCGTCTACGTTAAAGGCAACCTTACCCTACATATTAAAGTATATCTACATCACAACCTCCCTTATTATCGACCTAAGCATATAAACTTTACTCAAATGTACCTATCTTTACCAAAATAATTTAATTTCTGATTTTGTTTTTAAAACATTAAAGAAACTCCAATTTGTCGTGAAAAAGGCAGCTGTTAGCTTATAATGTATCTACCCGTTTATGTATTGTCTTGTGTGCATACTATGTTATGGTGAAAGAATCGGTCTACCTTAGGTACATAGGTACGTATTACCTTTGATTATAGAGAGTTAACCTAACTTAAACCCTCTATAATCAAAGGTGCTACATACTAGTAATACCTTTTTTTTCGGAAGAAAATGTACTGTTTGTTGAGGAATTGATTAAGGTCTTTCATACTTTGTCGAGTTTCATAATCAGGCGCCAGGAAAAGTTGGTGATTTCCTCAATTAAAAACAAAAAAGCGTATTCTTTACTACACTCGTAAAGCAAAAACATACATTTTAACGCTTATCATATTATTAAAAGTAAAAAATATCTGATAAGAAAAAGGATTCATATTTAATACATTGTGTACAGAACAGATAGGGTGTTATTGAAATCTGTTGTTTTTGTACGTTACAAGTGATACTTGAGATTAGAACTATTAACCAAAAAAAAAAAAAATGACTGTTGACTCATTACCTACCTATTTCTTGTTTTAATCACCTAATGGGCAGAAAAGGACGGAATAACCCTTAACTCAAGTCGTACATATTTTCTTTTCTTGTCATTTTTTTGTTTGGTTAACGACCAAAACCAACTACTCTACGCCCATTTTTAGAATTTGCATAAATTTTCGGATAATACTAAATTGATATGGACCTCTATAATTTCGTCGCGTTCTCTTCCTTCGATGGTCACCGAAAATTGATCGCAATAAATAAATAATCGCGCTTATTTTTAACTTTTAATAGACACAAACAGTACCACTACTGCCTTAATTAAAGTATTCCTCCTAAAACATATAATTGAAACGCTTAATGTAATAAAATGATTTAGACTTGATTTGCTTGTTCTTTAACAATGGATGGCATCGATTTTGATTACCATTTGAAGCGAGCAAATATCGAACGTAATTCGTGACTGAATGAAGATTCCTTTGTGTTGGACGGTGGAAAATTTATATGCTAGCGAATTGAGTATACTATTATTACGTCATAGCTATTCATTATTCAACGAACGACAATCTTCCTTTCAAAGCATGCTATTCGCAGATGTCTTTCCAAACAAGACAGGCAGCTAAGACCGCTTAGTTTGCATTTCTTAGCAGCTGTAACTTCTAAACAGGGAAGCTTTGTTATATATCCCCATTTTATGTGTATTCCATCTCGACGCGTAGTAGCGTCCATTCTTTGTTAATTCCATTGGCGTAACGAATTACAAATAACTGACTATTATTGGAGTTATATTATTTTTATTATCATCAACAAAGGCAAGTGCGGTTCGTTGAACTTACGAACGTTGATTAGTTAGACGTAAAAAATTTGACGTGGGCATAAAAGATACGCGAATTTAATTTACTAAACTATAATTCACGTAAAATCCTGCGCGTACAGCACTGGTAGAGCCATCAACCCTCCTAGAATTTGCTTCTTATAACTTATTGTGCAAAGCCTACTAGTCGGGGTCTTAACATACAAGGCAAAAAATATGGTAGCTTTTGTCACGTGTACACGTGGCTCTCATAAGAAACGTTCCTTTCAGGCTTTTATGCCATCTTTGCAATGATTATACTTCTTTATACTCGACCAAGGGGTTCGAATAACTACATCACTAAAGCATCAAATTGATAGTCATTTAATCGAAAATAGGATGCTGGATGCATACGTAAATAGGCGAAAAATATTTTCATTTGCTAATTTTAACCTATAACGATTAATTTGTGTTGAGGAAATTAAATTTGCGGTAAAAATTATTAATTTAACAAAATAAAAGTGCGCTGTAATTAATTAGATGACATTATTTCAAATAAATTCATAAGCCTCTTTAGCTCAGTGGTAGAGCACTGGTCTCGTAAACCAGGGGTCGTGAGTTCAAACCTCACAGGAGGCATTGTGAATTCTTTTGTCTAAATTAAATGTTTTTTTTATTTCGTATTGTACAAAAGCATTAGTAAGTTTAAACAAAAAACGTTTATATAATCGAATTTATTAACAAAAATGTAACTGTGACTAAAGATTTCTAGGCGATCTTTAAATCAAAATCAATTAATTCGTCAAATAATAAATTTATATCTACCAATAGACGTGTGGAATTCAAATTACTGACATTAAAAAAAAAACTCACACTTCGCACGAGACGTGGGACGGAATCATCGATTTCTTCTAAATTATTTCTCATTCTCTCGAAAACACATTTTTCTGTGCCTTTACCACCTCCATACTTATTGTTAGTAAAAATTAAAAAAATAATAATAGGAAATCACGTTTTACAGATGTTTGGTCACCTACACTTCGTCCAAACTCATATGCAATCCACCACGTCATCAATAAAAGGTTACTAGTTAATGATGTTTCACACATTGTTGTCACCTCGTACCTCGTATTTTTACAGTTCTAATAAATTCTAGTCTTTCTTTATACAATCTAATATGTGCGCAAGTAAATCATCTATAGAATATGTCACTTTCCAAACTTTAAACCGAATTACAAATAAATAATCTAATAACTTTTTTTTGATGACGTGAATTGCATATAGGTTTGGATTGGCCATATCTAAGTATTTTTTCTCTTCTCCTTCTGTTGTTTTAACCGTACTTTTTCTTAACGGAGATTTAGTAGTTGCGAAAGTTAGCCAAGCCAGTAGTAATTTTTTTAAATCTGTCGGACGAGCACAACATTTAGCCATTTATCTTTTCCACCATGAAATAAGTGTCTCGTGGCTTCACATATAGATTTTTTAAATTGATGGCATTTAGTCCCTTTTTAGTCTATGATTACCCCTATGTTGTCAACGAAGCTTATTGGGTTTGAAGCTCTTCATACATATTTGCTCATTTATCGTTTGAAACATAATTTGAATAATATGGAATTTGCATAAAACAATGTACTTAAATCTATAAAAATTACAATTGACTGAAATGTATTTTACCTGTGTTATCGTGTACGTCATTACCATAATCTATTCCAGATTATTATAAAAATTTAAACAAAATTGTGCAATACTTTTAAGGTGTGTTGTTATTTGCGTAATTTTCTTATCTTACGATTAGACGCCATTCAGCTACTTTAGATAATAATTTAAAAATGTCGATATCGAAATTATTATTAGAGATAAGGAGTGTTTATGAATTAACAACAATTTTATTTTTACGAAGAACATAATATTACCTATTAAATTTTTAAAATTTCATAATTTGTACGTGTCTCTACTTGCTAAACAAAAGAAAATTCAAACTGTTTTTTAAATCCTTACACCCAACGATTACTTTTTCTCCTGGAGGAGTCTGGAAAGTAGGTCTGTGTGGTCCTTAGCCGCTCAAGATAAACTAAACATAAACACGGTGAAGTAAAAATCAATATAAAAAGTACCTACTTAATTACATCAAATTAGATAGGCACCTACCTATATGTCACTAACAAATTCCCACACAAATTAAATACGATTTAGATTTTTATTGTTTGCGATTTTTGCCAGCGTTTCTCAAATAGTTTCTGAAAAATTTCATTGTCAAATGAAATGTAAGTTCATATTTTTGTGGCGATCAAATTAATTAACTATTATTATTACGTGGTGGAGAGGATGGTTTAATTCCACTGACGGATAGATCGGATTGAACTTGTTTTAAAAAATCGTCAAATACAAAAACTTAGTTTTCTAGTCTTTAACATAGATTTAATTTATTTACAAAATTTTATTTGAAACAAAATAATTTTTGATCTCGAAAATAAACGACAAATAGTGAGAATTTCTTGGAATTGGTTTGGGAGGTTAATTTCGAAAACGATTGCATTGAATTGTTGAATATTTTTCTAATCGCAAATATGGTAAATAATAACTAATTGTAAGTACATATATTAAATTATACGAAGTAAGTACAATACATATAAGATTGAAGTATTAGCGTATAAATGAAAACTCGTGAAATGTTGGAAACCGCTGTGAACGAAATTATATTTATCCATCAATTAGATTTTTGATTAGGACGTCCACAAATGGTGTAGGTTGAGATGTTTACATGTTTAATACCTAAATATGATTTAGTTTAGAGGTTTTTGCTCTGTTCTGAATGTAGGATGTACTTACTTAGATCTTATAATAACATCGTCTCGACAAATTTCGTATTAACTCCTACGGCTTATTAAATTGAACGAGTCTTTTCGAAAAGTACTTATAATAGCTAAGCATATATTATTATGTATATTAAAATAGAGGTTACGATACAAATTAATTTTTAACTTACATTAGAAGTTTTAATATCATTTCTCGTACCGTAAAATATTATTTTCCCAATAAGCAAATGTTATTTAGAACAACGCACGATTGTGTGTAGATGGACGTTATAATATTATTACGTACCTACACGTATATTTTGAACTGGTTAAAAAGCAACTATTTAACCAGTTGAACTGGTAACCTGACTCGTTCTTGTAGAACGTTATAAACGAGCTTTATTTAATTATTACAAAAATACCAGAAGCGATTTTAAATAAATATATGTAGGTAAATACATAATCTCACTTTTATGCACCAAATAAAAGATAAATTTAATTTATTTTATTGTCTTCTTATTAGAGAAATCATCCTCATGATAAATGATGCTTCGATTTAGTTAGAATAACCATTTACTTTGTTGGAATTCTCTAGATTTCCCAAACTTCCTAAAATTTTCTTTTTTCCTAAATTTCCCAAAAACAAGGTAGTAATTGATTTTTTAACTAAAAATTATTTAATTTTATTTAAATCAATTTTTTACATAAGTACACAGTGAATTTCAAAAAGTCCTTTTCATATGGAAAACTTTTTTATTATCTATTAGTTTGTCAAAACATTTCATTCTTGATAAAAGTTGGTGCATCCTCTAAAACCAATAATGAACCCATCAGATGTTATCAGGGACATAAGCATAAGCGAGGAAATGAGAATTAGTGCATTCTGCTGAAGAACAAAGTACCATTATTTTGCAATGTATCATAAAATTTTATTAACTAATATTCTTTAAAAATTCTCTAAAATTTAAGCCCGATTAAGCAATAAGGTATAATTCCTACAGATTAGGTGCCTAAATTAACGAATAAAAATCATTTATTCTAATTATTATCTCATATGTAGGATGATGCAACTTTAAATACAGAAACTTCAGGAATCTATATAAACCAAAGAAAAATAAGCGTTCGGTCTATCCGAGCGTATAAGTGACTTACGTCGTCAATAAAACTTTAATAAATTTTTAGTTTTAAATAAGTTTTAATAAATTGCAGTCTTTCTTTGCCATGTCATATGTGTGCAGGTAAATCGTCGGTAGAATATGCCACGTTCAAAACTTTAAATTAAATATTATAAATATACAATTTACTAACTTTTTATTGATGACGTGAGTCACTTATACGCTTGGATAGTCCGTAGTGTGTCTTTAAACGCTATTTAAAAAAGTAATTAATTACCGATTGTGAAATGCAAGAAGTTAAAGTTTTAGTAAACATTTTCGTCTCACAAATTAGCATCTTCCAATAAATAATAGGTACATACCTATACGTTATTCACGATAGGTTCCAATGCACGTTATCAATAAAAAATTACTAAATTGTATATTTGTAATATTCAATTTAAAGTTTTGAACGTGGCATGTTCTACCGATGATTTACCTGCACACATATGACATGACAAAGAAAGACTACAATCTATTAGTAGGTACTGTAAAAATACGAGGTTTTATTGATGACGTGATTGGAAATTATCGTGAATAACGTACATGTTACCTACAAATTCAAAGGTTTTTAACAAAAACAAATTATTGCTAGTAAATGTGGCGAATTATTTTAAATTAAATTCCAATTAGTCACCGCTTCACTTGATAAAAAAGAACACAAGTTGGACTTTTTACCATTTTTATTAGATGTTTAAACTGTTCATTTCCGTAGTATTACCGAACAAATAGTGTGACTATGAAAAATTTATAGTTTAAACTCCAGTTTCTAGATGAACAGGTTTTGTAGGAAGGTGTTGAACTGGCCCTTTAGATTTGAGACGGCTCTTTACTTAACGAACAACTTCTAAAATTATCTACCTACCTATCGAAACATTTTCCTATAATCCTAACCGTTATCGGTTTTTCGAAGAAGAAGGATGTCGGAACCGACAGGTCCGTGCCTGTCAACTAAAACCCCCTTTTACCTGAGTTAACAGCAATGTGAAATGTGAACGATCTGTGCAATTCTTGGCGGGAAGACTTGCGGTAGGTATGTATATCCCTCCCCTGCGTACGTCGCGTCGTACTGCTGATGATGTAGCGTTTCGATTAGGTTTCACTGCATGCAGCGTTGTCCCGCTTCCCGCTCAGTCCCGAATGTTTACTTGTAAATAACGGCATGCCCTTTACCGCACGACTAATCACATTGGTTAAAAAACATCCACTTTTATATGATTCTTCGCATCCACATTATAGGGAAACGAAGAAAAAAGATAAAGTATGGAATGAAATAGGATTTGTTCTACAAGAGGACGGTAAGTAATAATTCTATACACGTCCGTTTACATTTTTAATCGTTTAATATTATTTTCGATTTAAAGCCACCCGTATAATGAAGTAGACTTGCTTAAAACGTACCTGCGCAAATCTTAACTGCGTATATCGACCGTTGTGCAACATACGAGGCCACTAACGACAGATGTCCCAACCAATCGTTCTATATTGACTCACGTTTACGATACAGATGTCCTCTACAATTACTTATGTCAAAAAATAGTTTCGTAGTTTTTTCACAAATTTTTACTAACAAGATTACATCGTAATATCGTGACATTCTAAATCCAATACCTATCTGTATATTTGTAATTGACGGATGGACTTGATGGATTTTGTTTAAATCGTATCTACCTCCTAAAAAAATTTTAATTACATAAAAATAAACGTTAAAATACGTCAGCAACTTAACACAGTTAATCTCTGGCAATGAGATGTTGATATTATTAAAACTACATCTCGAATTCAATTTAGAGAAAAAAACGGAATATTATTAATTAAATGCTTATTTTTCTTCTTCCATCAACATGCCAATAGTTTGTTCTAAAATTGCTTAAAAATAAAAATAGAAAAACTATACACAGATATAGATAAAGTTATTAAAAATGGAAAAACTAACGAGTGCACAATTTATTTTTGTAGGGGATGAAATTAAGAAGAAATGGAAAAACATCAGAGATAGTTTCATTAAGTATCTTAAATGCCATAGTGTGAATGCCGATCCAAAAATGAAGAAGAGCTACAAAAATTGGCATTGGGCTAAACAAATGGAACCGTTTCGGCCCTACTTATGCAATGGAGACAACGAATATTTAGATGATAATGTCTTTCAAAATCAAGCCGTCGAAAGTGTGGAGCCAGTTGTAACTGAAAAAACGACCGAACGTAAGCGAAAAAAAGACAACTTGAATACACCGATAGATAGGATAGTCGACTACTTCGAAACTAAACGGAAGAAAATGGATAGTAACGCCACTGAACTAATTTTCTTAGGATACGCCAAACTGGTAAATTCGTTTTCATCCAAGAGGCAAGCGATCGCGAAAATGAAAATAGCTCAAATTATGATGGAGCAGGAATTGTTACATCACAAAGAAACGGCATCATTAGAGAATTATGTTATATTATCAACACCATCATCCAGTACCGAGGTATTAGAAAGTCCGTTAAGTTGATTTCGTTTGGGTATTTATTTTATGTAGAATTTTTAATATTTTGGAATAAAAAAATTAAATGTATTTACGTTTTATTATTTTTCTCTATTAGACATTGTTCTAAAGGCTATTCAAATTTTATTCCGATGCACATCATTAATAAAAAATTACTAGATGATGACGTTTCACACAGTTGTATCACCTCGTACTTCGTATTTTTACAGTACCTACTTACTAATCAATTTGTAATCGTTCATTGCCATGTAATGTGTACGTACAGGTAAATTATCGGTAGAATAATTATTTCACTTCCCAAACTTTGAACTGAATTACAAATATACAATCTATTATAGAAATAAAAAGTTCTGGCGGCTGAATTTGAAAATGGTGGGACCAAATTGTATAAAAATTTTTCCGGGTATTCATTCACTATTTGGGATTGCACAGCGAAAATTTCAGTTTTGCAGATTTTGCTGCTTGTTTCTATATTGGCAACTTTAAGACGTCGTAACTAACGTATTTCTACACCAAATTATATAAAATTTGGAAATAATGCATCTGCAAATATGTTGTAAGGAAATGTATATATGCGTTGAATTTTAATTTCTCTGGTTAATGTACCTTTGGGGACGATAAAAGTCGAACCATCGTATTTACCGACTTATAACAACAAATGACAAAATTCTTTGTGCATATAATAATTACATTTTTGAACAACAATGGTATCATTATTTTGTTTAAATAATAATTCTTATGCTTTTATAATAAATAATATAATGTATTGTTATAAAATTACACGTACTTATGAAGGAATAAAGTATCTTTAGCATGCAGTTTGTTTGTTGTCAGGTACTTTTTGAGAGGAGTAAAACACCTACACGGGAACTTGGTGTTGTCGAAAAAAACACGTTTCGGATTTGGTCTACAATTCTTGTTAGCTTTCTTATTTTTAGTTTCAATTCAATAATGAATTTAAGTACACATTCGACGATAAACTATTTGTCGAGATTCAAGGCAAACCGATGAACGTGACACCCTGCAATCAGTAACCTAACTAACAATAAAAATGCTAGCCGAACAAAATTCGAAAAATTTCATCTGATCATTTCCGTTTTGTTGGCGTTGTATAATCGAAACGAATTCCATTCGTCGATGTACGCCATTATTTCTATTTTATTTTTTACTCGTAAGTAATTCTCGACTGTAGAGGATTACTCGTTAATTTCGGTAGTCTGAGAAAGTATTATTTATTATAATTAGGAGCCGTTCGCTTTCAAGAGCGTTTGTTATCATGGGAACATCGGATTCACGCTAGCCTGTTTTAAGAAGTTATTAATGTAAATGATGTACACGCAGACAAAGAAAAATAACAATAGTCGTGTTTAAAAGCCGTAACGTGAATAAATTGCGGCAACAGCGCATAAAGAGAGAAATGAATTTTTTTGATGGCCGACTTGAATAGAGTTCAAGGTCTAATGACGTATAATCTCTGTTCCACCCGCACATGCATGACATACTACAACAAACACCATACCTATTGTAAATCTATTTTTCGACGCGGGAAACGATCGCGTCACCGACGCCGACGTCAGTTCTTGTTTGGTTGTTACTCGATCTCGATCATATAGGTTCCTTAAACTACAAATACCTACATACACGAATGTAAATGCAAAAACTACAATTCGGTAATAAAATGTTAATGTGTAACGCTTTCTCAATTTAAAATAACGATACTAAAATGTCAGTCGGGTTTTTCGCAAATGGTGGGTTGTCGACTGTTAATGTCGTGCATGCGCATACCTACTATATTTTATAAATTACGTGGTGATTTACTTATGACCATCATGCTCCATATGCATATGTAAATTTTTTAATAAGCTTTCTCTCTACAATTAATTAATGGATTTTTATAATTTCACAAAGTTCTCCCGAAATATTGATTAACAATTAACTGAAAAGTGTTTTTAATGTCGCACAAAAGAGGCATGCCTCTTCTTCTTATAAAAGAGGAACTTTATTGAAACATTGAAATATGTAAAAATCATACTCAGAATAATTTCTATAGAAACCATTGTCTCAACAAATGTTTCCATGACAGTTGTTTCGAGTAAAGTTTGTCTGATAATTGTAAAATCGATTCTAAGGACCGATTTTTTCCATCTTCTAATAAATTTATCTTACAGATATTTACCATAGAAACGTTTATTCGAACAACTATTTCCATGCTAAATATTTGTCAGATAAATTTATCAGAAAATGGAAAGACCAGGGATAGACAACCAGATTAGTAAAAATAAAATCAATAAAATTAATAAAATAATTTTTTTTGTAAATGGCGATTTAAAATATTAATTTAGAATTACTTAATTATTTTCTATAAAAAGCCAAATTGACCCTTATATTAGTAATAAGTTTCCGTTTTTGTACATAAATATGTTAATTAAAAAAACATTACTGTGCTTAATAAACAAAATTAGCTAAAACGATTATTTTTTAATGATTTTTAAAAGGTCTTCTCAATCAAAATTGTAATATTTGCGAAGACACAATTCGCGTATATGATACATTTAAACAATTTATAACATTAAAAATTGTTACAACAAACGTCAAAAGAAACGTATGTAGGTTTTGTGTCGTCCACAAAATTAACGCGTGCAATTAATCGATGGGCGATCGCCACAGCATGACGTACTTTGTAATCCAATTAATTATCGACGAGACGTTTGTAATAATAATAGTAATTCAAACTCGTCATATTTCAAATTTCTTTAAAGAATAAATTACAGGTCGTATTTTTGAGAGTATGAAGAATGCACATTAATTTTTGTGGATAATTGTACATATTTAGGTACCTACCTATTTACGTAGTTTTGTTGATAAACAATACGTTACATTAAGAGAGCCGGTTTTTTAATCATTAAATAAAGTTCAAAATAAACTATTCGTAGAATAACTTCGTTGGAAACCTTTATTACAACAAACGTGTCCAAGGAAATTATTTTACGAATAACTTATTTGGAACTTTATTCCATGATTGAAAGACCGACCTAAATATTAGGAAACAAGAAGTTATTTGAGATTGTTATTTTATGTGGGAGAATATTTTAATTTATTTTATTTCTAAACAGTTATACAGAACTTTTTTAAATAAAAACAATGTAGCTACAAAAATAATGTTATCAACCAAGTAGTTTTTATTTTGAATTAAAAAGATTTATTGCAAAATCACAACATTAGATATCTACTGATCATTAATTAATGTCCGCAAATTGTTTAAAATTGAAATGTCGTACCTACCGATGACTTACGGCAACCTCTCATTTTTAACTTGTTAACATGTAAATAATATAATAGATAGACCGTGCCTAATAAAATAATTTATTATTCAACGACGAACTGCACTATCCCTTATAAACCGTCTACACAATTTTCGTTTAGTTAGCAGCGAAGCGTAATTTGTCAGCCATTTTATTCCAGAAACGCTTCGCTATAGCCCGACCAATCCTGATTCTGCAGGAAGTTAAACGTGACAAGATTCGAAACGTCGCGTATACGAAGTAAATACGTGATCATGGCCAGACTTGCTGCCTTTTGTAGACCAATAAATAAAATTGAAGTCCGCTTAATTCAGGTCACGTATTGAAATCGAGAGAAATACTCCGACGCATGAATTTAAATTCAACATACTGCACTGCACTAAAGCAAGGCAACGGTATAGGAAAGTGGGAAAACACATCCATCAAGTTTATATCTAAGGACTCAATTTCGAAAAGTTAAGTACTGTTAAAAAATTTATAGCGTCGTGAATTAAAATTCAATGAAATGTCCTACAGGAAAGACTATGGAGTAGGAATATACATAATTTAGAAATTGTAGAAATTTTCATATTAGGTACTAATAAGTATTGTTCATCTTTAAAAGAAATGAAAGTTGGCGAGATAACAGCACCACAATTCGCGTTTATCTTTTATTTATTAAGTAATTCAGAATTTTTGCTCATGTTTATTATTCACTAAACTTGATTCACATTACCTATTAATAATATTATACATACCTACTCTGACGTCATTAACACGACAATTCCAAACACACCCATATTTACTAAAATAAACAAGAAAATGGAAACGGCATGCATAGACAATACGGGAACGCCTATTTACGATTACAATAAACTCGAGAACATAACAAAAATTAATTTAGTTCGCGCCTCTTTAAAGAACCTTCCAGTTTTGGGTAGATGACATTTTCAAAATGGCGGAAGTTGATCAATACAGACACTACGCCAGGGACTATTGATTAAAGTTGTAACAGGACCTATCTCGCGTATCCGGGGATGGTGAGATATTGATTCAGAATTTGATACGATAAATAGTAGGAGATAAAATGTCGTGTGACGGTCGTAATTTAATTTTGACAAGTCCATTGAACTTGATCGATCGTCGTAAATGCATTAATTCCATTTTCGAAATTAGATCTACTCTATTCCAATTTGTTTTATGGGAGGTATCTAAAGCCCATTCAAATTTTATTCTGATGCACGTCATCAATAAAAGGTTACTGTATTACAATATACATAGATGATGACACTTCACACAGTGCAGTGGTGTCACCTCGTACAGGTACCACATATTTTTTACAGTAGGTATCTACTAATAAATTGTAGTCGTTTTTTGCCATGTACCTAATGTGTGTAGGTAAATCATCGGTAGAATATCTAATAATTATACTTCCAAATGGGTATATAATCTATCAATCTGCATGTTACCTTTTTATTAATGGTATTGTGCACAAGAATATCTTACTTAAGTCAGTTTTACGTCTATTATGCAATTGAAGACAAGTGTCCAGCTTTCTACGCTACATAATAGACACGAACGAAACAAATAGGCGAACATATAATTAATCATTAATTTTGTATGAATGATGTTTGTGAAACCGCATGTGTTGGCGACGCACTCGAGGAAGATGCGGTGGAACATGGTTGAAAATTGGAGTTTTTCTTCAACTGTTTCAACTCTGCTTCATATAGTACACAATTTATGCGATGTTGCGTTTTAATTCTCACGATTTCGTCCATTTTTTTCAATTTATACGCAACCATTTCTCCGTATAAGTCAAATTCATCTTTTCCTGATTGATTACAAGTTACTTGCATATTAGTATCGTGTTCTTTTTCTTTCGATTTTTGCTTTGCTTGAGAGGTTTCTTCTACGTCGATGGGAGTCATTTCTTTGGATATCTCGACTAACTCTAGTTCTTTTGGTAGCTCGCGCTTTATCTGTAAAAAGTATCTATGTTTAAATGCAACTTATGTATCTATAACATTTCTAATACGTTTTTATTGACTTAAAACGGCAAGGTAAAACTGATAAAAGCAAACAAAAGTAAGTACACTGGCGCAAAATGGAATCAGGCGGAGACGCCACTGTAGCGCGACTCGAATCGCTCGTGTCTACTGTGAGTCGGCCGAATCAACATAATTACCGTGATTAAAATGATTTCTGCCTATTTAATTCTTTTAAGTGACCTTCCGCGCACCCTAATTTTAATAGGGAAAATTTTGAAAAAGTATAAGTATAACGATAATGCGCGCACCGCACTTTTTTGTCGCGAAATTTTGAAAAAAATATGGCCGGAGTATTCGTCTTATTGCATAAATAATTGTTTAATTTTCCTAAATTACTCATATCAAAATTTGTTACCCAATGCCACCTTAACCATTAGTATTAATAGCTCAATAATCACTATTAATTTATTAGATTAACAATTACAGACCGTCCTTGATTTATTTTTAAATACATACTTCATAATTTATTTATTTGTTTATTTCGAATAGTACTTTATTACCTACGCACCACGTGCGAAATCTTCATCCATTCTTGCTTGTTTATAACAAAAAAAACTGTGTTTTACTTACAGCTTGATTTTACCAGCATATTTCACCTATTTATATTTTTTCATAATCCTATAAGCGAAAATTTTTGTGATTGTGATACGTTGCTCCCCTGCAGTTCCGATTTTAACAAAATGTACGAAGGATTTCTTTTGCAGGTGGATCGAGTTAAATGAAAAGCAAACGTTTTTCAAATATTTCGCTCAACAGTACAATTAGTGACAATAACAGCCTAATTTGTAAGAGTCGTTCGTGTCCTTTTTATGCTGACAGACTTGATGGTATTGTTAAAATATACTATATAGGTCCGATAAAAATTAATAATAGCGAGTTGTTAACAGAACGTGTCTCCGTCGTAATGATTGGTCAGCTTTCCTCGGTCTTGTTTGCAGTTCGACTCGCAAACAGTTGTTTCAATTTCAAATTCAATTGAATATCTTCGTCAAATTTAAAAACATTGGCAAACTTATTTCACCTACTTATATTTTTCCATAATGCCTAAGCGCGATTTATTCTAAGAATATTGTTTTTTGTCCGAGTTACGGAAATGCCTATTGTAACGTTATCTCCACCTAACGCACGTAACCGCTCGGTCAGCTATACAAGTATTTATAAATTTATATTCTTGTCATAATTAAGTGTTTTTTTTTTAATTTAAACAACGATATATTATTGTTAGCGAAGATTCTTTTTATAACTAACGAAATAAAAATGTAATTTCTGTTATTTTCTTGATTAAAATATTTAAAAGTAGACCGCGCGCAAGCCTCGAAAGAAAGAAATTTTTTGAAAAATAATATTTACGAGAGAAATTTATAAAAATTTAAATAAATTATCACTTTTTTTCGATTATTTCGAAAACAGTGCATCCTATCGAAAATTATAAAAAGACATGATCGGTAGAGAATTTTATGCCGATTCCAAAAGATATTTCACATTACCGATTCAATGAGTAATAACGGAGATTGGAATTTTTAATTTTCTTTTTGAACGGCCGCCATTTTGAAACGAATTGGTCAATTTGGCTGGTTAACAAACTCGACCTTTGTTTTCGTAAAGACAATACGTTGTCCAAATTTCAGCCCCCTACGATCTAAATTGCGACCGGAATCGTGTCCATAAGAAATTATATATATATATATATATATATATATATATATATATATATATATATATATATATATATATATATATATATATATATATATATATATATATATATATATATATATATATATATATATGACCGACCCAAAATGAATGACCTATATTTTCGTGATCTATGTAGGGGTCGAGATCGGATCGAGATCCTTATACCGCAGAATTATAAATTTACTCTATTTTTAATTTAAAAGTTATTCGTGTGGCCCTCAACATTGAAAATTTTCCTATGACAAACCATAAACCAGATAAAAGTTTAATCGTATTTTTATGCGACCGATAAAATACAAAACAACTAATAAAACATGTGCACCACGCGCCTACTTTCATAACTTATCGGAATATGAACGTTAAAATAAAAACAGGATTTCCTAGTATCCATGTGATAACTCGTATAACACGACACGTATAACTGATATATAGAATTCTGGCTAGACCGCTTCAGATTTTTCCCGTTAGTAGTAGAGAGCGGTAGTGCTTGTTTCAGTAGTGCGAATTTTAAATTACGGCGTCGTATTATTCGCGTGTGCGAGGAGTGCTCGTTCGGTTTATAAGGCCTTTTTGCGTATGAGTGCGCGAGTGTTGTGTTGTGTTCTCAAAAAGGATTAATATGACAAGGAAAGGTAGGATCTTTTTTGTCGACTAACTCTCCATGTATTTATAAAGTGTAAATACATGGTGCTGCGCTGCGACGCGCACGACGCGCTACTTAGGTGGGAATCGACCTTAATTCTTAAATAATTACTGACACAATACGATTACAAGATAAAACATTGTATTAACGCCACCTGATCCAATTTAAACTTCACTTTCAGTTTTAATCGTATTGACAATTTTATTTTCCACGAAAGCTTTGAAAGCTTTTTTCCAACATTCGCCTGATTACCTATTGCCACTAGTTTAGTGTAGTTTAGTTAGTGGGCCGAGATCTTTGGAGGCGGAACTCTCAAACATCTCTATACGCTTCAACTATTATGGTCATTAGTATTACCCTGTTACTGAAATTAATTCTAACCTCGAAAATGTAAAATCTTTTATGTACCAAAAGTGTTTTGTTATTTAAAATTATTAAAATTTGAATCGCTAAAAACTGGTGTAAATTTAAAAAAAAATGTTTGCATTATTAACTATTAAATTAAACTGGGAACCCAGCAGAGAACAGGATTTTCAATCGTTTAATACGCCAATGGTAATAACACACCAGTTACCAATAGCGTAAACTTAAAAAATGCAGAATAGTTCGGAATATCGAACAATACTTTTATTAAAATATAATAACTGGCCAAATGATAAAATTAAAATACGTACCTATAGGTATACAAACAAACAAATAAAATTTAAAAACATTTCCGACTTAAATTATTTAATTATCTATTCAATGTCATGACCATACGCGTCGATTTTAAAACCTTTTTAGATTACCCGAATAATTTAAATGAATCAACTTTTTACTGAAAAACAATAACGAATTTCCCTAAAAAGAGAGATTAGGGTCCTATGTACGGTCACGTTTAATATTTAATAACAATTGTCTCACCTGTAATTCCGAATTCTTTATAGAAGCTAGATTATTTCTGTTTTCTAAAAATAACAATAGCTTATAACCATACCAAGCGTTTCGCTCGGCTCTTTCTGTCCCTACTCCGGCTTTTCTTAAGTGCACAATTTTCTTATGAGTCCTTCTAAATTGTGTAATTAAAACGTTTATTTTGCGCTCGACGTCCATCGCTTCCATGTTTAAAGCTTCGCTTATGCTCTTCAGCGTTCTATATCTTCTATTTCGATTTCTATAATGTTCGTGTTTTCTGTCCCACATAAGCGGGTGTTGCTTATAAAGTTCGATCAGCTGTTCGACTTGCTGTTCAGTCCACAACATCCTGTTACCGTCCATTCCAACTGCTATACTGATTCTAAACTTGTTCTCGCTGTGTCAACAACGTTCCGCCGAGTTGAAAACTAGTTCCAAGCTAGGAGTTTGCGTATCATAAATGTTACCTTTTCAGTTAGATAAATATAAAAATTTATGAAAGAAAGTTACGTTAGAAGGTAGAAGGTTAGGTTAAGAATTACGTTATTTTTTTTTGTACTGCTGTAGTTCGTCTAAGCTCAACATAATATTGTGTAGATAAGTATCTATTATTTGATGCGAATAGTTTGCATAAAATTATTTTAAATCCAGTAAGTATTATAAATACCTACTTGTACTATAATAATTTTTAATTAGAACAGTCAATAGGCCCAACACGCACCAAGAACTTTTTAGACGACGACATTTTAGAAAATTACAAACGCCATCGTTGGTTATTCAACTGTTGGTTGTAGAGTACGCACGCTCCGCGAACTAAATTGTTGTCTAATTATTTTTAACTGCAACACGAGCTTGTTTAGAACGAACGCACTAGGATAATTAAATGTTTATTTATTGCTGACTTATTACGGTGTTTGTTGAAAATATTAAATACAAAATCTTGATTGACATGCACCTACCTATTAAAATTAAACAGAAAATTTCATAAACTATGGAATCTAGAAATTGATTGCTCAATATAAAAACTAATTATTTTGTATAATATCTCCTTAGGTTTTTAAGATGTTATTTTAGCACGTGGTACATTTAAGTTTTTATTTTTTATGTTAATAAACAATTAAAAGTAGAATTTTAGACATTTTTAGAATTAGGAAGTTTCGTAATTGTTATTTTAATCTAATTTCCGATAGAAAATAAGGAATTTTAACAACTTACATACTTTACATACTTAGTTCTATCGTATTAGGTATCTTGATATCCAGTATTGTTGTGACACAAATTAATATGTTTGATTTAACTAGACTGATTTATTTGTATATTTTTGTGTTCAAAGATGTTTATGCACTAAGAAGTTAGAGGATACTGGTAATTTTATTTTAGGGCTGTAGCTTGCCCGCGGTGAGGGGTAGTACCTGCATTTCTTATTGTTAGTAGGATAGTCGCTTGGGCTGATTCTCGAAAAATGTGACGGTAAATTTTCAAATTATCGTCTTTTATTTCATTCACGAACTACTCTATATCTACACATCACCGAAGTAAATGTGATCCCTGAAGGGGCGTGGCAGGTGTCGCGGTTAATCTTTCGGTACAGTCCACGTAAATAGTATTTAATAAACAAAAATAATATTTAATTATTGTACGTACCGTTTTATTCGTATTAGGTAACAAAGTCTTGACAAAGACTGATTTTTAAAGATGAATAAAAAAATCAGAACTATTGCGAAACTCGACAAACGTAAACAATTAAGTCAGCTGACATACTTATGCGTTAGGAAGTGTACGTTACTGGTTATTAACTGCGATCGGATTAAAAATTTTAAAATTAATTCGCATATTTTCCGGGGATCATGTTTACTTCGGTGAGTTGTACATACGGACGAATTTTTAAATGTTGGGTATGGCGTGGCATTCGCCGAAAAAGTAGGTGTCCTAAACAAATTTTGTTTTTTTAAAGAAGTTTTCATTTAATTTTTATAGATTACATTTTGTTGACGATTAGTAGATAACATTACAAAATAATAAAACATAGGAGTATTTAACTAACAATAAGTACCTGTAGTCACCATATCCAGTAATAATAAATTACTGGGAAAATAATAACGAAAATAATGTAATTTCAGAATTTCCGGCGCAGAATTCCTACGCCATGCCTACACCTGATTCGTAGTTATATTGTATGATAGTCGAAGTTTTTGCTTGTAACATCGTTGTCGTCGACGTCGGTTTCCTCTTCTAAATTTATGATAAGAGTATCTGATAAGTTGTTCATGATGGAATGTAAAAACACGTGGCACTACTTATTGCGCGTATCAGACAGTTAGCGAAATCACTATGTGCAATGACGAATTTTTACGGAAGTTATGCTGGTCGTATTATACCTACTTATGTAATTTTATTGACGATTTTTAAAAAGATAATAATGCAATCTTTTCCCTAAACTTTCCGAGAATTTTTAAAGAGTATTTTTTCAGCTATTTAAGGTATTTCGAAGACTAAAACAACGTTTTTTTCTTTTAACTTACGAGTACTTATTACGTATTTACCTATGCAGCACAAAAATATCTAATGAATAACGATATCTAACGATATCAGTTTTGGATCAGTGGAAAACGAACAAAGACCGATGAAATGTCGAAAATGAAGGGTTTCTCTAACTCTGTCATTTACGTTGAATTTCTCGTTTCATTTCGCTCGTACTCATTCAAATAGCATAATTATGTAAATAAGAGTTTGTCATATCTATATATACTATTGTACAAACTATAATACATAATTCGTTGCGTATTAAAGTTTCACCCTGATTTATTCTAAAGAAAAATTTGGAAAAAGCTGTATATGTACTCGTATTTTTATGGTTATTGCGTAGAGCTATATATATATTGACGTTCTCTTTCTAACATGTAGGTCAATTCTTTATAACAATATGTTGGAAACACAATATTATATAGGTAGATATATATATGTAAGTACATATGTTTCCCTGAAACACGGCATGTAAACATATATGTTTATGAAAAACCAATTGCTTAAAAACAAAATAGCACCACCTGCACTTTCATTCATTTAAGTAAAAAAAAAAAAACAGGAAATTTGATGCAGTATGAAGAATGTCAATCATCCACACATTCTGTAATATATGTATTTTAATTCAATAATCCTTGGCATATTTATTAAACGATTTAAATTGCATTTTTAAGGTACTGATCTCATCGCTAATTAAACCGAGTTTTTCGTATTCTATAAACTTTCTTTTAATTCCAAAGTGATTCGTATGTTAAATTGAAGCAGAAGAACAGTTTCTTTTTATCAAACGCCGTCATATAACAACTGGAGACAATGCCGGTGTACGAACATGCCAACACCAATAATTTGGCCTCTAGATATTTTTTAGGCTTTTTTTTATCGATAGGTATTCGAAACCGAATAATTTTCTGTCAATTTCCTTTCGTTAATTTTCTGATGTTAGGCAAGTAATGTACGAAATCAAAAATTTCAATTAGTTAATCGTTAAATTATAGGGTGTTCTAAAATAATAAAATTCGTATCAATTCCGATATTACCAAAACTCGTTATCTACTTACTTATATAATTTTATTATTATTAACGGTTTTAGCAAACTGTCTCGTATACATACCTACATATGAAGGACATAAGTACATATGTACCTATATCAATATTAATATGACTTTTAATTATTTTATTATAATTATGGAGAAATGCTTTACCCCTTTTGGCTTTCTCCGTAAATGGGACGAAACCTGATGGAGATAGTGCATCCACTTCTCCATATAATAAAAGAATTAATAGTGGACGGAAAGAAATAAGTCAAAAAAATATGACTTTTGCACGTTAAAAATATTGTAGGAATTTTTTATTTTATTGAATAACAAAGGCAGCTTATTTATGTCAAAATTATTGTTTAATTATTAAATTTGAAGATACGTGAAAATGAATAATATGGGATCAATCAAAGTGACGTTTTTAAAAATGTCTTCGATAAATAACGATCATTAAACAAAAAATGATCCTTTCTATATCTATTTATAACGGGCTTATTTACAATTTTTAAAACTGTTGTTTAATCTTAATATCCCAATCTTAAAAAATAGTCTGTCCTAATTAATCGATTATGTATAAACAAAATAATAAACTAAATTTATTATAAAGTTTGTTCACCTTTTATCAGCTCTATTAATATTTTATTGTTTTTAACGTTTGCGCATACTGATAACAACGAAGAAACATTAAATGTGTCCAAATCGCACGCATTCTTATCTCCTGATATCGCTGTTTTTATAATTTTGTTATCTATTTAAATATTAATTATAATTACATTAGTAGGTAATACCTACTGTTCTTATAATGTATGTAGTTTTTTTTTGTGGCGTTAGGGTTAAACCTCCTCGGCCAGATCCTAGTTTTATAGGGATTTTGGGATTTAGGGATTTTTTGGGATTTTGTAGGGGAACTTTTAGCAGGAACTGACATTTCACGCCAATGGGTCCTTATGGGCGCCAATAACTGACAAACTGGTTGGACCGCAGTTTAGGTTACGAATGAGTACAGAGGAACTTTTACAATTTTATATCGGTTTGTTTAACAAACTCTAACATCGCATCATATGTTACTTTTCTATGGCTTGCCAACAGACTAATTGTATTGATTGGGAATTATATATTTCTTATATTTATTACCTAGGTTTTCATACAATTTTTTGGTTTCCGTCTCATATTTTTTACAACATAAAAATATAGGTATGATTCAAATTGCCAATTTCGTTGCATGTTTCACATAAATTATTGTTTATTCTACCTATTTCATGTAAGTGGAATGAATAACATGCATGGCCGAATATCATTCGGATAATGGTTGTTGTTTTGAAGTTGTTTTGATAACTCTGGATTTATTATTATGTAGAATGTAGTTTTATTTCTATTATATATTCTTTCATTTATCATTTACCTATTTCTACTCCATTCTAAAATGTATCACTATACCGAACTATCTTAACGTAAGTATAAGTATGTAGAACTTTTTTTGAAATATTCTCCGTTTTTGAGAATGAGTTCTGGAATTCGTGCTCGAAGTGTAAGATAACTGCAGCTTTTATTGATCCTTTCAGGAGAATTTAGAGAGAAGTTCGCAAGTCCCAAATCAAATTATAATACGCAGATTTCGCGGAATTAAAGTAGAGAGATTTCGTTCTCGTACATTAAACAACGTAACTGGATTAAGAGGTTTTTGCGAAGGTAGAACCATTCAATGGTAGAACTTCCAAAAAAGGCTTCATTTATTTTTAGGCTTTCATTGTTTTCCAGAAATTGTTTTTTTGTGGACCGCGCAATGTACGTTTTGTAATAATTTACCCTGCAGAACAAGAGGCGAATATCAAGTGCATTGTTCTCTTTGAATTTATTTTTATTATTTTGTTATTTGCAGACTCGCTCTACCTGTTCTGCTCGTTAAAGGTTTTACTTGAAGGTAATTCAAACTAGAGAAATACCTACTATAGTTACAAACGAATAAGTATAGTTCTTTTGAAAAAAATTTAAAAATTGAATACAATATCTAGTTTTTACCAAAATTGGAAAGATGAAAAGCTGTGTAGTTCGGTAAATGTTTGTTTCAGTATCAATCTGTTCTTAATATTTTATGTTCTGCGAATATATCTTTAATAATGTGGAATACGAATTAAGCACGATTTACCTTTACCTGTCTAGAAAGAAGAAAGAGGCGAGTAGACGTCATTGTCTTATAGCTAACTTAACAGTTTTCAACGTTAAAGCTATTCTTTTATCGGATCCTATTACTTATTTATAGATAAGTACCTACAGAAAGTAAATTTTAGTTCATTACCATTTTCTATGGTACAATTTATATTCAACAAATAATCCTTATTTACTTACACTTTTTATCGTTTTTGGGGGAATATTTTATTTAGGGCCTATTTTACAAATTTTTATATAAACTTCAGTTAAGGGCAGGAGGGTGTCTAGAACTTGGCGAAACGTCTGAATAGATGGTACTATGGCAAATTTCTTATACATAGACAACCATATTAACACTAGTTCCTTGAGGAGACAATTTAAAAGCTTATTATCGGTCCCGGTTTATTTATGACCTACTGATTTACGACTTCTCAAACGTTTGGTTTGGCAGGTAGAAGTTCTTTCTGAGAACGGATTTGCCTAGTATAGTTCGAATTCTCGATCTATACATTCAAAATAGGTTTCGATGCACGTCATCAATAAGAAGTGACTAAATTGTATATTTGTAATATTCAGTTTAAAGTTTTGAACGTGGCATATTCTATAAATGATTTACCTGCACACATATAACATGACAAAGAAAGATCGCAATTTATTAGTACCTAATGTAAAAATAGGTACGAGGTTTTATTGATGACGTATATTGGAACCTATCTTGAATAACGTATAATTAAACAAACTACTTCTATCCGTACCGAAAATAATATTTTACTTTGCGCGTACCTGCGCCACCCCGAAACGGTCAGTTTCGATAATTCGCTTTCTTGAATTCGCTAATGACCCTGTTATTACAGAATAAGAATGATGTGGTTTTTCATTTCCCATTTATTTAAAATATTTTGCGAAAACTTATAAACTCATCGCCGATTTTTTCACCTCTTGGTGAATTTATCTGATAAGTATTTCCCATAAAATCTAATTTTATTTTAACCGTACTTTGCACGACCAACTGTTTCCACGGTAAATACCTATACGGTTACCGATAAATTTACCAAGAGATGGAAAAATCGGCTCTAAGATCGAGAGTAAGTTTTCGCAAAATATTCTAAATAAACGGGAAACGAAAAACCACATCATTCTTATTTTGAACGTCGTACTTCGAGAACGATTCATATCTAATTACTAGTTATTATCGCACCCAAATAAGCGGATTATCGAAACTGGTCCTTTTGGGGTGGCGCAGGTACGCGCAAAGTATAAACGTTTCCCTCGTTCCTTTCTTCTTTATTGTTCAACTTATTTGTAAATTTTATTTGGTACTCGTATTCGCCATTCCTGACTTGTTTGGTGTATCGATCTTGGACCAACGTTAAAAATTGTTGTTTATTAAAAGCTTTTAAATGACATACGACTTGAAATGCGTTTCCATTTGAAATTTTTTAGTTGACCTCCACCTTACACACCTAAACATTTTCCATCAAAAAGTGTGCCCTAAAAATAATGGAATAGGTAGGTAAGTGCGTGTTCGCCGATTTTTCCATATAGGTACCCAACAATTTTTTATTACACATATTATTATTATTAAAAATTATGTAGTAGCAGAGATACCTACCTATAACGTTTTTATTTTTTAAAAAGCAATTTCTGACGCTTTCTAACTATTTAAAACTTGCCTGCAGTTTCGAATGTATATAGGTACCTTTATATATCTGTCAGAATTATTTGGGTAATAAATATTTCTAACAAGACCACGTGCCGAGCTGTAGAGGTCTGCACATTCTTTCTCTTTCTGTGAGCCCTCTTTGTTTAATTGTGAAATTTTATAAAAACATTTGTACGATTATCATGTTCTATTAAAGACGAAAAGTTGATCGACATTTTAAATGATATAAAAAAACGTTCTCTAGGCAATGACAAAACACGAGCTTGATATGTTGACGCATATATGAAATTTTGAATTTTATTCATAAAAGTAAACTTATACGCAACATTTTTTCAATAAAAAATCTATTTCTACTTCAGCTATGTTCATCAAAACTTATTATCTCCTACATATTGTATTGAACACTATACATTGTAAAATTGAAGCCGCAATTTAAATTGGATTTTGAATTGTGTACAAAAGTTCTAATTTCGTTATTAATAATTTTATATTAAATTTTAAAAACTCAAATGATAGATAATTTGATGGCGAAAAATCTCCAAATGAGAGAATTTTGTAGAATTTAAAAATAAAGAATATAATTCACTTCTAATGGTCGCCGGGAATAGAGTATACCCGCCCCTTAAGTGTACTATGAATCTACCTAGGTACTACTTATTACCCAAATAATTTTGAATAAAATGTTTATTGAAACAACAGCTTCCATATAAGTTATTCCGAGAATAGTTTATCTGACAAATGAGTTTAACTGATAACTGCAAAATCGACCCATAACATTTAAATTATTAGATAATTATAATGTAGTAATAAAAATATTCCCTTCGACTTTCCTGAATCTAAAAAGCGTTTAAGCAAGCCCATAATGCCATAAATTAATGCTCGGCATATGGCCTATCCAAACGTATAAGCGATTCACGTCATCAATAAAAAGTTATGTACTAGATTGTTTATTTGTAATTCGGTTTAAAATTAGGAAAGTGACATATTCTATCGATGATTTACCTGTGCACATATTAGATAATATAAAAAAGACTACAATTTATTAGAACTGTAAAAATACGAGATACATACGAGGTGACAGCACTGTGTGAAACGTCATCATCTAGTAACCTTTTATTGATGACTTAATCGCTTATACGCTTAGATAGGCCATAGGTAGATATTTACTTATAGTAATTTCACCAACGTTTAACTTTAATGAAATAAAACACGACGAATAAGGGGGACCTACGAGTTTAAAATATAGGTATAACAACGTGAATGTTAATGGTCTACATATGCAGCTCGCATATAATTTGAGGTGGTCACGGGATGGGATGGTCGTTTGTAGCAGCCGGTGCATGATTTCCAGCAGTCACGCTTACGCGGTATGGTCACGCACCTTTGCGTGGTATCATGCACATGAACGTCTTACCGGATTGTATGTCAGACTAACAACTTGCTCACGGTACGCTTTTGAATGAGGTCTTATTGAAATTAAAAGCAATTAACATTCATCACGTGCCCGCGGCGCATAATGTTTCGTTTCTTGGACACCAGTTCTAGAACCAGTCGTTTGAGTTATGGAAACTGCAGGTGTTACGTAACCGATGTGACCACATTCACTTGGTATATTTTAATTGGAATCGATTTATGCAAAAGTAATTAATGCAATCTATCGTTTTTCGAGCGTAAATCGAGATTCTTCGAGCATATAACATGTAAATAGATGTAAATTTGTGAATTCGCTGGAAGAAACAAGACGGCTGTGAAAGAAGTCTCATTCTTTCAGAGAGTTCGAGGTCGTGAATTTACGATGCGTGACGCACCTACGCTATTGAAATTAACATCTCAAGATGTAAATTAAAGGCTTGAGAATAAGATATAATAGATAACTATTCTGGTATTTCGTTTTCGGTTTCGTTCACACCTGCTCCTAATTCGACTGTGAGGAAAAATGTGGGTACAAAGTCGTTTAGACAAATTTATAATGCGCTTCATTGTGCATTGTTATACCTTCAGTACCTCCAGAATTGAAAATCTAAAAAAAAAAGGTTATCTCTAGTCTAGTAGACGATTTAATGTGCTCTCGAGAACTTTCTTGGCATATCTAACCTATAACGATGAGCGAAACGTTATTAATTTTTTTTATCTATAAGAGTGTACGAAAACGGTTTTTCTGAAAGGAATTAGTTTTAAATTTGGTTTTAAATGTGGTATAAGTACGTAGTGTTTTTAACAAAAACAGAAATCAAAAACTGTTTGGCTACTAACATTTTTTAAATTTATTCTAATTTACTTTAAACAAGGAATTTCTATTTTGGAACTAAACCAGATATATCCGGAGATAAAGCTGGATAAACGTGATAACGGATAGCGACCGGATATCCGGATTTGTTACCGAGCTTTCACTAGTACATACAGTACAACAGGAATAGCTTGGCACATGAGATGCGCCGTTGAAGAAACGAGAAAGTCTCTATGCGACAAGGATATAACTACTGGCTTGTATGCGGATCACGTAATGCACTCAGCGGGGCGGGACTTTCGTCCACTGCGCATCCTTTAGTCAAGTGCCAAGCTATTCCTGTTGTACTGTACTTAGTTAGATGCTTGTCGTCAATTGTCATTTAAAAAAGAAATGTTATAAACATTTCTTGCAAAAGAAATATTTAAAAGTATTAAAATAAGTAGGTACATATACATAGTACATGGTAATGTAAAGTTGTAACCTCAAATTATCGGTAATCGATTATTTTGTTTACAAACTGGACGTTTTTCCTGAAGATTACAAACATCAATTGATTTATTTTTAATTAATGTGTATCTTATCACCCATTATGGGTGATAGATTTTGTGAATTTCATTTTTTATTCGACTGAACTGTACGTAGTTCAGTTAACGTTTAAAAAATATAAGAATCATTATTAGAATAAAAATTATTGTGATACCCTAATAAGAGTGCATAGGTTATGATAACCACGTTCATGACCAATTTAAAAACTAGGTTAATTTAGAAATTATTTTATCAGAATTATTATCTGAAATGATATCCCTAACATAAATATTTGTGACTGTTTCCACATGTCTAGCCAATATCGAGATGACATAATGCCGCATAAAGATCGATCGTTATATTACTCAAATTGATTAGGATTATTTGGTTCGTTAAAATTTCAGTTTTATCGGTGCTTACGATAGCTGTATATAGATTATCAAAAATCATTTTGCAATAACCAAGATCGTATTCCATATTTTTCGCGTGTTCAATAATTTATTTAATAAAACGATCTTAAAAACGGATACGCGGTGTAAATTTGATAGGTTACGGTTCAATTAAATTTAAATAAATAGATTTATGTAACATCGTGACCATTCGTAATATCCGTAAATGAATCTATATTCAAAGAGCGCCAATCGTGGGCTCTGTTGATATAAATATAACATCGTCACACCTCGAATGTTGAAACGAATCTGGTAAATATTTAATTTGCGCAATACAAATAATCTTCAAGGAGTATTAAGATAATATTTTCGTACTTTTTTAATTTTTTCTAAATAATTTCGTGTAGGTGTATTTCACAAAAATACGTAGGTAGGTACGTGTCTTGGTGTGATTATATTTTTTGTTAATTAGGTATTACATACCTATGGCCTATCCAAACCTATATGCAATTTACGTCATCAAAAAAAAGTTACTAGATTGTTTATTTGTAATTCGATTTAAAGTTTGAAAAATGACATATTCTATAGATGATTTACCTGCGCACAAATTAGATGGTATAAAGAAAGACTACAATTTATTAGAACTGTCAAAATACGAGGTATGAGGTGACAGCACTGTGTGAAACGTCATAATCTAGTAACCCTTTACTGATGACGTGGATTGCATATAGCTTTCGACGAAGTGTACTTATTCATATTTGACAAATTTTGTTTTACTCAACACTGACTTATTGAATAAAATTAGTCTTCATTAAAACGTTTTTATATTTACATTTTTTATTAATTTTAATTGTCAGTTTGTTATCATAATCTACCGCTAAAATTAATCACATATGGAATTATCGATTTGTTATTAGTTACTTATATTGTTTCTACTTCTATTGTTCCTAAAAAGATCATTGGACATATTTTAAGAGCACATTCTTCACGTCAAAATAAGACAATAAGCTTCTCTAAACACGTGTTCGAAAACGTTTAAGCGGGGTTCACACTTGTGCATTTTTTCGTGCATGTTTTAATGCGCAACGAAACGTATCAAAATAGAACTTTATCCTATTTGTGTATGCAATTCTCGGGTTTTTTAGAGATAGTGTGCCATCAATGTTTTATATTTATTAGGTTGGTGGCGTTTGTTTGTTTATAGATAACCTAAACAAATTATTTACTATTTATGCCTTTGCCTTTTTAAAATAGATGCACCTGCATCAATTATTAAGAGCAGTGCAATTGTTTTGAAATCCATTTTAAGCCTCAGATGGTACATACTCTTTTTTTTCACAACCAAAATAGAAAGTTGGTAGTAACTAAATAAAAACGAAACTTCTTAAAGTTGTTTCAACACATGTACGTAAATTGCGTGTAATGTGAATATCTATAAACAAATTGTAGCAACTAATTGCTGCATCAAAATGCATCATTGTGAACCCCGATTTCGTTTTCGAGATGCGGGGCGTGGGTGACATGTTTGAAAAAATGGTTTTTTTTTACTGTCTCAGAAACAGTTGTCAAGTAATATTGTCACAGCAATGTCATTAGTGACGTCTTCCATTAAATTTTATTGACCTTTGAATATAATTTCGAAAAAGATTTTAATCTACTTAATAATATATCTACATAATAATTATGTTTATTATGTTTTTTATTATGTTCATACGCCACCTCTGACCGGGTGGCTAGGTATTCAAATTAAGTTTTTATCATTACAGATACCTATATAAATCAAGTAGGTAATGATAAATCAGAATACCTACCTTGTAATTGATTTAGGTAAATAAGGTAAAACAAATAATAATTATTATTATTATTATTTTGTTTCAACTAAATTACGTTTTAAGCAGGTTTCATTATAAAAGAAGTTATAAGTGCACATACGTAAATATAAAGTTTTTATTGCGATTACACTTTCTACACCATGCAATCATATTATCAACAACTAGCCGGAAGGAAGTGGATTACGTATCAAGAAAATTCATTAGAGTTGATAAGAATACTATTTTTAAAATTTATCATGTAAATAGCATTTTATTTTTTACTTATACGACAAACGTCAGGCGTTAATTAATGCGTGTATACCAAGATAACATTTTTAGATGACTATATTGAGAATAAGACAAGCTCCTAAAACAGATTGATGAATGGAGTAGTTTAAACGTGATTATAATCAAGAAGAAAAAAACGAGTTATGATCAGTTTTCATTTTGAGGTTATGATGTAGCCGAAGAGGTAGTGCAAAAGGTGAAGCGGATTTCTTTCTTAGGTCTACAGGACGTAACACCGTTATGAAAAACGGTCTTTGGTCTCGGTCACTCGGTCTCGTCTTCGACGGTAAGCGGTAATATCTCATGAAACGTCAGCGCCGACATCCATATTTTAATTAATATATATTTGTTTGATTAGTGATTATCGGTACGTTTCAATGTCATTTGGGGTCGAATTCCTCTTTAATCGAGACTAAAATAAATTCATATCGACGCAATAAACGAAAAAGTCTACGATCATTATTTTGTTGACGCTTCTTTTACACGATAAGAACATTTCCTTAAGTGTAAGGTCTCATGATATAATAAGTTATTAGTAATTTGTTTACAATCCAAGTTAATGCCCACTCGCGCATTGCATGATGGAATTTGCTATCTGTACACGCACACAGTCCAATGTACTTTCTAGTAGTGGCGTGGCAAACAAATATAACAGCAAATCCGTTTCATAATCTTATCTAATTTCTTTAAAAAATCGTCGAAACATAATATGTATGTATGTATGTATGTAGGTATATGTAGACTCTGAAGTTGAACCGTAAGCTATATGAATAACAAATCTTTGATGTTGTCATGACAACAAAAATTCAGAGTAACCATTTTATCTCGCGATAACAATATTACTACAAATTAAAGTTTTTGTACACTTTACCTTTTAACATAAATCTACGAACTAATATTATCTACGGATGGCAGACAAAATAAAATCTGTGATGGTGCAAACGGCCATAAGATATTCTTATTTAATCATCCGATTAATAACTGTGAATAAATTTTTGAGAGCGCCAAAATTTAAAAAAGGTCAACATAGGTAATAATAATTTATTATATAGGTAATTATACATACCACATTTCTCCTTTCCATTTTTCTTCACATTTTTAAACTACTTATATTTAATCAATGTACCCATAACACCTTTTAAAAGTATAACAAACTTTAAAATTGTAAGGAGTTTTCCACACCACCATTCAGGTACTCTCCTACGTGCGTTGTCTCCGTAAGGTCGAGACTTCGCCTATAGCTCTACTACACCAACATACTCCGCTATATCCGAAACATACAATTCGAACTCTGCTACATGCAATAAAGTAGCAAACAAGCCAAGGTGATGTCAAAATCTTGACCTTTACAACGTATCTCTTAATTTTTCTTGAAAGCTTTGCTTTATTTACATCAAATTGTCACTGAAACATCTAAATCGACAATCCAGTCGTTGATGTATCTTCTTTGGAGATCAGTTTTCAAAAGAAATGTTTTGAAGTTTATTTCATGACTCGGACAATTATCGTTTCCACAGTGGAAATTGAAATTTTTGTTTCACGGTGCAAAAATCTAAATATGTATTTTTGATCCGTATTTTCATGTTTTTCTATTTATCTTTTACGCTTACTCTTTTACACTTTGTGTTCGTAAACACCCACAATAATAAACAATAAAAACCAAATGCCATTTCAGAACAAAATTCCGTAAATAATATAGATAGATAATAATTTCAAATAGGTAGGTAATTGTTTTTTGTTTCTTTAATGTAAATACATCACAGAAGTTCAATATTTTATAAAAAATAATCACTAGTACTACAATAATTAAGTACAAGTATCATTGTCTATTTCAGTAATAGTTTAAGGTTATTTCGAAATACGAAATGAAAAGTTAATGATCGATTCTTTGATTTGAAATAGTAAAAACAATTCCGGGATGTATCGATAATAACCTAGAGCTTCCTAAATGCAAAATAAATTGAATAATTACAAAAAATTAAACTCAACCTATATTTTTCCGAATTATTATATTTACGTCTTTAATTTTATAGCAGAAAATTTTCTTTTGCATAAAAATATGAATAAGTTGTCACACGTTACTGTTCTTGTCGGCCATTCAAATATAATTCAAATTATAAACACGAGTGGCGTTTGGTTAAAAATTTTCCCCATTAAAGTCTATCAACTTTGGAATTCATCCACATTTTACTTACGTCATCATAATAAAATCTACCAAAAGACTAGTAACAACATGTCCTGCTGGAGATCGTCAGTCGCGTCAGCAGGTACCTACTATATAGGTACCTAAAATATGCAAAATCAATTGGCAGACCGTTTAACATTAGAGACAATTATTATTGACAAGCAGATAACTCGCGATGTCGAAAATATATTTGAAGTAAGCGAAATCATTTTTTAACCTTTTTATAGTAATGATATTTATAGTTGTTGATATTTACCTCTAATGAAATAAATTCTCATAAGTAGACTGTACCAACTGGCTTTGCATGAACTGCATACTTACTATAGTTGTAGTCTGAGACACTCTGGGAAAACGGTTCGGATGATCAAGAATTCGCTTACGCAAATTAAATAGCGCGTGAGCTAGGAAAAAGATTATATCGACTTTCTACCGTAACGACTTTCTTAAAATACAGTTTGAATCCGTCGATAATAAGTTGTCTTTGTTTAACAGTTGTTAGAAAGAGTCGGAGTTATATAATATGAGCGGTGAAAATTACTAAAATTAAAACTGCTGCGCATCCAGTACACTCACAACAGTTTTGGGGCAGCTTTCTATTTTTTATTTCGTATACTGCCGTATCAGTTTATTTTGATAAGCGTATCGTAATCGTTTTTGAGAAAAAAAAATTAATACTTATTCATTCCCGCTATAAATAATAAAATAACGTTTGAGAACTGCAAGTTATCCGACTAATTAGGTAGGTGTATGTATGTGGTAGAATTTGTTTTAACTCACAATCAGACGAACACGCTCGACATGCTTAACATAAGTAACTGTCTTTCCGGAGTGTCCCACACTATACTAGTACTTCTGCACTCGAAATTTATTAATGAAATGAAAAGAACCCAGGTCATATCACAATTTACGGGGAAAGAGACATTACAATGAATATCAAAGGCGTGCTGATTTTAGCATAGAGGATAATGTTCCATATATACGACGTAATAGTGATTGTTAGTATAACTACTGAAAGTTTACGTATACTATTTATTTAGGTTAGTAAGACTTGTATTATTATAACTTGTTAGCGATTTCAATAAAGAGTAGCTCGTTATGCTCGTTTACTAATATCGTATTCGTTTGGCTGCATCGGGGCACGCTAAAACAGTGTGTTTCTATAATCTGTTATAAATGTAGAAAACAACGAAGCAAAGATACACTCGTTGTAACGTCGTACGTTATAGCGTTAGGTAACAGATTCTGTCCTTCAACTTACGTGATAGCTTATTTTCTGACTGGTCGCCCGGTTTACGAATACAATCTGGCTCTCTTCCTTTACCGATGCGCGTACCTCGACTTTACGAACTGCGTTTCCACAACCGAACTCGGTCGAATATGTCGAAACGTTACGAAATACGCGACGAGCGTTGCTGCGTCAAAAATTCAGTATGTGAGTAATCTCGTCTTAAGGTATAACGTGTTGTGTGATTTATTAAATAAACATGCCTTTAGAAACAAGAGGAGCGAAAAAAAAATTAAAAAGAATCGTAAACTATAAAAGACCAAGAAAGTCCTTACCTATCGACATTAAACTAGACGTGATAAATCGTATCGAAGAAGGTCAACGAAACAAAGAAATCGCCGAGGCGCTACATTTACCATCGTCGACAATACGTACGATCTATCTTAACAAGGATAAAATTAAAAAAGTCGCAGAATCAATGCCTAACGGTACATTAGGAAATTTGCCGATAATCAGGCCTCCACTTTTTGTAGAATTAGAGAAACTTTTATTACATTGGATTGATAGTCAAACCCAGTCCGTAAGTTTTGCAGATATTAAAAAGAAAGCTGTATCAATATTTGACGATTTGAAAACCAAAGCTCTCGCGGAAGGTGACAAAACGGTAAAACATTTTACGTTTAAAGCTAGTAACGGTTGGTACGATCGTTTCAAGAAGAGGGGACTTCGTCTAGAGGCCAACAAAAATACATCAACTACAGACTTTCAAACTCCTTGTATTTTTCCATGTGAACTTGCAAAAATTATAAAACAGGGAGATTACCACCCAAAACAAATTTTTAACGTAGCAAAAACTGGTTTATTTTGGAAACGATTGACATGCTGCACTTTTGTATCTCAAAAAGAGAATAATATTGAGGGCCATATGGCGTCTAAAGATAGATTAACATTGTTGCTCGGGGGAAACCTTGCTGGAGACGTTAAATTGAAGCCTTTACTCGTTTATCATTCACAAAATCCAAAAGCACTCAGAGGAGTTAATAAAAATTACCTTCCGGTTATCTGGCGATCGAATAAGAAAGCGAGTGTAACTCAGTACGTATTCTTCGACTATATACAGAATTATTTCTGTTCGTTCGTAGAAAAATATTGTCGAGAAAATAATCTTTCTAATAAGGCACTTTTAATTATCGACAGTTCGTTGGGACATCCTTCGGCTGAAGTAGATTATGGAGAGAACGTCCGAGTCGTATTACTTCCTCAAGACTTGTCATCTTTTTTCCAACCCATGGATCAAGACATAATTTCAATTTTTAAGGCTTACCATATGCAATTAATCATGAAATATTTTGTCGACGGATTACAAACAGCTTATAAAACTTCGATAGAGGATTTATGGGAAAGATATAACATAAAAATGGCCGTTGAAAATATTGGAACTGCGTGGGAGAAGTTATCGTCGAAAATGATTAACATTTCTTGGTTAAATCTTCTTCCCGATTTTGTACTAGAAATTTACAGTTTCGAAACCCTAAAAGAAAAAATTACAAATCAAATTGTGAAATTGGCCAACAAGGCAGGTTTTGGCGAAGTTAACGTTAGAAATGTTCAAGAAGTGCTAAATTCCCATGACGAAGAATTAACTGACCAAGAATTGATCCAACTTAACATATATGGTTTAGATGAAGACGAGCAAGACGACGAACTACCAAAAGAAATGGACACGCGAGCATTGCTTCAATATTTTACTCTTATCGATAATTGCAACGCTTTCTTAGACCAAAATGACGGCAATCTCGAAAGGGTACGACAGGTAAAAACTAAAGTCAACAAAATTGTTCAGTGTTATAGAGATGTTTACGAGAGAAAAGTGCACGAAGAAAGTATAGCGGGTGCCTTATCTATTTTTAGTCCGGCAACCGATATGGATGTGCAGCCTTCGAGTTCGAACAATTTTCTTCACGAATCGATCAAGGAAGAAGTTCTCGATATTACAGACGACCTCGACAGCTTGATTCCAGATCCAGAGTGTTCAGATAATTCAAACTTGTAATTCTAATTTCAAGATAATATATAGGTAGTGATTACCGCGACTGCTGTTGATTGCGCGTGAGTGCCTTTATCATTTTTATACCTTATATTTTTTAATTAAATTTAATTTTATGATAGTTTTTGAATACAGGTTTTTAGGCATTCCGTTCCATTCAGTTTGTATTAAATTAATGTAGTTACAATACTTAACGCTAACGGAGTTTATTCATTCTTAACAGCTACTACAATAACTTCCTTTAACTCTAGATTTAGTATCAATTAAAAATCCATATTTACGCTAAATATGTTTGAAAATGAATTGTCGATTAAAATAGTTAATTATTTTTAAATAAATATTTTTTCATTTGATATCGAGTTATATTTTTTAATCTTTTGACAAAAACTGTTTGTAATTGTATTGAATAAGTAATACATGTTTGAACGAACGTTAATGTTCCTGAATATTAGAGAGATGCCAGAAAACTCTTTTTTTAACGTTTTATTTTTAAAACGAAATAATATAAATTTGATTTTGTGTGTCATACAAATTGATTCAAATTACTCAAAGAAAAATTATCAACATTTCAATGAGGGGCGACTTAATTAGAACTGCTCGTTGGCATTAACTCTATAACATGATCTCGGGTGGCTGTAAAGTAGCACGACCGACGTTCTTCCTGGTATTAAATCAAGTTAGATTTTGCATAATATTAGCAATTTGTATGTTCGGAACAGTCCCGCATTATAATTTATAGGATTAACATAAATTCTTCGCTCGTACAATGTAGAGCAGCAAGTTATTTAAATTTTTGTCGAAGAGTGTTTACCGAGAAGCTTGAATTTTTTAACCGGAACTGTAACCGATGCGACGACTAGATTTTTTCCATTATGGGGCGGCGTCTCAATTATATGTACAGGCTTCTAGAATTGAAATCGATCAAATTGTAATATTGGAAAAAACATGTTCTGCTGAAACAATAGATATACAGAGTATTACAAAGTAACACCCATTTTCTCAAGGATCGGTTCAGTAAATAGGTAGGTAATAATCGAAAATTAAGGTTGACGAAATTTTCGATTAACCTTCTTTATAGTTTTATTGACATATGAAGTATTGGTAACAGTGCAGTTTTATTGAAATGAAAACAGCGTGGTTAGTTTTACAAGAAGGGGTACCAACGATAATTATGTCTCCTCCAGCATCAATACAAATAGGTACGTACCTGCGTAGTCTAACTCAGAAAAATTCGACTTATAAATTTTCATATCACATGTCAAAAAATTCTTTTTTTTTCATTTTTCTCGAAAGAAATACACTTTTTGAAAAATAATATTTACGAGAGTTTATAAGAATTAAAAAAATATATTATCATGTTTTTTTCGATTATTTCGAAAACGGTGCATTCTATCGAAAATTATGAAGAGACATGATCGGTAGAGAATTTTATGCCGATTCCAAAACATATTTCACATTAGCGATCTGATGATTAATAACGGAGATTAGAATTCTTTTAATTTTTGAACGGCCGCCACTTTGAAACGGATCGGTCGATTTGACTGGTTAACGAACTCGTCTTTTGCTCTCATAAATGCAACACACCGTCTAAATTTTAGTCTCTTACGATCAAAATTGCGACCGGAATCGTGTCCTCAAGAAATTGATTATATATAGATATATGTATATGTCGGAGAAAATTCGAAAAGACACGTCTGGGTATCGTCATTAGACAGGCTGTAATAGTTTTAATTTCTATGAAAATTTGCTAATATTGGTACTTTTCGACATGGCTCCGTTTCTACTTGATTTTCGAATTGAATGTGCAACTGTACCACTTGAATCATTTTATTGTGTAATTTTTGGCCTTGGTTTCTTGTTGGCTCGTGAAAAGATCTTGTCTATATTTTTATACGTACCTAATCTTGAAGATCTATTCGGCCTTGATATATCGTTTTCTTATTTTAATTTGATTATCAGGAGCATAGGTGACATTGTTAGGTATAATTTCAACAAGAACAAGATAAATATTATCTTTGGATAAGTATGTAGATAGTTTTTAATCTGGCCTGGAAAAATAATAGATTATAATTAAATAAATTTTAAGTTATCTAGAAATACAAAGTGTTTATTAACAAATATCTTGTTTAAGTAGTTGTATTTTATCCATTATTCATCAAATTGAAAGCATTCGTGGCTATTTCAAAATTTATGTTTAATATAATGACGAGGTACAAATAGGTAAAAAGGTAAAAATAGAGTGGTTAAAATGATTTAGTGATGAGTGATTAAAAATGTTGATAATATTTTTATTAATTTTATATAAGACCTAACCTGTTTTTATTCCATTTCAATAGTTTTAACTACCATATACTTTTTAAAATTTCTATTAATATTTAGACCAAAAAATATTTATGTACATATTAACGTACACTTCGTCCAAACCTATATTAGTAGAGTGCTCAGCGCCTCGAAAAATGACTTTTGTAGGGAGGTCGGGGTTACAAGATGAAACCTCGACAGATCGAAAGAGCGTATTTTTTTATTTAAAATGCCAAAAGCCGTCAAAAATCGTCCAAAGCAAAAGGGCGCTATCTTCACCGAAAGAGTTATTCAGAGTACGTATAGAAGGAAACGTGAACTTTCTTTTGCCGTAAAATTCGTAATTGGTTTTGTGGAATTAATCGATTAAAAAATCTTGGGAAAACGCAAAATACACGGTCTCTTATGGAGAAAAATAACTTTCGGGGCCGATATCTCGGTTCGAACAGCTAAAAAGTTCACTTCAATTTCGCATTTTTTACCGTTTATACTGTCATAACTACAAAACAGTACGACATATCGAAAAATGTTATTCTTTAAAAAAGTTTGGTTCGTCCTTGTAGCATCCGACGATAGAAGAATTATATTTTTGTAGGGCTTTATAATTAAGATAAGTAATTAAAAGTGAAAACATGCGAAAATTGCATTTTTGAGAGTCGCACTCTCAACTGGATGCATTGCATCTCCCATCTCACTTTTTCTCCCCTTTTCTCCCTCTCATTCTATACGTAATTGTAAAACAAGCCAACGTACTATTATTTTTATTATAAATACACCTTATTCCTTATTTTAATAATTAAATATACAATATAAGAAGCGTTTTGTATTAAACAAATTTACGAAAAGCTCATATTTCATATTAAAACTAAATCGACTTTAAAAATTAATGTCTGTTATTATTATTCTTCTTTTTATAAAATTGTGGTAATAAGCCAATAACAACAATTAATTAACACCATATATTTCAACTCTGTTTAGAGTTACCTTTAAGTGGTAAAATTTTATAATTTCCGCAGTAAAAATCAAAAATTTGGTGCAAGAAGGAAACTCCTGGTAGATATTAATTGTATCCTTATTATGGCAATTTATTAGGGCTATTGGCCCTAATTGTAAGTGTATTAAATAACCACAAGTTAATCCCAATTTTTCTACTACAGTATGCTAAAAGTGCTTTACAAATTAAGTTCTTTAACAAATTCGGTATTACCTATGTTAAAAATCAAATTTAAGTAACCATTGCATTATTTTGTACATTAATTTTAACGATATTCGAAAAATAGTGGTACCCTCACCTTAAGATTATATTATCAAACTAAAGTTTTGCTAAATTCATTACAACTGCAACCACAGTTACCCGACGTAACCGATTCTGGGTGGAAAATAGATTTGGAAGGAAATCTGGTACCTATACTAAGTACTCTTCCGTCCTTCCCAAATAACCCAAGAGTGTTAGTATCGTGTGGTTGTAACAAAGATATTCTTCTAACATGCATTATTTGCTGATTCATAAATTTCGTTTCATTATGTTTTCTAGATTGCAGTAGCAAAGTGTGCAGATGCAGGAAAATCGAATGAGTTGCATTAGTTTCTACAGATTTATGGAACAAAAATGTACCAATGCAGTGACAATTCTAAATGTGTTAATATATGATGAATAAGGTGAGTGTTAAATTATTAAGGGTGTGTAATATCAAGGCTGTTAATTTAAACTGCGAAAAGTACAATTTTGAACGTAGTAATACCAAATTTGTTAACAAACTTAAGGCTGTAAGGTACATTTGGCATACTGTAGTAGAAAAATGGTGATTAACTTGTTGTTCTTTAATACACTTACAATTAGGACCAATAGCCTTAATAAATTGCCATAATAATAATATAATAAGGATACAATTAAGACCTACCGGGAATTTCCTTCTTGCACCAAATTTTTGAATTTTACTGCGGAAATTATAAAATTTTACCACTTGAAGATAAGTCTAAACAGAGTTGAAATATATGGTTGTTATTAGCTTATTACCACAATTTTATAAAAAGAAGAATAATAATAACAGACATTAATTTTTAAAGTCGATTTAGTTTTATTATGAAATATGAGCTTTTCGTAAATTTGTTTAATACAAAACGCTTCTTATATTGTGTATTTAATAATTAAAATAACGGATAAGGTGTATTTATAATAAAAGTAATAGTACGTTGGCTTATTTTACAATTACGTATAGAATGAGAGGGAGAAAAGGAGAGAAAAAGTGAGATGGGAGATGCAATGCATCCAATTAAGAGTGCGACTCTCAAAAATGCAATTTTCGCATGTTTTCACTTTTAATTACTTATCTTAATTATAAAGCCCTACAAAAATATAATTCTTCTATCGTCGGATGTTACAAGGACGAACCAAACTTTTTTAAAGAATAACATTTTTCGATATGTCGTACTGTTTTGTAGTTATGACAGTATAAACGGTAAAAAACACGAAATTGAAGTGAACTTTTTAGCTGTTCGAACCGAGATATCGGCCCCGAAAGTTATTTTTCTCCATAAGAGCCCGTGTATTTTGCGTTTTTCCAAAATTTTTTAAACGATTAATTCCACAAAACCAATTACGAATTTTACGGCAAAAGAAAGTTCACGTTTCCTTCTATACGTACTCTGAATAACTCTTTCGGTGAAGATAGCGCCCTTTTGCACTGGACGATTTTTGACGGCTTTTGGCTTTTTAAATAAAAAATACGCTCTTTCGATCTGTCGAGGTTTCATCTTGTAACCCTGACCTCCCCACAAAAGTCATTTTTAAGCGTTTTTCAGGACGCTGAGCATTCTACTATATGCAATCCACGTCATCAATGAAAAGTTACTAGATGATGACGTTTCACATGATGACGTTTGATGACGTTAGTGCTGTCACCTAGTACCTCGTATTTTGACGGTTCTAATAAATTGTAATTTTTCTTGATACTATCTAATATGTGCGCAGGTAAATCATCTATAGAATATGTCACTTTCCAAACTTTAAACCGAATTACAAATAAACAATCTAGTAACTTTTTTTTGATGACGTAAATTGCATATAGGTTTGGATAGGCCATAGGCATTTGAAGTGACTAATAATTCGATATATATACACCTATAACGTCGCTTAGCAACTTGATACTATTTAATTATTTAATTCGGTACAATTAAGGCTGTAGATTAGAACACACGTTTTATATTTTTGGTTGCATTTGTAAATGACCGAACTGATTTGACTCAAATTTTGCATCAGGTTTTTTAATAGTTTAAAGTTACATCTAAAGGTTTATTTTTGTAGTTACAGTAAAGTCTCGTTATTAAAAACACCTTCGGGACCGATACCAGGTGTCTCTTATAATACTGAGGATGATCTCGAAGTGAATCATAACATGCTGTTTATATAAATTTTAACAGGTTGCGTAAAAAAAAAGTAAACGGTAAAGACGTATATTATGTTATATTATTATTACGTATATGCTATGTTACGGAATATTTATTTATTTTTATTATTATTAAAATTTTATTTATTTTAAAGCTATTTAAATTATTTATTTCCTGTTGTCACACACAGCCGTAATTTTGACTTATTCTGCCCACAAATTATTAACCCGTACAAATTTTTCCCCTCTCCCTCGATTCACTACTTATTCGTCTCTACTCTTAACTAGTTCCTCGCCCTCTTATTGTTCGTTTCATCTACCATTCCCAATCTTCATTCCAATTTCAATTTTATTCTTCTCACCATCCGACTCCTTTCACACTTCTGCTGCTGCGTATTCTTCTTGCACTATATATCACTTTATTGCCCACGAATCTCCCTTCATGACGTTTTTACACTTACAATTATTTCTTACAATACAATTATCACAATTATTACAATTATCTTATTTCCTCGATTAAAATTAATTAATTAATCCACTAATATTTTTATTCTTACAGTTTCTCGATTAAAATATTTAAATCTATCTTGTTTTCAACTGTCTCTCTGATCATTATTATTCTACTTTATTTTGTCTGTATCCCGCATCATAGCAGTGTGTATGTAAATAATTATTACATATTTATACATTTTACATATGTTACATATCAATTTATTAAATAAGTATTATAAAACTGACCCTAAGAGAATTGTCTTATTTTTTTATCTAAACTTGTCCTTAATAACGTGTATTGATGGAATCAGTTGTGGAAGTATTTTGGTGACCACGTCTCTTATATCTAGTGTCTTTAATATCGAAGTCATCGAATACATTTTAAACGGCGATCAGACGGGACCGACTCAAAGTGTCTCTGATGTGTACTATCATAAATTTTTATACTATTGTAGTGTCTTTAAGGCGAGTTTTTACTGTATCATTAAAATTCTAATTTCTTTATTTTTTAATGAAATAATTTTAAGAAAAACAAATAATGTCATATTAAAGAGCACGTGAAATTATTAAAAAATAACAAGTTAAAATGAAAATACATGCTGAATAAAAAATGTAACTCTAAATACGATTAACTGATTTTAAACATAGATGCTTAAAAATAAACGTTCAGATTGATGTTCATACGGTCGGGCTATCGTTCCACCAATGAAATTGTATGAAAGTTATGCTAGCGCCATCGACGGTAGAGTTTGTTAAGCCCAATTGAACTACACTCTTAAACTAATTAAATCACTTGTAAAAGGTTGTGTCTTAATTTCTATATTAGAAGGGCATTATTCCAAATTTTCAGGAATTTGTTCTTATACACTCTCCCATTCTTTACGCCACGTAAGTACTTATGGATGTTTACTTATTGTCGGTTTAATCTGTTAAAGTCGTTATCAACTTATCAGCGTGTTATTCTCTGGCCGTTCCGTTATTTTTTTAAGTCGTTCTTTAGGAATCCCACCATCACGTGCAATGGTTTACAGCATAAACATGATAAGAAGTTTTAATTATACATATATCTTATCGGCGTTGTACACATTATATTTATCAGTAATATTTAGGGCGTTCTAAGTTAAATGCTTTAAACTGAAGGATCATAAAAGCATGCGATAAAATGAAAATAGCTGCTCCGTATTTCTTAATCGTTTTTATCGTTAAGTATCAGTTGTTTTTTGTCTGGCCCATATTTGGGTTTAATGGTAACTTTTTTTCCTAAAGACACCTAATTTTATGTAACGCATAAGTAGTTTTTTTTTTCAAATGAACTAAATATTAAAATATAAAATATCGCAATTTCGTTATTTTGTATTTAAAGATCAAAGTATTATTTTCTAAGAAATTGCTTATTTTATTGTTACTAATTTTCAAATGTGTTATATTTATATATGTACCTATGTACATGATTGCTAATACATACCTATGCATGCACACGAAATGCTACGATAATCAATATATAAACGACTGTCTCATTAGAAATGATTATACTAAGAAATCTTTGTTAAAAATTTCAGCCAGGGTCGTTAGCTTTATAAATTATTGTTTTCCTTTTGTTTCCAAAATTCCAGCTATCGGCGTAGTTGCACGATAATATTATAAAAATAATCGATGGTGTTTTGCAGAAGGACGTAACCTACAAAAAGTAAATTTTACAGGAGAGCACATTTTGTGTCGTCGCGTAGCTAAAAGCAGATACATTTTACAATCGATTTTTCTGGTGGTAAAAATCAGAATATTATTACAAGATTTTAATAGATATGCCTTAGATGCATAAGATAACTCATTACTCAATATAACTCATTTTCGAAAAAAACGCACTCGATGTGGTTCGTTTATTGTAAATTAACGTTCACGTGACTTTAATTGAATGTAAATACGTTACAATTTATTTATTCAGAAATATACCTATGTTCTTTAAATCGAAGTCATTATTTAATTTATTTCCATGTGTTTAGTTGAAATACAGGTCCCAATACAGTACATTTCTCGAGATTCGTTTAAACACACGTCCACGGTAATTTCATCGAATGATAAGTGAACCAAAAAATAAAATAATATACTTGATTTTAAATCATACATGTGAACTCTATAAGTATATCCTATTAAAAAAAAAACACACACTACTGTGGACAACCTTAGGGTGCTAAAGTCTTTTTATAAGGTTAGAAGCTCGTACGTTTCTGGAAATTGAGGGTAATAGGAAAACAGCTGCGCAAAATGTGGCATTATTCATATAGATAATAATTTGTTAATGTTCATGAATATTATCTAATAATTACATTACATTTTACATTATTATTCTAGATAATAAAGAACAGAACTAAGAGGAGGAGAGCTTCACTTGTGCGCCCATCTACAGGGTGCGCCAAAAGTTCTGCAACTTTTAAAATTGCCATATTTTCTCGAAAACTCGACGGATTTATGCGAAATTTGGTGTAAACAATGGAAACAACATGTAGTTTACACAATTACAACAAGTGTTCGAAATGGCCGCCTTCAGCTTCGATGCAGGCCTCCAAACGGGTCTTGAAATTTTTCGCGATTTTCGCAAGGGTCTTCTGGTCCCATGCTTTTTGTAGAGCGCACTTCAGGGACTCCACATTGGCGTGTTTTGTAGCGCACGCCTTGCTCTCCAAGATACTCCAAACCGAGCGGATTTAAATCGGGGAGTTTGAAGGCCAAAACGATTTGTCCCAAAACGCAGGACAAATCTCCGCACAGAGAGCCATCGTCGATTTCGATCCGTGGGACGGGGCCCAAACTTGTTGGAAGATCCAGTTGCCGTCCGGGAAGTGCTTCTGAGCGAAAGGAACCACTTCAGCCTTCAAAACAGCGTACTGGTACACTTTGGAGTTGATCTTGACGCCTTTTTCCAGGACGATCAGTTTCGTTTTGGCTTTCGCGGTGATTCCGGCCCAAACCATCACGGAATCCTTGCTGAAGTGGCTTCTTTCGATGTTCACGACTCGAGGAGTTCCTTTTGGTAGCAGTATGCGATCGTTCTGGCGATTATGGACGGGTTCCAGGTTGAAAAGCTTCTCATCTGAAAAGAGAATTTTCTGGCAACCTCGACTTGCGACCACGGCCAACATCCTCTTGCAGTTTTCAAGCCGTTTCTCCTTCATTTTGTCGGTCAAAACGTGAGCAGCGATCTTCCTGTGAGAGACGAGCTTCAAATCTTCCTTCACAATCCGCCGCACGCTCCCATCGCCAATTTTCAGCTCTTTTGCCATCTTCGTAAGAGATCGTTCCGGATTTCGCTTCACTCGGCATCGAATTCGATTCTTCATAGCTTTTGTACGCACTTCGACGGGTCTTCCGCTTCGAGGACGATCTGCAACACTTCCAGTTTCCTTGTAACGCTTCAGGACCCGCGACACATCATATTTCTTCAACTTCAGCGTTCTGGAAATCCGGCAATTCTTCCATCCCTGCTTGTGTAACGAAACGACGGCGTGGCGAGCTTCTTCGGAGACAATGGCAAACTTCAAAAATGGAAGCGGATAGACTGGAATAACAGATAAACAGCACGAATACGACTGAAATAACATGTTCAAACGAAGAAAGCGCGAAAATTGACACACAACGAAGAAAAATCGACGAATTGAAAAAAGTTGCAGAACTTTTGGCGCACCCTGTACATTGTTATAGCACAAGGTCAGTGTAGTACAAACCTAGAAGGGTTTTGGGTTCCAGCCAGTGGAACCGGAAATGTGAGGTTTTTATAATCAAAATATGCGGACATACAGTGATCGGTATAAAGTTCGAAAACTTTTTTATTTGAAATTGTTCATAAAATTTTATTCTTTGTAAATATCTTTGCATGATTCAAAATTCACATATCAAAATTTTAATATAACTATTTTTTCCGAGGGATGTTCAAAAATATAAATTCGGCTCAAGAGTAAATAGCCCTTAGCTTAGAAAATACACAAAAATGTTATTTGAAATTTTTTTGTAGAATTGCAAGAAGATGTCAAATACGAAGTCATGGTCATTTTTTTCGAAAATATGTTTTTTTCTTTTTTGCTTACTTTTTTTCTTCATTCGTATACGAATGGTTACATTCACATTTTTAATATGAGCATTTTGAATTAGAAGCTATGCAGAGATTTTTAAGAAAAATAAAATTCTCTAAGAAATTTCAAATAAAAAGTTTTCTATTTGTGTGCAACTTTATGCCGAGCCACATATTTTGATTATAAAAGCCTCATATTTCTGGCTTGAACCCGAAATCCTTTTAAGTTTGTACTACACTGATCTTGTCCTATAATAATTTTGATAAAACTAAATTACGAATCTGGATGAGCGCACAAGTGAAGTTCCCTTATAAAAATATAATTAATTTTAGAGTAAGTAAAGTAGTATATCCCTTGAAAGATTTCACGTAAAAACATTCACACGAATGATTTTACATAAATTATTATTAACATTTACTCTCATTTCACATCTTAATTCTAAACAAATTCATGGATCACACCATAAAATTATTCACGTTTGCGTAGAACCCCTTTAAAACGGCGGTATCTAAGGCAATCTGTATTCAACCACCGGGAGTGGAATCTAGGTTATTTTTCTTGCGTGTTGCATGCAACTCTGATGATGCTTTATTGTGACCAATTGACGTTAAAACTCGGTTCTGTAAGTTGACATGTGTGTAAATTAGTTCAAGTGTATTTTTAAATATTTATGAAGAACGTGGAACTGTAATGAATAATAATAATCAATTATGTGTAGTCATTTCATCTTCGGTATCTGATCTTATATTTACCTTTTGTACTGATAATGATGAATGCCGAAATGCAATTTAACATTTAGCAAAGACTAGGTATCGTTTTTTCTTCTAATTTCTAATTTTTCTAAATCTAATTGTCAGAATTTTAATGTTTAATACATTTAAGTAAGGAACTTTAGATTTGATGTTGAAAAATGTAACAATATTTTCCATCTATTAAATTATATTCTATTCTATTAAATGCTATAAAGAAAGACTGCAATTTATTATAACTGTAAAAATACGAGGTACGAGATGACAGCACTGTTAAACGTCATCATCTAGTAACCTTTTATTGATGACGTGAATCGCTTATATGCTTAGATAAGCGTACATAAGTTACATAAGCGTAACATAAGTATATTATTATTATTATTGTATAGATATTTACCTACCATTAAAATTAAACAATTTGATATTAAGAATAGACATTATGCATTGACCAAAATCTATGTAGATCTATCATTGTGTCAAAAATAAAACAATAATTTTATGTTATTGCAACTTTAGGATCCCCGATTGTACGAACCGCGAACTAAATTTGGCAAGCGATTTTGATGATTGACAATAATTTACAAGTCATTTTCTATTAGTCTAAAACTTTAATCACCACAACAATAACAATTAAATCAAATTGACAACGTGATTGATAAGAAAATTAATAAACAATTCAATATCTTATTACTATTTATGGTTAATTCATATTTACGTAACATTTTAAACTAGCATTCATCGTCTATTGCATGCAGATCAATAATTATGTCGTTATTAGTTTAAACATAATAATTTTCCATTAAAAATTATCTAAAGCTATAGCCAAGAAATTCCTAAGTGTAAGGCAACGTCTGCTTAATTTAAAAACAGTTAACCAAAGACACGAAAACGATTTAATGACGTTTGGGTTTTTTAATTACGATTTTCCATTCGAAGGTGCGAATTCTCATTTCTCTTTACACACTGATTCGGTAACACTGCTTTAACGCATATACATATTTTGACTAGTTTGAGAAATTTGGTAAATGAATAATTATGTCGTAATTAATTTATAAGAGGATTATGCACACGTCAGAATTTGGTTTTAAGGTGGGCGCCTGTCATATGTTTATCTGGATATGTAGCACGTAGAAGTTTTGTTAATATTAACACCTACCCACTAATACGTTTTTCATTTTTGTATTTGATTATTACAATTAAGTATTTTCGAATAAAATTAACGTTTGGTTTGCGTAAACTCAATAAATAGGTATTTTATTTTATTTTGTTTACGAAAAATACATAATAATTCTATATTATTGTTGATTTCGTGTCAAACTTGTTTTCAAACTAACGAGTTTGACCTGTTGCAATGTAAATTACACTATTACCCGGTAATTTATTCTTAATTTGGCTATCACCCGTTGATATTTAAAAATCTCGATCTAACATAAGATTGTTGTTGATATTTAAATGAATGGCATTAAATTTAAAGGTTGATGGATTATTATTTTATTTCAAAGTTTATTGACGTTCGACGTTTCCCTCTCATTTAAATTATAAATCTACAGAAAGAATTATTTATCAATAACACGAACAATGGGGACGAATTACAAAAATCACGTTTCTATATTTCTAGAGCTTCATGTTTATTATATTTGCTTCCGTTATTAAAACGATAATTAACTAGAATATCTTAAGCGACAAAAAACTAATTTTACAGAAGCGCACATTTTGTGTTGCAGCATAACCATAAGCAAGTACCTCTTACGGAAATACAAATCAATTTTTATGGTGGAAAAAATCGAAATGTTTGAAATGTAAGAAGTTCTGCCAAAACGCCATTGATATTAATTATTTATTTATTTTAAGTTTTACCAGCGGTTTTGATAACATCCCGCTACAACTCCGATTACTTGGAACGCAATATGTGGATTTAAAAATGACTGGATTGCATTTTCATTTATGAATAATTTATATAGGTACCTACGTATATATTTTTGCGGAATCGACGTTCTATCTATAACGTAAAATAAAACGTGCGCGTGCGTCGTCGTCTTTCCTATTACAAAACGATCACAACGAACTTATTACGGCCGTAAATTTTGATCCGCCGCGGTCTACATCAAAAAGAACTATCTATGCAAAACGAAAAACAACGGCAACCATACAGCAAAACCTCCTTGGGCATTATTGGTGGATGAGAAATACGAGAGAAATATTCAAAGAACACGCGATTACATTAGAAAAGCAGGGTCACGAAGAAAAGGTCAAGACGGTGCACGATCTGCACGACACGTTTTACTATTTATACGCCGAACCTTCTATTTTCAATGGTGGATTAAAATAAAATTTGTGTACGTATTTACGTAAATTAGGGAATCCGAGTATTTTCAGTTGTGTCAATTTAATGGACTTTTAAAACGGTGTTTAGAATTTAAAATATATTGTAGTCGTCGTATAAAAAAGAATAAAACCTTCGTTGAAAAGGTGCAGTTTTTCCGTGATAACATATCATCTGTAGATTGGACAAACCTCCACATGAATCGATATAACCTTGAAAATATTACTTGGTTTACCGAATTTTTCGTGATTAAATTCCCTGGAATTAGAGATTTTAGTTTCTAAACTAAAATTTTAACTAACTATTATAAAATTAAAGAATTTGGTTGATTCAGCGTCTAGTATAAAAGCAAACTTATTTATTATTATAGAGTATTACTGACACAGGGTTATTACACTTAAATACATTTTTTCTGTTTTAATTTATGGCATGGAAACATGAACGACGCGCCAAGGTATGGTATGGAAGTAAGTACACTTATAACCTACTCATAACCTTGTTCAGAGAACAAACAAAACTGGAAGATGCAATGTAAGAAAAAACACCGTCTGGTTGCGATGCGGAACAAAATTGTTCAAAATCAAAATTTAAAAAAAAAGTTAAATAAGTTTAACTCAGAATATAGGGGAATTGAAAATACGCATCAGAAGAATGGGGAGATATGATTGAAGATTTAGGGGATAATGTACTTACCTAAATATGTATACCTACTTAGCTAAAATGTACCTCATTGTGTACATCTAACAATAAGAAGAAATTAATGGACTCATAAGAATTATGTTACACTTCTCTAATATATATATATATGTAGATATAGTTATGTGTTCTAATTCTGTTTATTACCAAGCTAATTCTATTTTTTACTTATTGTTAGTCTACGTTATTGATTATCTTTGTAAAAAATAGAATTTCAAGACAAAAATTTAAAAAATACAAAATTTGAGAATGTAAAATTCTATTATTTTTATACAATTTTATTTTAATTTGGTAAATATTTTTATATTCTAATAATTTCTATATTGTATTTTCTAGTAGAACTGTAAGTTGTACAGTAACTACATAACTATGTAGAAAGGATTTTCACATAAAAAAGCAATCACTAACGTCATCGATTAGACACAAGTAGGTACCTTCCTATCATTAAGGTCTATGTACAGTTCTACAACAAAATTAATCCTTTCATCATCTATAACATAAATGACCAAATCCATTATAATAAGGGAGTCAACTATACCTAACAATAAGTAGATATTACATTAAATCGATATACCTGGCTACTTAATTTTTTACTGGTTTCTCTATGATTATTAACGGCATTTCGATACCTAACGAAGAACGTCAAATATATCTACTTCACCCTGCATATAAATAATTCGCAACAGAACTCTACTAAACTTGAGTTAGATATGATATTTTAGTGACACAATAAAGCTGAATAAAATCATTCTTACGTCACTTACCTCATGTCGAAAGCATTCAAGTTCTATAGTACGTATACGTTAGTCACTATGACATAATAATTACACAGGGAATGATTTGGAGGCGGATCTGCGCATATTGTTTGACGTCACTCTGTGACTAAATAAGACATTTCCCGAATACCGATGGTACGGGTACAGTACAATAGGAATAGCTTGGCACTTGACTAAAGGATGCGCAATAGACAAAAGTCCCGCCCCGCTGAGTGCATTACGTGTATCCGCATACAAACCAGTAGCTATATCCTTATCGCACAGAGACTCTCTCGTTTCCTCAACGGCGCATCTCACGTGCCAAGTTATTCCTGTTGTACTGTACGTTGTACACGAGTATAATAACACGTAGTTTCGGCGTTAAAATTGTTTTTATGTCTCATCATAAACACGAGGTGTGCGGTGTTTGATTGCAACTCTGACAAATTACTGCTTTTTTCTGTTTTCCCCTCGCAATGAACCTGAATTGAGGTTAAAGTGGATTCATTTGTGTATATTACAAATATACAATTAATTGTTAGTAACTTTTTATGCATGACGTGCGTTGGAACTTATCGTGAATAACATATAACTATAAATGTTTTATTAACGCGTACTTCTAAATAAAGTAATGTTAGCTGTTTTGCTAACTGGTACTAAAGTATCAATGAAAATGTATACCTATAAACACAGAGCTATTAAGAGCAACTATGTACCTTGTATATGGTCCACCCAACAGTAAATCCTGAAATTTGAAAAATCAATTCGTGGTATCGTAAATAAATCCACGTAGAACATTTAAAACGAAAACGCATTTATGTAATTTACAATTAAGTGCTGTATAGGGAACTACTCTAAACAAATTGAAATGAGTTGATCAGTTATCAATACATGTATGTTAGTAGGTACCTATATATGTTACGATAATTTAATCCACTACCAAAGATATATCTACATAATGAATACGATTAAATTGATTTTTTATAGCAAATAAATAACCTTGAAAGAATTCTTAATATTTTTTATCTGAGAGATAGCTATTGTATGTTCTAAATCTATTTAAAACCGATGTTTATTTGGCATCCCTCAGTTTTTGTTCCTCTTTTGCACTCTTCCGTTATTTATAATAATAGAATATCGTAAGCTGTTTCCTCATGTTTATTTGGCATCCCTCAGTTTTTGTTCCTCTTTTGCACTCTTCCGTTATTTATAATAATAGAATATCGTAAGCTGTTTCCTCACGGTCCCCTAAATTTGAAGCAAAGCCGTCCGGGATAGGGTAATTTTGACCCTAAAACTTTGTACTGCTTACAAATGCAGTAAGTTATAAATAATGCAGGGCTGAAAATAAAAGTTGCACGTCTGTTCGAAAAATAAGCACCTTCTAACGATGGTTGATGAAAAATTCGCATTTATTACTTTTACCGAATTATAAATATTTACAAAACGCGAAGCCAAGAAATAGTTTCTCAAAAATTTACTTTATTTTTGTAAGAGTAGCTAGTTTTGTATACCGCTGAATCATCAATAAATAAATTCGGTTGAAAAAAACACGGGCTCTGTTCTGGCTTTCCTTGAAATATAAGGATGAAACTGTTTGCGAAAAATCTCAAATACTTACATTATATAATACTAAAGGTTTTGATTCTCAAAAGTAGTTAGGTATAGACCTACCTAGGTGTATATCTACTTTGCCACTACATATACATATAAATCGTGCGCCTAAGAAATTATTTTTTTAAAAGCGGGCGTTGTTTCGCATTAAATTTGATTTATGCCATTTACATATGAACATTATAGGTATCTTGCATGCATAGGTTCTATATATACAAAGATTGATTAACTAGATAAAACTTAAAAATATCTTGCTGCCACTATGATTGCGTGCGTGTTCCTTTATAAAGTTTAACATATTTATGTGTCGGTATTGTCCTTTTTATTATTATTATTCATACTTACAACGACATAATATCGTACTTTTCAGTTAGATACATTCTAGGAGACACGACGTGATTAAAATAAAGTTGTACATAGGTACCTATGTATATAGTTGAGCATAATAAATCTGTAAATATGTTTTTGTAAATTTGTAAATTTGATTAAATTTTAATTACAGAAACTTATAGAGATAATTTTATAGAGAGCATTTCAAAATATGGTACCTAAAAATATCTATTTCGCGAGAAGAGATAACATAGTTGTTTAAAAAAATTAATAAATTTATCAATATGTAATTGTGCATTTAATAGACATCTGTAACTGTGATTTTGTACAACAATTGATTAATCAACAGAAATCCATGGTTTCTTTACTGTTGCTAAAACGTTCCCCTCTACGTAAACAATGTTTTTAAAACTTACACCAGTTACGCAATCTTTTAAAATAAATATGTATTAAGTTATGTATTTTTGAAAAGCTTAAGAAACGCTTATTATAACGGAACCAAAATCGATAATAGTTGTCATTTAAAAAATGACAAATTATTATTTTAAAAAAATTACTCCAAACATAGAATGAGATATAGAACTTTTTTAAAATAATCAAAAAAAAATCAATTTTTGGCTATAACTCGAAATCAAATGCTGACACGTAATTTTTTATTTGACCATTGAAATCAGTACAAAAAAGTAGGAGAAAAATGTGGAATCCGCAAGTCTATCATTTTATAATAACAGAGATACCTTGCAAATACAATTAAAATGGGACGGGACACACTGTACAGCCTATGTAAGTACTTATCTACCTGTTATAAAATGTAAATTCTCGCCATTCTAAATTTTTCGTTTAGTTTATCGACCAATGCAAATTGTTATAATTTAAACGAATTGATAAGGAAATACCGGATAATAAATAATCTGAATCGTTGTTAAAGTATAGGTAGATATACATATTTTGGCAACTGCTACCATTAAAAAAAAATTTTAGTTATGTAAACTCTTCAACTTTTTATAAAACTGTCATAGGTAATTTAAAAATTAGTTTTTATGGGTAAATACTTAAATGTTTTTAATGCAACGTCGACTAGTTGTATTATAGTTGACAGTTACAAGCTAATAAAACTAAATATTTCTCAAATATCGCCGGCAAGCCTAAAATTGATTACGAAATTATTATACAAATAATAGTTATCTACTACATAATATGTATGGTAGCGTTTGTTTGCAGGATTATGATCATTTTAAAGTGTTGCAAAAAAGTGCAGTTCTTATAATTCAGTTCATCTCGCAGAATTTATCCAGTATTCAAGTTCAATTAAAGAAGAAAGTTCAATTTTCACATGAACCCTCAATTCTGCACCGACACGACATCATGGTATTGTGAAAAAATGATAAATTTCGTATTTATTTGTTCATCTGTTGTAGTGATTTCAGATTATATTTTTAGACCTCTAATTATTCTTCATTTAACTCTTATGAGCAATACGTATCAGCTGACGAGAGCGCATTTGACCTTGTACGTTGTTAGTTGGGCTTGTAAATTTTGTTTCGCGATTGGCTTTAATGACAACACTGTTAAGCATAGCTACGTTAAGGTGATACATTATTATCGTAAACATCCGGTACTATTTAAAAAGTTCTAGGTATTTCGATTTAAATACTTATAGTAGAGAACTCGAAGCTCTGAGAAATGACCGTCGTGGAGCTGTCGGGGTTACAAGATGAAACCTCGACAGACCGAAAGAACCTTTTTATTTAAAAAGCCAAAAGCCGTCAAAAATCGTCCAGTGCAAAAGGGCGCTATCTTCACCGAAAGAGTTATTCAGCGTACTAAAGGTGAACTTTCTTTTGCCGTAAAATTCGTAATTGGTTTTGTGGAATTAATCGTTTAAAAAATTTTGAAAAAACCCGAAATACACGGGCTCTTATGGAGAAAAATAACTTTCGGGGCCGATATCTCAGTTCGAACTGGTAAAAAGTTCACTTCATTTTCGCGTTTTTTACTGTTTATACTGTCATAACTAGAAAACAGTAGGACATATCGAAAAATGTTATTCTTTAAAAAAGTTTGGTTCGTCTATGTAGCATTCGACGGCATAAGAATTATATTTTTGCAGGGCTTTATAATTAAGATAGATAATTAAAAGTGAAAACATGTGAAAATTGCATTTTCTGAATCACGTTGAGATTGTGGGTTTCGATGCTTCTCTCAGCGCTCCCATCTCATTTTTTGCCGTAGCTTTTTCTCCTTCTATACGTAATTCTAAAATACATATGCCACTATAATAATATAATTGTTGTCGATACACCTTATCCGTTATTTTAATAATTAAGTACATAATATAAGAAGCGTTTTGAAGAAGCTATTTTTCGAACATCGCTAAAATTAATGTACAATATAATGTAATAATTACTTAAATTTGATTTTTAACATAGGTAATACCGAATTTGTTAACGAACTTAATTTGTAAGACACTTTTAACATACTGCAGTAGAAAAATGGTGTTTGACTTGTAGTTATTTAATACACTTACAATTTTACAATTAGGGCCAATAACCCTAATAAATAGCCATATTAATAATATAATAAGGATACAATTAGTACCTACCAGGAGTTTCCTTCTTGCTCCAAATTTTTGATTATTACTGCAGAAATTATAAAATTTTACCACTTGAAGATAACTAAACAGAGTTGAAATATATGGTGTTAATTAATTGTTATTGGCTTATTACCACAATTTTATAAAAAGAAGAATAATAATAACAGACATTAAATTTTAAAGTCGCTGCAGTTTTATTATGAAATAGGAGCTTCTCGTAAATTTATTTAAAACAAAACGCTTTTTTAAGCACGCTACTTATATCCGTACTGAAAAGAATACCTAGGTCGCGGGAGCCAGAATAGTAAAAGCGCCAAAGGTCACAGGCGAGGCGGAAATATTAAAAAAAAAACTAGTGCTCGCACAAGTTAATAAATACATCGACAAATTATTCTGAATCAGCGAAACATAATCTCCCGCTGTAAATGCAGATATCGTAGCTTTGTTGTCAGATTGTTTATTTTACGTATAGTAAGTAGCCGGTATTTATAAAGTTGGAATAAATTTTACTGCGGATTAAAATTGCAGGAAATCTAAAGGTTTTATCAAAAAATGTTATTTAGAAAAAGTGTTTAGTTCATCGTATACGATCTCGGAAGGTTAGTAGATTTTTACACGGCTTTTATAAAAGAAGTTACCAATTTTTTCTTCTATTTTTTTACTTATTTGGACCTTTCGAGATTTTTAACTTAATTTCTAACATTTTGGCAAAAGCAGAATTTAAATAATTAATTCCATAAGGTGACAAATTTGATTCGCGTTTTTCCAATATGGACACCACTACTTAGCGCTCTTATGTTCTGTTTCGGTTCTAAATGACCCGAAGTGAAAGTTTATACATTCATAAAAAAGTTACTCCTACTATTTTTATAATATTGAACATGTCCAACTTAAATATGACATTACCGTATACGATCGAGAAATCACTTATCCGCACTTTTTAATCAACAATTTCAGCGCAAATTTCCAGGTGCGGACATTGCACGGGTCGTCCAGTTCCGAAGTTATTTTTATTGTTACATTTAAATATTCAAGGAGTAAAATACTCTATTAAATCGTATTACATAAGAGCTCGAGAGGTAAACCTATAATACTAAAATTCTTGAAGGACAACATATGTGTAAAAAAAGAAAAATGATAGGATAAAAGATACGGACAAACATACAAATTGAAAAAAATACTAGTGCGGACATTTCACGGGTCAATATTTTTTTCTTATATTCCTTGCTGAAAATCAAGGTACGGACATTACATGAGCGCGGACATTTCTCGAACGTATACGGTAATTAAAAATAAAACTCGCAGTTTTCGATTGCTAAGTAATTTAGTATTTATTTTAAACATTAGGTCAACATAACATCAACAGTAACAAAATATGTGTAGTGATAAGGAACCTTTTTTAATAAGTAGGTACAGTACGACCAGCGTAACTTCCGAAATTCTCCGACAGAATTCCTACGCCATAATGTAGTACTCTCGAATCGCAGTTACATTACGTGCTACTCTGAGTTCTCGCTCGTAACATCGTTATCGTCGGCGTCGGTCTCTTATTCTCAATTAAATAATAAGAGCAATAAGAGCATCTGTCAAGTTGTCCATGACGGAATGTAAAAATACACATGGCACTATTTATTGCGCGAACAAATAACCGGCGAAACACGTGACGCAGTGACGATTCTTTTGGGAAGTTTTGTTAGTCGTATACAATATTTAGTCACTTTTCTTTATCTTTGTCCAAATTAGCTCACTGTTAATAAAATTGATAAACAGAAACTGAATACCTTATACATACCTACTACAATATAATGTTGAATAATAGTAGGTAGATATTAATTTATTCATCTCTCGACATTTTTCTTTTAATTAACGAAACACTGAAGCACGCTATTGATACGATTTAACGAAAAAAAAAACAGTTTGAGATTGGTATTTCGTGTTCATTTTCTGCGTTTGACATTAAGACTGACATTTCACGTATTCTTGTTTTACTTATTTTGTTCGTAATTTGTACCTATATGTAAGTATGTATACCTATATGTTTGTATGTAAGTATATTCGTTCCAATTTTTCAATTCTAAGTTGCTCTCACTGTGAAAACAACATTTCACTGTGATTTTCTGAATAACGAATGTAATTCGTACAGATTATTAAAAAAACATAGTCAAATTTTAATTATTGCCCATTTAAAACCACGAATGATTAGTACATAAATATTATTACATGACACTTAGGAAATACATATATATATATATATACACATAAAGGTGTCAATAACTGCTCAATTTGTTTTACATAATAAAACAGTAAAAGTGCATTTCTCGAGGAAGCACGAAAAATTAAAGTTAAATCATAAAACCGTGATCATTTCCATATCGTGACTGTGACCTCATTATCAGATAGTAACTGCATTTCCTGGAAGGGAATAATTATGAGCAGTTGTTGCGTGTGTTTGGCTCCAAAAATCAAGGTTAACTTTCATTACTAAAATAGCACTCCTGAAATTATGGAATTTTAAAAGTCGATGAGTAAGAGAATGCGTCTAGAAGAGCTCCATGACCTCGATGCAAGCATCGGCCACAAGCACACAGTCATCGAGAGCGTATTTGCGGTTTATCTATTCAAGAGTTTTGTGACACAAATAAGCATTTATGTTGTGGTTGCAGCAGCTAGGGAACATTTTTAAAAGACTGTACAGCTCCGTTCTTTTAAATTGTACGTTTCGGAGTGTACTTGCTGTTGGCTGGCGACCAGGCCGGGTCCATGACGTCATACGATCAATGTGTTGCTAGCAAGTGAAAGACGCCTCTAATCCCCTTGTCCCCTTCCCCTTATGGCGTTTGGGTCCAGTCCTAGTTTTGTCTGCATCACATCTTGTTCGATTTCAGGCTTGGAATGTTGGTTCTCTTTTTGTTTGTTTATGGTTGCGCTTGCAGTTGTATGCTGCAGTTTCTTGCAACTTCCAACCCTTGTACCTATGGGAATAAAAACCATCCTAATTGATGCATTGCATTCCTGAGATAACTGGATATTTTGTCCTTGACTGCCTTACAATTCGTATATGTAAATCTATAGATAACACTTTCGTTCAAATGTAGGTATGTTAAGAAATTGACCAATTTACCAATGTGATTTAATTTGAAACATAGTTTATATATTTTGGAATTTCGAAATGATAACGTTGCTGGCATTTCATAACATTTATTGGCAAACAACCACAGGGATTGTCTCCTCTGTGCCGTTTACGAATATATTATTTTTATTTATTTACAATATACTTACTAGTGTTTGTTTATTCAAATATTTCTCGCGCCACTTTATGTGCACCGCAATACACGAAAATTATAAAATAAACAGAACGTTCGATAGTCGGTGGAACTGTGCCATGATACGCCCAGAGGGTTGTTCGTGTTCGGATTTTTAAAATGTTTTTAACACAGAACGTATTATTCGTGTGGTAACGGTAAATTGCCAGCTTCCTTGTATTTAGTGTAATTGTACTTAGGTAGTATCTATAGACCAGAAAGATTTTGGTATGACCATCAAAATTTCATACATCGTTTTGCTAGTATGTTTGCTCCTTTTGGCGTTTTTTGATTAAAACTATTTTACTTATGGGAGAAATAGAAGGGGTAAATTGTGTGGGGGAAGTACGAGAAGCACGCACGAGAAAGTATTTATTTATTAAAAAGTGTAAAATGTTTATTAGTGTACACTATAATAATCGGCAACGTGAATTGCCCCTCGGAGAAATGGTCGATAAAAATTAATTTTGTTCAAAGTTTCTTGATGGTTTTAGAATTTTTGATTGCAACTGGATATTGTTTTGTCCAGGTCATTAATGCAGGTAATGCCGACTTCTGCATTTTGTGATACAAGCATGAACTTTTCGAGGTATATCGTATGTACCATAACTGACCACAATAAACGTCAGAGCCCTTTCGTAGTCACCCTCTAATACAAAATATAATACAGGGTGTCTAGAAAATGATGAGAAATCTTTCGGGGACATGTAAAACACGTTAAAATAAAACTTTAAGTTTCTATAAACTTTTTCCCTACGACGCTTCTCTGCCGAGATATTCACCCACAAACTTGCTCCCCCGAAATTATATCAAAAATCTATTAAATTAAACATGATTAAACCTTAATCAAAAATAAAAGTAATTATTACTTAAACAAATTGATTTTTCGATATGTCCCCGGAAGATTTCTCACTATTTCATAGACACCCTTGGCATCCTGAAGCATTTCTTTGTAATGGCAGGCGAATCGTTGACCTACATCTCGCAATATTCTGATAGATCTAAATCTGGAAAATGGCCTTTACACTTGAAAACCACAAAAGCATCGGATATATCCCCGCTTTACTTGCGTACTATATTATTTATTTCAGGTACGTACGCAGTACCTACGAATGAATTTGTTGGCGAGAATTATGTTTTTAGTCCTATGTATTTATTTTATAAAGACAACGTTTTTATTTTTTAATAATCGTTGTTTGCGAATAGAAAACGTCTCATCAATACCACTCTAATGTCCATTACAGGAAATTTTAAACTATCAACATACGTCAATTAGTTATTAAGATCAAATTACTTCAAGAGACGAAAATTTACAGACAAACAAAAATTCACGGATATATTATAGGTACTTGCGTTATTTTTTGTCACGAGACAGACTTTTCCAAACTTCTTTCGTTAATGTGAGGATTTTCCTAATTTTAAATTTATTTTCGTGCACAACAATTATACAACAACCAAGCAAGCAAGCAGCTTTCACGTTATACGTTTGTTCTCCGAGAATTTCGATTAACTTGAATTTGAAATTAACCTCAAAGTAATTTCTGTTTTCCATCGCGTAACTCAATCGAGCACGTATTATCTTCAAGTAGAATAATTTATCTTCCCAGCCGTTCCGTTTATTCTCAAATATTAATATCTAATTATTCTAAATTCGAAATGTAGTTACCTATATATTATAGGTATCTACTATCTTATAAAGATTCCTTTTAAACAATTTGCTTTATTAACTACCGACTTCGTTGTTATTGTTTAATCGGTGTTGCTTTAATAATTTTCAAAGAATTCCTCTTCCGATTTTGCATCAGTCTTACGCTTTAAATTGCCTAATTAATATTTGGCTCTGATCAAAATACTTAATTATCTAGCTTTCCTTCAAACTTTTCGTCAAAAACTTCCGTTTTCTCTATACATTATAATAATTATTATTTTATTAAATGTAGGTTTTAGCTGGCCACCAGGAAAGTATGTTAACCAGAAGGAAGGTACATAATCAAGGAATTAATAAATAAAACGTTATAATACGAATATTTTATTCAACGTTTTGCCGAATTACATATCGGCTTCATCAGGAAAAAAAAGTCAATTATTTTAATTGTAAGGGCCAGTTGCGCAACAGCCGATCACTGCCGAACCTCTGTTAATTGCCATGTAAACAATCGTTTAGACAATTATTTCTATGGCGATTGACCGACGATCAGCAATGATCCGCTGTAGTGCAACTGGCCCTAAGAAATATAATAACAAGTATTGTTTAATCCGTTAGACAATAAAATTTCGATTAATCGAAATTGCTTCTTTAACAATAAGCCACTGTTATCTCTAGTTTGCACAACTTATATGCGTATATTTATATAAGTAAGATTAGGTTGCATAACGATTAGTTATGATTGTTTACAAACTGTGAGATGATATTATTTTCAGGGAACATGACATTGTTTGAAGCTTTATAAATAATATAGTAACTCCACTACGTTAGTTGTATGTATATAATGGACAATGTAAAGCTACTGAAATTGAAATAAACGCGTAATAAACGGTTGCCAAGGATATTATATTGAATCGATTGCTTGGAAGCCATTCTCATTCGAGTAAATGAACTTTCAAGGGGAAACCGAAGCCGTGACCATGCATCTTACATTCTAAATTAATCAAGTCTCGACGCTGGTTGCTGTAATCTAAAGATCAATACTAGAACGTGTGGTGCGCCAAACTATCTATGGCCATAGTTGGATTGGAAGCATTGCGCTTGTGTCCCGAAAAAACCGGGCTCGCTGATGCTCACGGAACAAAATGAAAAGCTAGTAGATTGTACCGAAACACATATTAGCCAGGACGTTTTTTCTTTGGATCAATAAAAGGGCTTTCCTCCTACGCACAATTTACTCTCTTATAGTACATATTCGAATTTCATCCGGTTAGGAATTATATGGTATGCATCAAGTATGAATGAGTGGGCGTGTCACTGCACTTAGGTACCTACGAAATTTTAGACTTTTAACCCAAACCACATCAAAACAAAATTTCGTATGATTATTATTCGTCTAGGTACTAAAGAGGCACATTTAAACATTTGAATATTGTATATTTGAAAGCTTTCCAATATTCATTGGCGAAATTCCTCTATTATTTAATAATAATTAATCGAAATCGAAGATTCCACTAAATAGAAAGCGTACCTATTCTCAGGATCACAATTTGTGAGAGTTGTTAATTTGTACGTATTAGAAATTCTGGTAAATAGTTAAACGTCATTGTACATAAGTACCTACCTAGATAAAATAAATTCATTCGCATTTCTTGTAATATGTCTGTCTACAATATATATATATATGAATAGGTACATACAGTCTATGTTTAAAAATTAACCGCGTGTCTTATGTTATGTGTTGCGTATTGACTGGGAGGTTTGTTTGTTTTTGGATTATACGTGTACACAAGGAAGTGCTACCGTTGTAATTTATTGATTTCGAATAAACTCAATTGGCCTAATTGGGGTTAAGAATTTGACCAGCCGCGGGGTGAAGTTTTCCCTTCGTCAATGTTGTAGGTATACCTATCTACGTTTTGTTCTACTTATTATGAAGTCTCATTTGCCCCAATTTTAAAAAATACATCTCGTCAACATCTGTAATTCGTTAACAGATTTTTATAGCGAAATAAAATTTATAAAACTTAGTTTTATTTTTGGAATGGTTTGTTTAATATTCTCGGGCATTTTGCCGGTTTACCCTGTAGAAATATAGGTAGGTATAGTTCCGCATTTTAAAATTTACGATTATAAGTTGATGGGCGTTAATTTTCTTTTAAAGATATGTGCTCGGTTCAGTGCCTACTGTGTATATAAAATAGATAAATTAAAGCCAGCTTTGCCGATATTATCGGCCATTTGCACTGTTAATGCACAACTGTAGAGTTATGTTAAATGTTAAAATATTAAAAATATAAAAAAATATTAAATATAAAAAATATTATTAAATATAAAATATTAAAATATTATTACATAAATATTTGGTACGTTTTTCTTCATAAAAGAGATATCGTAAAGTTTTTCAGTTTAGAATTAATACAATGATCTACTAATAGATACATAATCAAAATGTTAGTACACACTACCTAGCAACATATGTCACTGGATTATCGAGAACTTGGGAATTCTTCCAATAATAGCTGCTTTTTAATAATAATATACAGTAGACTCGCGATACTGTGAACATCGGGTAACAGAAATTCGGGATAACCTGAACAATCATTTTCATAATATTGAAAGCCGTATAACGTGAACCAACTATACTATACTCGCTAACGTAAACACATGTATTTCGCGCGGCTGTGTTTCCCAGGATTCTCTTACAAATCGGCACATGTTACATATACCCAAGTAACTACAGAAAGTTGCTCCAGACAGTGCAATAAATGCATTAAACACCTTAATTAAATGGGAAGAAGAAAGTGGGGTTGATTATAAATACATTCAATTACTAAAACAAATGACATAAAAAGTCAAAAGCAAAAAGCCACAAAACATAAAAAACAAATCAAAATTTCAGATTATATTTAAAAGGCATATTTTTTATTATAAGGAAGTAGGCACATATCGAGGGTCTCAAGTCAGAGGAGCGTACCTAACAACCATTTTTGTGCAAATTAACATTTAGGGCGTAGGCATATGTTTCTTTTGATTTTTAATTTGTTTTGATTTTATGTAACTTCCGCAATAATACTTACATTCCCATATTTATGTTCAATTGTGCAAAAAACAAAATTTTAATACCAATACAATAACCAATTTTCTAAATAAAGCGAAAGCGTTTTTCTTAAAACTCAATAAACTAAAATTTTAATTATTTGAATGGATTCGTAGGTAATTGTTTGTTTATTGTTTTATAGCTACTGTTTTAATGTTGTTTTAGACGTTTTAAAAATTAGTCCATTATGTTTTTATTAGAATAAATAAATAATTAGCTAATTTTAATGTTTGCTGTGGGCAGGTTGCACCCACCATAAAAGAGGTTTTTATTTGCTGTTCTAATAATATCTTTATTTTATTTACAGTCCAGAACAAAATCAAGAATAATAATAATCTAGGGAAATAAACTAGATCTACATGGAAAATAAAAATAACCGCAACTCTAATCAGTCGCTACATTTGCGAAAAACTGAGCATCAATAAATTATACCCACCTAACAATAAGTAAATCTTTTTAATTATTATATCACGGATAGAAGATCAAGTTTAACTTGATAATTCCTTTAAATAAGTATGAACCTATATTACGCTTTGGGATTAATCGAATTAATTAATGTTTAATAAATGAAATTGACGGTTCATTCTAAATCTAAATTTGGTAGATACCTAATTAAAAAAATGTGTTTTTGTTGGTTACGCCGCCGGCGCCGCACCGCAACGTATCTTTTAATAAATACACTATTACCTGTAACAAAAAAATGCATTAATTGGAAACTAGATAACGTTTCTGTTTTATTATTACTACAGCTGCGACTGCAGCTACTAATAGGGGTGAACAATTAATAGTTACTGCTCAAAATCAGAATCGCTTGTCGCTCAAAATCCCGACAATAAAAATCGTCCAATTTAACAAAAATACAGCATCGAGTTGCGTGGTTTTAATCTGTTTAGTAACTTGCCGTGTCCTTTCAAGTCGTGACGTGTTTCTATTCTAACGATAAGCGACACCGCAGTGGTTCGACCACTCTCGCCGACTATAGGATGAACACCGTTAGAATACGAATGCGCACTCGAGCTACACTTTTGCAGCTGTAGACGATCATTTCAGTTAGTATCCCCGGTTATTTTGTACGTAAATACGCAGAAATGAATAGAGACTGTTACGATAGCGAAATGATAATAGCGCAGGTACAAAAAAGACCCGGATTATATAATAAAAATTTACCGGAGTATTGTGATCGGAACGCTAAAAAAAGATTATGGGACGAAGTTTGTACGAACGTTATTTCTAACTGGAACAAATTAGATAGGAATGAAAAGTTGCGAAGAGGTAAGTGTTAATTTGTTTTTATGTTGTAAATAGTATATGTATAGGTAAACGAATAGGGTTGTGTGAATAATTCATTTTGACTTAGGTACCTACGTCACGTTTTATTTTTTATATTTAAATTTATTTTTAATCTTAAATCAATTTTTTAAGGTATATAGTTATTTATTAGACGTAGTAACTACAAACTGAATGTAAACGACAGAGGTGAATTAAGAAATAATTTGACTTCTGAGTGATTTTTAATATACCTAAATAAGACATTTGTACGAAGGAGGGCATTGTTTATTAAAATTCATCGACTAAAATTATTTACATACCTACCAACTGTATTAGATAAATTAATGTTCAAAGCTCATTATTTTAAAACATATTATGTATATAGTTAGGGTAAACGTTAAATTTTGGATTGCAAAATTTTTTTATTCGTTTTAAATGATTTGTAAGTATTTTCGAAATGTTATTCTTCAACTATAACAAAAATAAATATGTAGGTATTAAAGATATATATATTTAAATAAAAACGTTATCGAAATTACTAAGGATTTTAAAGAGTATGAAGAGTAATTAAGTATTACATTGTTTGATTAATTTGGTACCCAAGTCCTGAAGAAAAACGATGCCGAAATATGCAGGAATTCAGCCATATACAAATCATATTCCAAAAAGCTAGACCAAAAACTGAACTAACTATGTCCGACGATATTCAAATACATATGTACATAGAGTATTTATATTCACAAAATATTTCTATTGTCAATGTAACAACTCCGCGCCGGCGTAAAGTTAGATATTTTTTGTTCATTTATAAAGTATCTTATTGTTAGGATCTCATTATTTTATACTTTGTTTTATTGCTTTTATTCCGTTTTCATATCTAGTGTAGGTAACGTAAACGGTCATCCCATGTTCTTGCCTCAAGTTGATTGGGTTTACCTAACATATTTGTGCGGTTTGACCGTCCATATAGAAGAAACAGAGCTGATCTTTCCCTTGTTGCTTTCAACACAGTTATGAATTGCTTCTGATTGAACATCTCTGGTCGAAACGTTCACGTGGGAAAATAATTATCGAAATCGCCAAAATAAAAGATCGTTTTCACTAACTGGTCTTGTTTTCTCGAAGTTATCAAATTAATTTATTTCTTATGGTTAGTAGTCTTGGCTCGATCTACTTGATTGAATTCAAATGTTTTACGATTGATAATTGCTTCCTCGTTGCTTAAACGGAGCCTGCCGGCTCTTGTTCGACTGGCATGGTTAAACTGCAATTAAATCATTTTTTTGCAAGATCCTAAATCAAAGCCGCTCATATTTTAAGTAGTTAGGCTACTAAAAAAAACGAAATTTAACTAATTGGTAGAAAATAGAAGATTAAAAATCTTACAATTAGATGTTTTCACAAATTGTCCGATTGTTCAAATTGCTGTGGCGTTACCTACGCTATAATTCTTATTTTTGCTTTAATTCGAAAATGTAACAATTCTGAACTCGATCATGTGTTTTGTATAAAAGAATTTGCAATTTATGGTCGAAATGAATCGAGGTAGCGGGATATGTATCAAATAATTATAGAAGAATACTTCTTCATATAAATGTTTATAATTATACAATAGATATCTTCATTACAGGTAATGATGTACAAAAGCGATGGAAAGCCTTACGAGACTGCTTCAGACGAGAAATCACAACGCAAAAGAAAATGAGCGCTGACGGTGGACGTAAAAGAAGAAAATACTTATATTACGACCACCTGAAATTTTTATTATCTGTCCAGGATTCGGACGGGTAATACTTATCGATTCGTTAAATTTCCTACATTAAAAACGTTACGTTTTCCATTCTAGATCTTCGACCATGTACGTCCACGAAGAACCTACAAACATAATTAAAACTGAAAATGAAATTGAAATCTTGAACGTGTATTCCGAAGAAGAACAACAAGAAACGGCAACGATGACGTCAAATAACAGCAATACTGAAGAATTTCAGGATTTTTTCAGGGATCGTTTCGAAGAACGCGTTAAACAGCAGGTTGACGATTTCGATGATGATAAACATTTTTTGATGTCTCTACTGCCTATGATGAGACAGTTTAAGGATAGTGACAAAATAACCGTTCGCATTGAAATTATGAACGCAATTAAAGAAGTGGAAACGGCTATTCGACAGAGACAAAAAGATGTTTAAATTGTTTATTGTAGTTTGAAGGAATTTGGTATCTACTTATGTAAACTAGAATTTAAAAGTTTGCGAATATATTTTTTATTATATTTTGATAATTTAATTAGGTATACCTACTTATAGGAGTAGATAATATAATCTATCTAATGACATCATAGACGTCTAGACGTATTGGTAGCGGACTATTTTTAGTAAACAGTCTATGTATCGTGTTTAATAAATTTGTTTACAGTTTATTTAAATCTGTTTATAATATCTGGGGTAGGTACATCTTAAGTTTCTCTACTTTGTCAGGTTATATGAAATTTAAGCATGTAGAAATTAAAGGATTGAAGTTAGTAACCAAGTTTCAGAATTTAACGCCGCCCGTTTAAACCCATATCAGTTAAGACCATGTTTACGTGAGTATATGATACATTTAGCCGAATTTCACACATATTAGGAATACCAGGCGCGGTTTTTTGATTGATTGATCATTAGTCTTATCATCAAAAATGTGAAATATACGAATTTTGTTTTATCATTTTTCAAGTCGATATCCGATTTTGTTTAAGTTGTTTTATATAATAGATTCGTGGATGTTGATATTGGAGGCAAAGAAAGTGGCAACTGTAATAAGTAAAACAAAATTTCTAATGTGCATTAGCTTCAAGATAAACTATCTTGGTAGTAGGTATATCATTGATAATGTACTATTTGGTTCTTCCTTTTAATATTTGGCTTTATTTTAATAAGTTGTTATTGTGGACATATTATTACTGAAAATTAAAGATAAGTGAATTGCGGACCGGTTTTTCAATCGCTAGTGGTCTGACCATTAGTCAATCACTACAGAAAGAGTCGTTTCATAATCACATCTACATCGATGATTAACTGATGATCAGAGTTAACTAACGATTAAAAGCCGGCCTTTTAGTAAATGGTATTAGTTAGTTCTGCAGTAGTTTGCTTTATCTTGAAAATACTTAGAAATACTCGTTTACTTGTTAATAGTAGGTCTTTTCGTAACATTACATTTTAATTTTTTACCATGCTCTTTTACTGCATTCGTTTTCGTCCTTATAACGGCCACTTTTTCCACGGAATTTTATAATATTTTAATTTATTTATATATTGCTATTGCTATATATATATATATATAATATTTCGATTAAGCATCTTTAACCGATGGTAATACATTTTAATGACCTTATGATATTTTGAAATTCATTGTTATCAAAACACATTGTTTGGATTAACCAAGGTCGGTCGTTGACTTGTTAGAGGTAAATTCGATTAATCGAGTTAATAATAGCTGGAATTCAATTAGAAGTTTTGAATACAGGATGGCCACAGACCTGGAAAATCGAGAATTATCTGGGAATTCGGTTGAACCGGGAATTACCAGGGAATCGGAGCTAGTTCATATAATTTTTTTTTGCATAATATTCCATCAGCTTTCATCTCCCAAAGTTTGTCGTAAAGCTAATAAATCACCCTATATATATAAAGAATACTTTAATTTTGTTACAAAATCACAAGAAATAAGTAAATATGCCTTACTTTTTTAAATGCCTAAATACAAATTTATTTATTTATATTAGTAGGTATCTATGGATATCTTTTATTTTTATATTTTTGCCTTGATTCTCTGGCGAAAATGAACAGTTACATTAAAACTGGGTGTTAATAATAAATGTAAAAAATGAAACATGGTTGAGATTTTGTAAGTCAACAAATTAAAATGCAGGTAAATGTAGGTAATTTATGCGGGAATTCAAACACTTCTAAACTATTAGGAAAAAAGTTAAAAACTACTCTGGAAAACATGAAATTGCCAGGAAATTTTCTACGTCTAATTGTAAGGTAGAATTGCCGTTTCGAACGATTACATGCATCAGTATTTATGAGGCGAAACAAATTAAAATAATAGGTATGCTTTTCTACAAATTACTAATTGTAAATATTTAAGTAATATAAAATTCGATTTCTTAGTTAAATTTAGCTCCTACTTATTGTCCAATCAAAGGAACTGAACAACAATAAACTTAACAATGATCGCCAGGTAATTTCTATGAACTATAAAATAGTTTAAGTGTTTATTAAATTTTTTGGCATAATCCTAAAAAACGAACTTTTTTTTTCATGGAGACACGATGCACAACGCTGCACGGTACTTTGCACCTTTATCGACTCAATTTAGCAACATATTTTTTTTGACTTTTCTTATCGAATTTCAAATATTAGTCCAACTATACATATCGGACAAACGCCTTTTCGTGTGCAAACAGATATTTTTAGATTTCTAGTGCGCTACTGGTTATGCCAGCTTGTAAACGCACACGCTTTAAACTACTATACTAAATATTTTGTGGGTGTACCGGGAACTAAGGCACATAAGCACGTTTGCGACATCGGTGATATTTAAATTTAGCAGAACCCCAAGGATTGTTAAGTCTAATAAACTCTAGTCCCCCATTCACATCCTGTCATTGCATTAACATTGCACTTGGTTGTTGTATTTATAGCCGCTTGCACATGGCTTGCTTGTTTTCTGTATGTCTAACTTTTCGCCGTTTTTGCTTCTCTATTATTATTGTTTTTTTTAAACCGCTTACCTGTGGTAATTATTTCTTTCCGTCTTGTTTTACAGTGCTTTTTCGTGCATTTCGAGATTAAGATAATCATAACGTGAAAGGCGATGTTCTTAAAACATTGCATTTTGTAGTTTGTAGAACGTCTACTTGCAAAATTAGTTATAAAATCCACTTTTGTTTATTTACCCTCTCGCGCTCTTACGAGATTTCATTTAATTTCAATTTAATTAACAATTTCAACGTAGGATACCTACTGATTTAATTACGTTTAAAGTTGTCGTTAGGCATTAAAATTACGGAAATTATAATGCAGTGGTGCTATTTATTATTACCTATACGGTTTAAACGTTCGCCGTTTCTATTTTCAATTAAATTTGGTTAATTTAACTTTACGTATTGTTTTAAATAATTAAAAATGATATTTGTGTTTGTTCACCTTTCAATGGCCTTCATAATTATATGTAGGTACTATTATATTAATTTACCCAAAACCGAAAAAAGCAACACTTAGTTACCTACCGATTATTGTTATCGTTTTTAATACTTTCACCGCAGGATTATTATTTAATGTTTAAAAGTAATTTTTTCCTGAAGATGAAAGCGGTTTTAATCCTTGAATTCCAATAAAATCGCTCGTGATTCCTATATTTGTTCCGTAACTTGTGTAACATTCTTAAGTATCTTTCTAAGAATTATGCAGGAAACGTTATGTAGGAAGAATTATGCGAAAATTTTATATAAAATATTAAGCAATTTTATATTAAATTTACTTTTGTTCGATTTTCAACAAGAATGAAACCTACTTACGTTAGGAGAAAATAGTATTTAACAAGGAAAAAACATTAAATATTCTTTGAACACCGTATACTGCAATTATTTACCTACAATTACGTGTACATACCTATATTTTTATTATCGTCTAAAACATTATGTATACGCGGCACCTATGTCTTCTAAACATTCACAAACTTTATTATTTAATTTATATGTATGTAAAAGAATTCCTTATTGTCTTTCCTACATTCCATTGAAATTCATGAAGTTTCGGGTATAGCTGAAATATATTTCGGATAATAAACGTTGGGATATGTTGCAACTTTGAAAGGTTGAATTTGGTATAAGTACCTATTTTATTATTTGTTAAAAGTAAAATTATGATATGAAAACTACATAAAAAATATAAAAGATCGGAAACTTAAGTACCTAAGTACATAAAATGCATTGAATAAAACTCTTAGGTTGGTGGTATTCCGAGATAAGAATTTAATTGCAACTAAGAAAATATTTGTTAATCGCTGTTTAGTCGGTGCTTAAAATTTAGTCGCCTATAACTAAACCGAAATCATATTGGACGATTTCATTCGCGATTTTTTTTGAGAATTTACTCGCTGCTACCACTCGATGTAATAATTATTATATTATTGAATACCATTTAGTGCCAGTTGTACCACAGTCGATCACGCTGAACGTCAGTCAACGTGATTGACTAACGTTCGGCGTGATCGGCTTTGGTGCAACTGGCCCTTATACACGACTAAACCCTGTTTAACGGTTGTTTAAGTTATTTAAAATACGCTTTCTTACAAATAATTCGATAGTCAACGATTAGTCGTTCCTTAGACCGACTAAAATGCTTCTGAATACCACCCTTATTCATTAATTATTTTGTAAATGACTGATAGGTAGTAAGTAAATACTTATTCGTAATTTATAAAATTTTTAGAAACTTTATGACCAAAATGACGCGCATTGTAGGTATTTCTATACTTAAACGTCGGCCATTTTATATTTATGAAATATTATATTTAAGGGTCGGTTTTTCAATCACCAGTAAACTCTAACCATCAGTCAATCGTCACAGAAACAATTGTTTCAACAATTATTTCTATAGCAATTGCCCAACGGTTAGCGATAATCGACGCGACGCAACGCTGACGATTGAAAAACTGGCCCATAGTTAAACTAATTAAATTTAATAATTTGGACCTATTTTGATTTATTTAGAAGATAACGAATAACGACACGTTTTTTGTCGAGAAAGAATTGCTAAATTTCCCTTTTTATTTAAAATTTCGTTTCAACAAAACCTTGAAAAATGTATGTCGTAAAGTCTAAACTATTTTTATACCAAGGTTCGATTGTTTTTGTTTTTAACAATTATGTATTTAAATTGCTCAGCAAGAAAGGTCAGTGATGTCTGATTTTGAATTGTAACCAAAAAACTTGCTCTTTCGAAACCGGTCTCAAGTATTCTTCCATTTTACGCTTCGTATTTATAATTAGATATAGATACATACACGTTATTTATGATAGGTTCCAATGCTCGCGCGTCATACATAAAAATTTATTAAATTGTATATTTGTAATATTCAGTTTATAGTTTTGAACATGACATATTCTACCGACGAATTTAATTTACGTGCACACATATGATATGGCAAAAAAAAGACTATAATCTATTAGTACACCTACTGTAAAAATACGAGGTTTTATTGTTGACGAGATTGGAACCTACCACGAATAACGTATAGGTACTATACTAAATCGTTCTATAAAACCTATTTACATTTTTTAATATTCTGGAAAAATGATAAGAGGTAATTGTATTTTTCTTCCTTAACATGGTAAAATATCGTTTATAATATTTTTTAGAACGTACCACTTCAAAGTTTGGATATAAATTTTTATCTATAAAAAATATACTTTATCCAAACCTATAAGCAATTCACGTCATCAATAAAACGTTACTAGATGATGACGTTTCACACAGTGCTGTCACCTCGTACCTCGTATTTTTACAGTTCTAATAAATTGTAGTTTTTCTTTATACCATCTAATATGTGCGCAGGAATTACAAATAAACAATCTAGTAACATTTTATCGATGACGTGAATTGCATATAGGTTTTGATAGGCCGTAGGTACCTAATCTTTAAACAACCACACAACCATTTCTATCACAATCAGTTTTGTAGGTACATACGTATGTCACCAAACAATAATCTTACAAGTTTTGCGAAATATGAGGTATCATTTTATCGTTTTCGTTTTTAACGATAAGCGCGTGTAAACACTTAACCGCTGATTAGAAATTTATTTTTATCATTATTCGTTTATCAATGTAAACTTACTGTTAATTTAATTATTTTGTTGCTATAGTAGCTAAAAATATGCGAATGTCAGTTTGCTTTATTATCAGACATAAATAATGTTGGAGTAAGTGTCAAACGGATTGTTTTACGAGCCTGTAAGATCAAACGGGGCCTTTGCAGAGTTTCCAAAAGATAAGAGAACATGACAGGTTATTGAGTAAGTGCAGCCTGCAGAGGCATGCGCGGATTCTATAGTATCTGTTTAATGATCTATTATGTAATTCTTCGCTACAGACAAGAATCGATCAGTTGTCGTTCACTGCACCCTACTCTATGCAAATAAACCTGACGTACACACACCTACGCTACCATACACACGTATCTTATACCCACATGTGCAGAAGTGCAAACCTTAGTGAATGATACAAGGGTTTGTTCAGTTTATGAACTTACAATTTATATATTAATAATATATAAATAAATAATTAATTGTCAAAATGATTCTTTTTTATATTTCTTATTTAATAAATAATGTTCAAAATGTCTTTCAAAAGAACACATGATCTTTATCGAGATGTGCCCAATTCTCTTGAATACCTCTAGCATTTTTAGATCCGTAGGTGCCTATAATACCTTTATAAAAAAATTAGTGTCCTTAGGTTTACGTGCGAGAATTAATGTTATCGAATATAGTTTCTCCATATAGAATTAATTCCCAGAAAATAATAAAAAGTGGATCCAATAAAATCTTTATAAAATAGGAACATGTTTATTATTGATTTTTACGATTATCGCGTCTTATACTCTAAACTAACAGCACCAAGTAATTTATTCGTTATGAATTAATAATATTTAGCTTCATTATGTAACAATAGCTAATTGTAAGTATCAATCTTGTATTTTGTATCACCTAATAATCGGTTTAAATTGCAGCTTATTTTTGATTGCTCTACTCTAAATTACCTCTAAATGAGTCGTATTTCCAAAGACAATCGATTCCTCGTGAATATTTTAAAACCAGAATTGAAACTAAACTTATATGTATTCAATACTTACGATTAGATATCTAGCATTTCGTAATTTAAATACTTCAATAACCTGAAACGGTGTAATTTCTAGATCAAATTTTAAAGCGATTCACTTTAAATTGGAAACAATTAAGTTATGCATTTTGTATGCCAAACGAGTTTAGCAGAAATTTAGTTCATAAGGAATAAGCGTACATTTTGGATTGTATCTATAGAACGGTCGATAGTGTGGAATCATATCGATTTCGCCAAGTATGTAGGTATTACATAAATAGAATATTTTGTAAAGAGATTAAAGAAATCGCCTATACATAACATTAATATTTTGTGATAAACACTGATTAACATCAACAACGCCACGTCAATATTTAACATGACTATAAATAGTAGAAAGAGTGACTACTTCAAGTTTTATTGGTTAAGTAGTTTTATTACGTTGAATGATCATTTTTTCAACAATTTTACTACGTAAAAAATGCAAAACAATTTAATCCGATATGTATAATTATTGTTACTAATTGTATAAGTAAAGCTCTGTTCCTATTAAAACGGTAGCTTGTTGATTCGAAAACGCAATAATTTTCAATGCAAAAAGTCGAAGAACTAGACGAATAAATGACAGTGATATAAAACAGATCGGTTTCGTATGTTTTCTCTTGCCAATCTTTTTATCATGGAATAAAGCGATGAGAATCGTGAATTAATTTCAGTAAAATTTTGGAGAAAGTCCAAATTACTTATAAGTATGTAAAAACATATCTGAGTACTTATATAATTATTAAGTAGGTATTATTCAATATTTCGGTAGATACATATCTACATATTTTGAATTAATTCCAATTATAAAAATTTGGCATAAGTACCTACCTACCTATTTTGTTTTAAATAAATTGCACCAACAATACAATACCAACGTGAAAATCTCGATTTTGAATTAAGGGATAAAATAGATGTAAAAAGTACACAAAATTCAGATGAAACAATTTTACACACATATTGTATTCTATTCCAAATTTAGATTATAGTTAATTAATATCGTGCAGCACTAACGTAACTCAAAACAACTTTAATTGTATTTGTATAATACTTTTACAAATTTCAGTAGACCTAAAAATTGCACACGTTATTTATAAAGATAACTGCATTATTTACAAAGATACAGTGGTATTTTCATCGATCAAATACTTTAACAGCAATTTTCTCAAAACGCCCATTTGCCACTTACGTTGGTATTGTATTGATAGTGCGAAATGTAGATAATAAGACTGTAAACAACATAATGTTTAAACAAGTCATTTTATTGTTAGTATTTTAGGTTTTGTTGAAAAACTTCCATGTCCTTGTAGAGACTAAATTTTTTTTAAATATTTTGCGTCTATAATGAGCTCATTATAGCACCTAAAAAACTTGGATTCGTGGAATAAAAACATGCCTTATGAAATTTGTATTTTAATAATTATTATACCTACTATTACCGCAAACTGTTTTATAACATAAACAACAAAAATTGGAACGTCTACTCTACAAATTTGAGTAAATATCAGTAGATAGGTAGATAAGATACCTACTCGTTGTAAATTTTATTAAATGTCATCCAATACCTACGATTTATTAATTCTAGATATTTTTCGTCGGTAACTGAATTATCAGAATTAATCTAATTTATTACTTGACACAAGCTCACAACACAATTTTGGGTATAAACCAGTTTTGTGTTATAAGTATTAAGCTTATCAAAACCTATATGATGTTCAGGTCATCAACAAAAAGTTACTAGATTGTTTATTTGTAATTCGATTTAAAGTTTGGAAAGTAACATATTCTATAGATGATTTACTTACGCACATATTAGATGGTATAAAGAAAGACTACAATTTATTAGAACTGTCAAAATACGAGGTACGAGGTGACAGCACTGTGTGAAACGTCATCATCTAGTAACCTTTTATTGATGACGTAAATTGCATATAGGTTTGGATAAGCTATAGTCCTTATTACTTATTCCAAATTCTTTTTTATTAATAACAAGCAAAAACTCGGTCCATTAAACTTTGTTCCCTTAATTGATGAATTTACTACATTTACCTTCGTACTTCCTATCTGTACTTTGAATTTTAATAAAGTAGGTAATTTAAAAATTAAAATTTTTGTTCCACTTACTTTAAAATATTTTTTTAAATTCCGCAACACGTTTCGCAACTTGTAAGTAAATGGAACAAAAAATTTAATTTTTATAATATAGTTTATAATCATGTTTCACCAAGTTAAACATAAAACAATTAAGTAGGTAATTTAGTCTTCGACGATTCAGTATCTTTCAGTAAATAAGGCATAGGTATTTGAACGATAAATCATGAAATCTGTTTCTAAGGATGCCTTCCTACGGCCCGTAGTGGCGCGGGCCATGTCGCCAAAGCAACACACCGCGCCATCAAAGCAAACGCCGCCCGAGCCCGCGCCGTGGGAAGCAGACGGCCCGAAGTGCGTCTCCAATGGTCCGGAGTTACCGACTCACCACGGATCGAATAGGCTATCGCGGGCGCGTACCCGTCCCCACGCCCCATCTGCTTCCCACGGCGCGTTGGAGCGTGGTCGCGCGGTGTTTGCTTGGGCGGCACGGCCCGCGCCACTACGGGTCGTGGGAAGGCACCATTACATACGTAGGTATAGCTTATCCAAACCTATATGATGTTCACGTCATCAATACAAGGTTACTAGATGATGACGTTGTTTCACACAGTGCTGTCACCTCATACCTCGTATTTTGACCGTTCTTTCGTAATACCATCTAATATGTGCGCAAGTAAATCATCTATAGAATATGTCACTTTCCAAACTTTAAACCGAATTACAAATAAACAACCTAGTAACTTTTTTTGATGACGTGAACATCATATAGGTGTGGATAAGCTATACCTACGTTTAGTCAGTCGGTAATGCCTCGTTAGGCCACTTAACAAATTTTGCAATCAATTAATTTTAATTTACGTATGTTTAACCTGTTCACCGGGGAATTCCCTTTTTAATTACGCAGCATATAACGGGTGCGAACTCTTTCAGTAGGACGTGTAAATATGTCACGCCCGGAGAACGTAATTTCATATTATTTTTTTTTTATTTATACTTAAAATAAATGAAAAGAAGATGAAATATACATTTTTTCGTTTATTTATACATAAAGCACAAAGGAAAATACAAAATTACAAACAAATAGAAAAGAATACCAACAAAAAAATGGAAACATCGAATTAAAAAATTATAAATTTTACAAACAGTTATAAAGATTACAAAATATATATATATTTTTTATTTAGATACACGATAAAAAAAATAAAAAGTTAACAATTACAGGACAATAAACAAAAGCACACAAATAAAATAGAAATATTGAGTTTAAAAAATTAAAATATATATGCAAAAATTCAAAACTTAATTTCTGTGTGATATATTTTAAAACAATTGTTGATACATAGTGCTACCTTACAATCCGGACACCAGTATGTAGATTCTTTCCTAACACCTTTTTTGTAGCAAACTCGGCATTTTCTGGATTTAGTTTTTCCTATATCGCTTTTCATTTGTTCTGGAAAATGCCTTTCAACTAAGCGTGATGGTTTAGGTGTAGAGCTGCTTGTTGATGTCTTTGGGTGGGTTTTCACTATGTTGTTATCTACTAATTTCTCTACACACTCTATCAAAAAGTGTAATCGATCCAAATGATCTTTATCTTTTTTGTATATAATATATGCATTGAAGCAGCACATATCAATTAATCGTAGAAAATTTTTTTTAGCCTATTACGGGCAGCCAAGCCGTGTAGGCCACCATAACTCCATCTCCCAAATCTACGCCGCCCATATTCATGTTATAATCCAGGACAACATTCGATTTTTCTTGCCTTCTTCTTCTCTTTTCAATCATTGTCTTTTCGTCATTATGAATAGAACTGAGCATCAATATGTCTTTTTTATCCTTCCATTTTAAAACCATAAGTTTGTTTTTGAATCTTACTATATGTTCATTTTTCTGTAATTTTTTTGTTTTTATTTCACTGGGGATTCCGACTCTGTTTATCCTCATTGTTCCAACAATGTCTGTATTGTTTTGACACAACAGTTCAGCCAAATGAATTGACATATAGAAATTATCTAAGTAAATCCTATACCCTTTATTCAGTAAATCATGTGTTTACTCCAAAACAATTCTTGTTGATTGTTTTTCTTGTGTGTAGTTCGAACCATAATTTGTGTCCTTGCCTGTGTATAAAATTATATTTTATACGTATCCAGATTGGCTTTCACTCAAAATAAACAACTTCATTCCAAATCTAGCTCTTTTTGTAGATATATATTGTTTCCAAGATAACTTCCCTTTCCATAATAGAAGAGATTCATCTTCGTTCACATACATAAAAACTTTTAAACTTTTCTGACAAATTATTGATGATTCGATCAATTTTATATGTTTTTCTATTAAATGTGTTAGGATCAAAACTTAGATTGTCTGCAAAATGCAAAAATTTACATAATAATCCAAACCTGCTTTCGCTCGTAGTTTCATAAAAAAAATGATGTTTCAACTATTCTTCTTCTTGAAAAATAAAGCTTTCCAATTATTCCTTGTAAAATTAGGAGCCCTAGAAAAATCTTCATTTGCACCCTTCCATTTTAGAATTCTCGAACGTGGTTTCAACTCAGGATCATTGTCAAAAAATTGGGCGGCGTACAAATTTGTTTACTCGTAATTAATTTGATACGTTCCTCATCTAAAAACTTCTCAAGATAAAACAAAGGAACTTTTTTTGGAGGAGTATCGAAAGTTTTTCCAGGATGTGCAGTGAAGGGAAATGGTGGTCTTTCTGCATTTTGAGGTAGCCATTCTTCAGAAACAATGCTGTTGCTAGGACCAACTTCATCAACATCTTCATTCTCAGTATCGCTCAATTCCGTGTCGTAGTCAAAATTACTGTCAGATGACTCCGATGACGAACTCCATAATACGTCTTCTTTTTCTACCTGCCGGTACATTGATTTCGTCATCGCTGATATCGTTTTCATTCATTTTGATGGATACTTATAAAAATGTATTCTAAAATAAAAAGGTTGGAAATATAAAAAATATAAGTAAATAATATATAATACGAAAATAGGTAGGTAAGTGTAAGTTCGTACTCGTCACTGCTCACCCAGAACACGTCCACCACTCTCAATAGCGAAATGATACTGATTTCCTCTGTGTCTTAAATTCATGTCGAGACACGCATGTATGGATGACTAATACGTTTGTTGTTCGAAAATATACGTCCCGCCCGTTCCAGGGCGCAACATATATTTCAAGGACGTATTCATATGTCCTACCCGTACCCGATATTGTTTACGTTTGACGTATTTATACGTCCCGCTCGGTTAACAGGTTAATTTAAATACGTATGTACCTACGTAATAATAGGTATATCTTTAGCTCGTTTTATATCACAGGACGACCAAATTATCGTCAAGGTTATTTTACTGGAAAACAAATCGTTGTCCTTTAAAGATAAGACATTAGCTACATAATCTTGTTTTGTTAGGATGATTTATTTTTAATTAAAATAAATTGGTCGCTATACCTACACCAAATTTTTATGAATCACATTATAGTTCGCCGATTTAATTATTTGAATCAGAAAGGTACGATTTTAAGTGCTAAAGTGTTATTTCGTAATGGAAAAATTATTTGGATAAATCGTTTATGTAAGTAACTACATGAAAGTTGCGATAATAGGTAGCACTTCTGCCCCAAAATGTACGTTGTTCGTTATGCATTTAGTAAGAAATAATTCGAGGATAATCTGAATTTTAAATCGAACGCGTTCCCATCCCCACACGGTCATAACAATGAATGATGTGGGAGTTGAATTAGTAATTATTATTATAATAAAACAAAATCGTGACGTCTTTCTCAGAATTATTCCAGACATAAACTTTGGAATGTATTAATAACATATTTTTAACGCACGAATGATGATAGTTTTCAAAAATAACACGATATATCGAGGAACTCTATCTTCGGAGTTCAAGATTTCTTTCATTTTTTAAATGTTGTTTACACCGTTACGTCAGACTGGACTTGCTACCAAGATGACGTTTCACGATTCTATCACGTGCATCCTCGATCTTTACACTTCCGTTATCTACTATGCCACATGCATGCATATACATATATGTAGAAGAATGTTTGGGTTTTATTGAAGATAACTTTTAATTAATCAACGTGCATGATTTTTGTATTTGTTTTTTTAATTCGATAACCGTTTCCTGTAGAATGCTTCGAGCCGCTGCATCGCGACGCCACGTTTCATTTAAATTTATATTTTTAGTAGTTTCTCCGAAGAAAGGTGAATTTTGTTGGTAATTCAATAACTGTTTATAATAGAATAACTCGAATCTGAGTGTGCAATTCATACGCGTGCCTTAAACGCAATTTTTCACACTAGTATCATACAAGATTTTTTCTTTACAAACATTTAAATATAAAAAAGTTAAACGGTTTGAATGAGACTTTTTTTAAAGAAAAAGAAAAATTCTATTAAAAATAGAAATGAGTGTGCGTAATATTTACAGAAGTTTGACGAGGAAAATAATTATGTCGACCACACGCATTATTGGTACGGGATTATTGGTACGCATTGAAAATGTTCTGTATATTTTTGCCTAATATAAGCGTTATTTCAGCAGTAAGTAATGGTAGATATTTTAACGGCAGAAGTTCAAGTTTGTCGGTAAACAGTTTGAGATGTTAAAGCAACTCAAAATTTATTTTGTTTTTGGGTAAATATCTTCTAGTCTAGTTTTTACATTTTGCCGCAATTTATTTTTGCAATTAGTTAACGAAATCTTTGTGCGTGATAAGTTCCTTTTATCATTTTATACATTTCCATTGAAATTATAAGTACACTTAGAAGATATTTTATTTAAGATTCGACGTCACTTTTTCTTGATTTCTCAACATCCGTAACATTCTTTATGATTTTTAAATTTAAAACAATCAGTACAAGAAAGCTATTCGACGAATCTGAAAGTGGCACGTTTGAAAGAGAGATAAAAAATCAATTTCTAAGCATTAACCTAAAAATGAATAATTGCTATACTATTATTAATGATAGATACTAACAAAAGTTTGAATTCGCCGAAGCCGGCCCTGCTTATATTTGATAGGAAAACTACAGACGCCATTACTACGAAGTTTGCATTTGGTGGTTTATCATACGTTGGTTTTATTGCAGTACCTATAGGTATTGTATAACTAACTACTAGTGCCGAAAGGCGGATATTTCGACGGAGCGCACACTAGCACCTCAAACAGTCAAACGCGAAATATCCTTTCGTTACGTGTTGAACAATATTATAAGAAACGTCAAATTGATAAATTGATTGTTGTTGATTAATTTTGAAACAAACTATTTTCTTGTAACATTCTGTAGTTTCACTTAATGTCTTTTAAATTACCTATCGATCTGACAACATACCTTTTATAAATGTGATGATTATTTTTCGGCACTGTTCGTTTGAACTAGATACTCGTAAATAAAACATTTATAAAATGCCTTCTATATGAAATAATTTCGCACGGTCTACCACATTTTTAATTAGCCAAGGAGTTTCGTTGCACGCGGCCGATCTATTTGTTTACTTACAATGGCCAACTTTCAGTAACATTTAAAGGTGTGGATTTATGCTTTTTTCGTAGTGGTCTCCGGTCAAATCACTTTTAATTCTAATTCTTGAAGCACTCCGGAGAACAAGATTTATGGTCGGCTTTAATAGTGATTCATTTATTTTCGCCCACGTTAATCTCGTTCAATGCAATTCGCGAGGTTGTTAAAAATTTTCGAAACAGGAACGGCGAATGCCGCGCCGCGCCGCATGTTTCAACTCCATCCATAGAAGAATCGAATCCAGGTCACAATTAACGGTGACAATTACATTACCTGACTCGCAATAACATAGTATCTTGCAGCGCGTTATGTGTGACGTAGCTCGTGTTGCCATTGGTTTGCTTTGTCGTGTGACGTCATAATCGATAACGATTTCTGTGACTAGTGCGCGTCCCTCCATGCGTTTGCACCGACGAATGCGCGGAAGGGGGCCCTGGAACTCGTATGGGTACGGGGTTTAGTTATTTCGCGGCGTTTCGTTCGTAATGTCGGTGTATCGAGTCGTCTTAATATGGCTAGGATAGGCTGTATTGTGCGAATTTTTTACTCTTAAAGGTAGTGTTTAGTGTATTTTTTTTTAATTTGTACAAATACTGTGAATTTTAAATTTTGTGAAAATGTCAGTGATGCAGATGCAACAAGCGAAGCGACAACATTGTTATTTGTGCGATCTTCCGCGAATGCCGTGGGCGATGGTGCATGACTTTACGGAAGCTGTTTGTAGGGGGTGCGTAAATTACGAGGGCGCGGATCGTATCGAAGTAGTACTCGAAAATGCGCGCCAAATGAAACGCGCTCACGGTTTTCAGGAGCAACGTTCTAGCCATAGTTCGAAAAGCCATCGTACTACTAGTCACGAGCATCAAAATGGAGACGTAGTAGCAGCTTCGAGTCGACAGCAGGCAACTGGAGCTCACCATTCGGGAAGTTATAGTTTACACCATTCCCGATCTGGGATGCTAGCCGCCGAATACCAAGCTGCACAGCCTGCTCCACCGCCTAGAGGCACCTCGTCGATGTCGCGACCTTTACAAGAAGCCACCGTGGAGCACGAGGCTTTGGTAGGTCGCGCCACTGTTAGGTTGCCATCGGCCGCTCATTTAGCCGCGGCTAGTCATCATCCAATACAACAACATCATCATGCTACTAATGGAAGACCAACGTCGATACCGCAGCAAGGACTCAAACGTGGACTTTCTAATAACGACGAGGAAGATCATCATGGACATCATGCGAATGGTGATCTAAACGGGGCGAAAAGAATGATGTCGGTAGAGGAACACGGCAATGCGGTACGACCCCCTTTAACTCGTGGTGAATCTTTACCCGCCGTTTCGTTGGCGCAACCGTTTACGATCGCTGAAAGAACGTTTAAACAAGAAAAACACCCAATCAGAACTCCATCTTTTGATACAGCGACAGCGTTTAAACCAAACGGTGAGAGTTACGTAAAGTTAAATATTGACAAAGAGCAGTTGTTAAAATTTTGTTGGCTCGGGTTGTATTTTGACGTCATGTTTAGAAATGCGAGACATGTAGGCAAACGTCATATACGCATACGCAGTGCTCTTTCTCAGATAATGGGTGGGCAAGCATTTGGTTAGAATACGAACAATCCTATGTGAGCAGTACATCCGGTTCAACGGTCGAGCTTCGAGTGACATTTGTATGCTGGTTTAGCTTTCTGACGCAATGTTTATTTTTATAAACTGCGATGGAGAAATCATCTGTGTTAATGTCACGCAAACGAAGCAACCGTTGTCCCAGAATGCTCTGACTCACAGGATACATTAGGCGCTCGAAAGTCGATACGCGCATCGAATGTTTGGTCATTTTTTAGGATAGTAAGTAGGATAGTTAAGTAGAGGCGATCCTGAAACTTTCACTTTACAAGCGAACGCTGTTATACGATGACGTCAGGCCGCCCTTGCCAAAATTATATATGGGCTATTTCACAACTATTTTAGTCTTTACTTAACCGGTTTAGACTGAGTGACCGGTTTTCGTTACTATTACCTGCTCGTCTACTACGTCACAGCTTTCTCACAGCGGCCAGCCATCCGTGTATATTGTGCTCGGAAATAATACATACTACTACCTGCCTGGCTGGTTGGCCTGCATGTCCCCTTTTTCCATTTACCGTTGCATCCTTTATTTATTATTTTTACGATTTAGGTTTCAGGTTTTTTTTCTTTTTTTTTTTTAATGAATGGATTTATTCAGTTGATGTAGGATATCGCGTTACTTAATATTTCGTGTAGGATCAGATTTTCAAAAAGACACGTTTAGCTTTTCCAAATTTTTCCCAAATTCTCTAACAGAATTAATATTAAAAAAATACGTTCCGTTACTCGGTAAAAATTAGAAATTTAATTAGCTTAACGTTCTGTGCGATGCGATTGTTACGTTACGATTCAAGTTACGGTTCTTAATTTTAAGTATGTACTGTAAGGATTACCGTGAAATTAATTAATGCTCGATCTAACAGATATCGAACGAAAAAAGGCTTTCGCATCTTCGTGGAGAATTCTCGTTCGGTTGAACAATAAACGAAGATGAATAAATTTTGAGTTCTGAAACGTAAACATATGGTGCTTTAGGTGTTGATTTGTGCATGTGTTGGGGAAACGTTTCGTTTTTCTTCCCAAAATAATTTTTGGATTTTCTCGAATTCTCCTCAAAACGTTTTCGAATTAGAAAAGTTTTGTCCGATATACTAAAATAACTACTAGTAATGTTAAAGTAGATGTTCGGGAGCATCGGTTACTTGTAGGTGATGTCAGACTGGAGGATCACTGTAGAATGTAACATGCCCTGTCCTGTGCGTATTACAAAATTTAGTTCAAGTTCGAATAGGTTTGCAAAATTGTATTATTCGAATCGTTTTTAATATAATTCGGTCAAAACAAAAATCTAACCGTTTTTCTTTTCGCACAACCTGCCTTGATGCTAACAGGTTTTTATGGTCGCTAGGCATTCGTTACAACCACCAAGGGATGTTCGAAACTTCCATCGATTTCATTGTAGATCATACGTATTGATGAGAAGTAGGTATTTGTATTTTTACTCGAGCCTTTATCTTTTTAAGGTTTTAAAAAGTTTATCGAGTTGAAGGACAACCGATAATATTGCGCTTAATTTCGACAAGCGCCGCGCCGTCTCCTTCATGACCACATTCGAACGTTTCTTCTTCAAGCACAGTTTTTATCAATTTTTCACAGCTCCATTTTTCACATAAAATATTTTTTTTCCAATTAGCTTAAGTTCAATTGTTTCACAAGAAAGTGGAAGACTTGGCGAATCATTTACGCGTTCCCTGGAAATGCAAGTTTAAATATGCGCCATAACGTTAAAGGAAGGACAATTTTAAAATTTCATCATACAACCTTGTCTGTCGGATCACGATACGATGTATATTTTTCTTGTTTCACAACATACCTACCTACTATATACACATATATGTATACTACATGCAATTAATTACGTAGTAGGTTGGCTAAACTTACTAAGTTCAAGGTCCGTCTAATAGCATTAGTTCTACTATAACGCTTCCATAAATTTCCCGCGTTTACGGAGGTAATTAATGACAAATGATGAGAAAACCAAATACAAAACAGTTGTTAAATCTATTCTCTCACGCTTTTAAAGTTCTCCTTCGCTCATCCGTCTGAGCCCCACATCCTTGACTATATCTGCAAAGTAAATAAATTCGTCTCCTTTGATAATCATCAAAACGCAGGGAAGTGAGTGTTGGTACTCTAGTCATCACGAGAAATTCAAAATGACGAACGTGGGATTTCAAATGGGAGAAGTCGCCGGCACCGATTGTTTTACGTCGTTATACGCGTACTTTCCTTATCGTATACCTACCTACGTATTAAAATTTGTCGAGGGAAGGGGGCACACCAGTTTTTACACGGATAATTTCTTCTTTGTTGTATGTCCGGATATGCAGGAGCAGATGTAAGTTTCGTCCCTTGTTTCGAGCAGCTGTCTTCGACGGAAATAGATAGTAGTATCTTACAACGGTATCGACCACCTGTACCTTCTGTTTGCTTTTTTTATGCGGTTTTAATTTTAAGGTCCACGGAAACCGATCATATCGATACCTCAACAGGAAGGGTGTGTGGGTTCTCCTTTAAATAACCTAGCCAATCCACCTGTCGTATGAAGTTTTCCAACACTTTTAATTTATTATGTAACTAAGTACAGTAGAGCATTGATTATCCGGTTTAATTGGGGATCGATAGTGTCCGGAAAACCGATATTCCGGATAATCGATTAATACTTAAAATACAGCGCTAAATGGTGCCGTCCGTCATACATTTTCTGTTGCTATACTTATTTTGCTAAGACGTTTCAAATTTATTTATAGTAGGTAAATAAAAACACAAATATATTTCAACCTTTACATAAAAAATTTACATTGAATTCAACATAATTATGTACAATATTACGCAGTAAAAATCTAAAATTTATGATTCAAAGTTTTCTGGATAATAATTGATGGTCTAATTTACGTAACATAAGTTCTGCAAGATTATGCCTTATCCAAGCGGCTTAGAAATTCGTGTCGATCAGTAAATAGTTGGAGTATTATTATTGTTTATTTGTAATTCGGTTTCAAGTTTAGAAAGTGGCATATTCTATCGATAACTTATCTGCACACATATTAGGTGGTGTTAAGAAACACTACAGTTTATTAGAATTGTAAAAATACTGAGACGACAATACGAGGTGACAGCACTGTGTAAAACGTCATCATCTAGTAACCTTTTATTGATGACGTAAATCGCCAGACAGGTTGAATAGGTCATAACTACTAATGTAACTTAAACAAAACAATCGATTCTAAAAATAAATGGCAATTATTACCTACTCGATATTGGTTCCGAATTATGATTCATGTTTGTTTCATGAATAATAAACGAAATTTACAAATTATAACAATTTATTTTTTAAACAAATCGAATTTAAATTAACTAAATTAAGATAAAATTTTTAATAATTTTACATTGTTTAAACGAAATTTTTATAAGTATTAAGAAATTACATTTGAAAAGTTTAATTATTAAAATTCATATAATTAGTAAAGTTTAAAACGTTAATTAATCTATAAATATTTATTTTTCTTAAATTCGTCTCTTTAGTAAATTATTTATTAAAAGATTTGCTATTAGTCTTTTTATACTGTTCATTATAACTTATCTAGAACTTTATTTTTAATAAAATATGAATTGTTGAATTAATTTTAATTATTTAATTTAGTATGACTCGTTTATATTGCAATCTATCGAACTATTTATTATTCTTATTGCTATTATATTTTTAGATATATTATTTTTCTATGTACTTTTTAAATTTCATAATCTTATTTATTAATTATTAAATTATCAATTTATTAATAGATTCTTATTTACATTAATTGAACGTTCAATCTATACGTCTAGAAACTATTTTATACTTATTAATTGTTCATAAAGTAAATTAATTAACTTCTATAAATATTTTTAAGTATTTGTAAATGTTATGTTTAGTAAAATATACTATAATTTACTTAATTTTATAATTAAAATCTTCTAAGAATCTAATTTGATTATTAATAGTTTGGAACTCTAAATTTCTTAAACATAATTTTAAATTATTATTTTGATTATTTTAAAATTAAAATTTTCAATATATTTAAAATTTTAAGTATCTTCTTATATTCTAGTAAAATCCTATGTAAAATATTGTAATTAATACTCTAAACGAATTTAACTTAATGCGATAATTTTTATTTAAATTATTTAATTGTCAAATTCATTATACAATTGAGATTAAATTTATATATTAGTAAAATCATATTCAATTTTAAGTTAATTTTATCGTAAATTTTTAACATCATTATATTAAATTTTAAATAATTTATATTAAGTAGATTTTAAATTAAAAGTTTCATATTATTATACGAACGTATGTATTCACAATCTTTTTACAATAATTATTAAATTATGACTTATTAAATATATAATGGTAATATATGATAATAGATTTATACAAATCGTTTAATCAAATTGTATTACGTCCTAATTTATTGCATAAATTAGTTATTAAATGGATATTTGTAATCTAAGATATTTACAATTTATTAATTTACGTTTTAAATACTACTTTTCTAAATTAATTAAGAGATTACTATTAATTTAATAATCTCATGTAACATTTGAAATCACTGTAAGAATTTTATAGAATAATCTAATTTATATTATTAAAATGTGTTACATGTAAAATATTCTTTTGTTAGATAATTGAATTATTTAAAAATTAAGCATTTAATTTAATTTGAAATTTAATTAATGTATATTCATATTTTAAAAAAAATTATAATTTAATGTTGAACTTAATTATTAAAGTTTTTAACGATAATTAAATGTTTTAAAGTAACTATAATAAATTTCATAAATTTAGACTATTCTATTGATGTATACAAATATTAATTTAGATTAACAATTGATTTTATAACGACATTTAATTGTTTATATAAATATTAATTAAGCTAAGATTTTATTATTATTACTTTAAGTAAACTTATTATATGAATTACGCTATACATATTAAATTTATTTAATAGAATTAAGATTATGATAAAATTATTAGCGTATTAATAGATATTTAATAGAACGATTTTGAATTACAATTAATTTGTAAAATTTTACATTATTATAAAATTGATAATCAAATTTTGAATATTCAAATTTAAATCTTACGTTATAAATATAATTTTGGTTACATTTAATTTACTTACGTGTTTAAATTGATTTAAAACTTTTAAGTTTGTTTATAAGTTTACGATTAATTAAATTTATTTTAATTAAAAGCTAACGACTAGAATAATATTAGATATGAAAATAACATTTTAATGTATATATACGATTTCCATATAATCATGGCTTATCAAAATTTTAAGTTCGAGATTAATGTACACATATATTATAGATCGATCTTCAATATTATAATCTATGCGTTAACGTATAAATTTATAGTAAGAATTATAAGTAATAAACGTATTATGAAGTTATTCTCTTAATATATATTTACTTGAATTACTTTTATACAATTAGGAATCAATTTTTTATTTAATGATAACTTAGCTGGTTAATTTTTTATAACTAATTAAGTAATTATCAATGTATAAAATTTGATTATAAATACAAATTTAGATATTAAATTAACTGAATTATTCCGATTATAGTTAAAATTGATAATTATAATACTATTAAAATATTTCATTTATTACATTATAATAGTAAATGAAATCTATGTTAACGTAAATGTTAAGAATATATAGTAATAAGTAATTCACAAATGAAGTAAAAATAATTAAAATGTATACTACATTTTTTTGTTCTTAATGTCATGTTTGAAATGATTATTATTGAAATTTAAATAATTATATTAATATTTTACATTTAATGTTAGTAATATTAATTTATAAATATTAAAACTCTTTAATTTTTATTAATTAATAAATGTTTATAACATTATCGTTATATTAATTAATAATATATTTTATACGTTAGTATATAAATCTGTAATTACTTTCGATGTTAAATAATTGAAATGTAAATTTAATATTTATGATGTATTTAAATCCTATCTATAAACTTAATTTTAGTTATAAAATGTCATTATTGATATTCTAAGTATAACATTATTGATATAAATACTTATTTTAATGTATACTTGATATTAGAGTACTTAATTATGTTGTATAGTCTATATTGATGACAAATACTTGTTATGAATTACTATTTAGAATTGTATTATCTTATTAATACAGATATCAAGTGATTATCAGTTTATACATTAGATTGTAAGTAACAAATTATTATTTAGTTGAGTAATCATCGATCGTCATATAACTGCTATTAATAAACTTATGACTAGTTTGAGACTATTTATATACGATATTTAGAACTTTGAATCTAATATTAATATTCTATTAGAATGTCATACCTTTAATTCTATTACTAGATAACGATCAAAATTAGATTATAGTTATGATAAATATCTTGATGTTCATTTCAACTTGAATTGTCAAATTACTAATTCATTGAATAGATTAGATATGAAGAAATATTAATATATATTATAGTATTAATAAGACTAATAATTTATCTAACTACTTGTAAATTGTAAGTAAATATTGTAAGTATTATAAATTTCGATAGTAATGCATTAAGCTAGATATACATGTTAATTATAGAACATTATAATGAGATTAGATGATATCGGATATCATAAGTTCAATGATAATTAACGTATTAGATAATAATATATTAGTTTACGTAAATTGATATTGTATATCGTACTTTAATATCGACTATACGTAATTAATCGTATTGGATTCAGTAATGTCATCTTATGTAATTAAGTACTAATTACAATTACTCAATTCTTGACTAGTAATTAATCAATCTATACTATAAATGTGAAATTAAATGTATGATAAATGTTGATCGTATCTAATGTTGCATAAATGTATTAACGATTTGAATTTAATATAATTGTAACTAGATATGCATATTGAAGTTAATTACGAATTGTATACTAGATAATATTAATTCTTTTATTAGTACATAATGATTATTATAATCAATATTAAATAGTATAATTAATTTATATGAACAATTGACTACTTATCGATTTAATATAAGCATTATTTGAAATTTGAAATATGTATATTTATTGTGATAATCAGTATAAATAATTGTAATTTAGTTAAATAGTTAATTTGACTATTTTGTAATTATGAAACGTTTGACATTGACTAGTTATGTTACGATATATATAATGATTAACAAATGTAAATAATTTGATATACATTTTAATACTGTATATTTGTAATATATTTTATATGAATATGAATGATTTGTGATATTATAATCAATTATTATAATTCAATCTATGAATTAACAATTACAAATTCATTATTTATAATTAATTTTGTAAATTTACATATGATTAAGAATAGTTGATATATTGATAATTATAATTTAAATCACTTCGTAATTATCGATTATTTAACTTAATTTTAACTTTATATTATTAGTATAAATCATTTGTAATATTTAATAGAAATATGATTATAGAGTTATTAATTTATTATGTATTCTACTTTTGAATTAAATAAATTTTAAATCATATGTATGTAAATTATAAATTTATGATTTATATTTTATATATTTAATACTTTTAATAGAGCATATCTGTAAATAATTACTTTTAATTATTATAATTATTAAGTCATTTAGTCTTTATAATTAACATTTAATTATACAGTAACGACTTTGAAGATTATATGAGTAACGTATAGATTAATTTAATCCATTATAACTTATAAATATGTAAGTATACGCGTAATTTAAATATAATCGATGATATAATTATAGATCTTATGACAAATATTAACTTACATTGATATAGTACGATTATGAATATCAATATATTGATGAGTTTAAATTATAAGTCTAAAATTGTATGATCTCTGATATTATTCTGATTCATATGTTATAATATCAAGTTATGTTAAGTCAATTTATCATTGACGAATAATTATTGATTAATCTTATCGTACATTAATACTGTATTGTAAGCAATTATTAAAATATTGACGATTATATCTAATTACTGATTTATATTAATGTCTACAGATTCAAATGCTTCATGACTTTTATGAAAATATTAATGATTTAATTCTAGCATCTATATTGATAAATTTGTAAAGATACAATTATTTCAAATGAATATTGCATTAATTTGCAACTAGATCAAATTTATTTATTATAATTTCATAAATTATTATCAGCTAAACTATATACGAAATTTGTGCATTAATAACTATTTAAATTTTTAAATTTAAATTGAATAATATTCAATAGAAATATATTAGGCATATTACTGACATTAACATACAATTTAAGATTATTAGCTAATGAATTTAGATTTGAATTTATTCACATTAAACTATGCTATTTATTACGAAATTTTTACTTTCACTTAGTTATACGACTACTTGAATTGATTAATTTACATTTATTCGAGTGTGTCTGATTTCATCACATTCATACATTTTAGAATTATTAAATATATCATATCATATATACAATTATTAAATTTCTATTATTGAACGATTTCAGAATAGTTCATTATCACATACTGACGAAATCGAATTTCTATCTATAATAACATTATTGTTAAATTGACTGATTTAGTATATATCAAATGCTGCATCTACAATGAGTGACCAATGTACTACATAACTTCATATGCAATTTAATTTATATAAATGTTTACATAGCTATAATGCAATTCAGTAGAAAATGCATCAATTTAGTTTAAAAGTTGAAGTTATGTCTAATTGTATTGAATAAGTACGAATTAGATAGAAAAGATACAGTAAAAATAGTAAATAAAGTAAAAATATTAAATGTTTAGTGTTTTTATTTTTTATGGTACATTGGGCCATGGTTTCTTATTTATGGATTGTAACTTTGAAAGTAACCTAGTCAAAACGTGAAGTGTAAAGCACTTCATATAGGAACTCCAAAACTCGCTGGTAAATGTTAAGAACGATAATTAACAAATTTACCGAGTAACATTAACTTGTATATTTACTCCATTGACTATTATATCAATACTAAAAAGTCCTAATCGGTTTGTTTAATTATTTAGCAAGAATAATTTAATTTGTAGTTGCTCAAATCGCTAAAAAATTGGCGGACTTTGAAAAACTTATTGTTAGATTTTATTCTTACTAAATATTGTAAACAAATTGAGGCAACCACTGAACAAACTGTTGTATACTTTGTACATATTTATATAAATAGCTTTACCAGATTTTAGAATAAACATTGTTTAATTTAGAAACATAAACTGGCCAATTTGTCAGTAGGGCTTTAATAATTTTAGTTTTATAAGTAGATTAAAATTGGTCATCGTTTAAAATTGCCAGAAACAGGTTTAATCAAAGGTCATCCACACATTGTCATCTTAAATTTGGTTCTCGTTATTTATGTGTGGTTTGATGGGGTCTTTTATTAAATTTTTTTCTGAACGACGCATTTTTTTTACCAATAATACTTTGGCCCTAAATATTGGAAAATTTATCTGTAGAGGTGTGCAAATTTGTGATTGAAACACAGATAATTAAATGTATTGACAATGTCAGTGTTGTAAACAATGGTCGTTAATGAACAAACTGACATTACTGTTTCCGGCTTGTACAATCTTTACTGTTACTTGATGTCGAATGTCGAAATAAATAATCAATATAATCGTAAGCTGTTTTTTTTTTATCAAATTCTGAATTGTTAACTCTCTTTAGAAGGTCAGGAATTTCTCGGCAAGGCACTTTACTGTTGCGGTCGAGAACCAGGTATCGTTCGGCTCAAGTATTGGTCTATACTGAGCGGCGCCGCGCCGGCGGTGCTCTCGGCCATTTTATTCTATTATTAACATATTTACCTATATGTGTTTAGTTTGAAATAAAGTCGCGCTTGAATTATAAACAATTAAGACCACAATTAGTTAAGTACTGAGTACAATTTGTTGGTTGCGGCGGAGTACTATAACTAACTGAGCACGCATTCTCTGCTGCTTCAACGGAAAAGCGTTAAATTAAATTTTATTTCGATTCCTGCGATTTTTCATTTACATGGCGGTAGGTATGAATGGCAGAAGAAAACGTTCTTCTGTTAGCGAATTTCCATCTAAAAGCTATCTAAAGCTATCGATATTTGCGAACTATTTCAAGTTACAAAATGGAGCTGGTGTTAAAAAACGAATATTTTTTTCAAATTGCTATACCACACACATTATTTTATATTGAAAGTTGCTTATTAGTTTATTAGGTATGTATCTACAATGAAACTCCTATATTCCGGACCGCATAACATGCCCGCAGTAGAGGGTGTGCCGTGATTTCGTCGCTTCTATATCGCGACTTGAATAAAAACCACGTCAACATAATAATACTTTAACAGAGTACTTTCAGTAGACTTTCGTTGTAATAGATATTTTGATTTGTCATTTGTAATTTAAATTGTCACCTACCTGTTTCTACGATTTGCGATAACTAAATCCTAAATAGATAAATACATAACTAAGTATTCGTAGAATTGTTTTATAATAATTCCAGTAGGTCCCTATTTACGTTGTGATAAGTAAAGTAGGTACAATACAAGAATATTAATTTTCTCGGCACAGTGGGCGGTTGGTCTTTGCAAACTTAATCTTTAACAATTGTTCCTTTGTGACTAAACACATTTGTAAAATCCGTTTTTTCATAAAGACTCCCATTAAGGGCTGGGCTGTAAATACTTATTATGTCTCCGTTCGCAATATAGGGTTTTTGAATACGCGTTTTTAAATAGATCGAAATTCGGGACATCTCAAAACTGTTCGCAAAGGGAGATTTCACTGTTTTGACTGTTGTTAACTGCTTTTCCTATAAGCATGTGTTTATTAAAGAGTTATAGTTTTCAGAACTTATTATGGGCTTGTATTAATTAACTGCATTAAAAAATGTATATCTACTATTTATAACTTGACCATTAGCTTACGTTTCCGTTTCTTTTTAGATTAGGATTATAGGTGATCTGATTATTTATAAAAATAGAAATATGTACTTACTTATTTAAAAACTGTAGTCAAACTTCTATAAGTCGAACACTCAAAATGCTGATGACTCAAATTTTGTCCTGAGCAAGCTGTCTATCGAGATCAAAGTCACATTTTTCAGCTCAGTTCCTCGTTCACTAACAACGAAACGGTATGTCAGAGTTTTTTTTGTAGGGTTTTCTTCTGGCCTCTGAAAGAAATGTTTTACCGTTCTAACATCGTACTATAATAACTGTATTCCCTGTAACCAATTTTCAAGTAAATTACCGATGATATCTAGATTATTATATTTTTAACACTTATGTATACATTTCGTACAAATGAATTTACAATTTATATACTGAAAATGCGGCCAAAAAACATCTTCAGATTATAGAAAAAGGCCCAATCTGAGTATTTAATGGGTCTATGCTATAACAAATCTGCAATTTTTACAAGTCTGTTAACTTGTTATCACCAGAGAAACTTATGAAAATCTCAATTGTGATTGGTTGTTAATTTTCTTACAGTCCTATAAAAATTACAGATTTGTTACAAAATAGACCCCTAACGTCCAATTGCACCGTTTAAGCTTAAAATTTAAATGTAACTTAACTGCCTAATTTTCCTTTTCCTTCCATTGCGTTTACATGAATAATTTATATTTAAATTACATTTAAATTTTAAACTTAAGCAGTGCAATTGCGCGTAAGTGTTCAAAACAAAATCAAAAAATTATTACTAACGGTCTAATATTTTGTTTCAGTTCGTTTGACGAGGAAAAGGTGCATATCGTAAAAGAAACGACTACCACTGCTTCAAATTGCTGTCCACTAGTAGACGACAGATATTTAACATATATAAGAGAACAAAATAAACATATAAAAAAACTATGCAAACTAGTAGGTCAAGCGGAGCAGATATTGCAATGTGTATGTCATAAACTTAAAGACAAAGAAGTTGATAATACGATAATCGAATCGCCTAAACAAATTATAGCGCCCCCCTCATCTCCAGAGATAAAGCCAATTTTGGTCGAATGTTCCGCTGAAACCGAACAAACGCCTATGGAAAACGTAGGCGTTCAAATAACCCCCGAAGAACAGGATATTATTATACAGGAATTAAAGTCTGTGCTATCAAATATCTCATACATAGATCAATTGAAAAAAGAAACCAATACCGAAGAGGAATACATCAAGGAGGTCGTACCTAAGAAGCGAAAAGGTAAATTACATAATAAGTTAGAAGTTCAGGTAATGCCATCGATAGATATTCGGAGAGGCTTGGTTACTCAAAAAATTCCCGACGTTATCATTACACCCTCCGAAAGTTTTCCCGAACCTATGGTTCCAGAAAATGCCAATATCGCGTACGAAATAGTGGAGCATCGTAATAATAGTACAAGCGATATCGGTCTAAAATTTAGCGAAAGAAAATTAATAGAACAATCGCAACCAATTAAATCGATTGTGGATAACATATTAAAAGATGTAAATCAAAAAGTAAAAGATACTGCTTCGCCTGAAAACTTGCATAGTTATTGTAGTTATAAATCAATAAATTCACGTAATTCAGGTAGTCGGCATTCTTTAAAATCGCCCGAAATAACACCTGATCTATCATCTATAGAAGATTTGAAAGAACGATTTTCGATCGGGCCTTCAACATCCGTAACTAATTCGTCTGAATTGTACAAAGAAACCAAGTTTAGTTTGAATCGTGAAGAGATCGAAAACAACCCTGATCTGAAAGCTTTTCTTGTATCGTTTCAAGTGCTCCAGGATAGTCATAAACTAGATAATAAAGTCGACAAAAGAACATTATTTAATATTGATCTTAATGCATATAAGACATACATAAATCCAGAAGGATTAAAACGAACATCGATTTGTACAAATACAAAAAATGGCTCCTCTTTGCAAGAACATTCAAATAAGCCGGTTCAGGGTGAAGATTCTGAAATAAGCAATACCGTTTGTAAGTTTCATAAAATGCAAATTCAAATACCGACGGTTAGTGGCAAAAAGATGGGGATTCAAACTGAAATTCCATCTACTGTCGATCTTTCTTGGAAACATTCAGTTAATACAGAATCTATAATGAATCCAGAATTGAACGAACCCATTAACGATTCTGAATTAATTGTCGGCGAAAGTGTAAGTGTAACCGATAGTTTGTCTGTTTTAAATGAAAGGAAGACAACTTCGTCAAAAAACATATTATCTAAATCAGAGGACGTTAAAAATTCGACAGAATCGCCACTCGATCTTTTAAAGCAAATAAGTAATTGCGAATTAATCGAGGAATCTGCACCGTTGAAATCGATTTATAGTACCTCCTTGGAAGAAAATGATGGCCGATCTGTATTTACAAACACTTTTTCGCGACAATCACTGACGATAGATTGCAATATTGCAGAACTTTTAGAGCTTCCAAATGCTACAAGCGATCATACTCACAGCGTAAACAAAAGGATGGCTGAACCGCCGAAATCAATTTCTAATAATTCATTCATAGAAAAAAAAGAAGAAGTAGTAGAAGAAAATGACATCCAAAAAGTCCCGATCGAAGAAGAATACGTATTAGGCCGTGATGTCGGAACTCAAGTGTCGAACATAAGCCAAGAAACAATCGATACGGTCCCACTAAAAAATGGAAAAGATAAAAAAGTAACATTTTGTTGTTTACGACGTGAAATTAATAAAGAAAACGATCGATCGGTTAATGATAAATATGAGAATTTCGAATACGAACGTAAAAGAGATCAAAATAATGTATCGCAGAAGTTTCGTTATTTAAACAATAGTTTAAGGTCACCGCGACGAGTTTGTTTTAAAAAAACGGATCGTCAGAAAGCCTTCAATATATTTAGGGCGGATTCTACACCACGTTCGTTACGTAAAGTCCTAACATTTCAGAAGTACTCCGATTGTGATGCAATTGATAGAAAATCTAGTCAGTTTGAAAGCAGAACCGAAATAAAAAACGATAATGACGAAACAACGTCTAATAATGTAGAACGGTCGTCTGTTGTAAAAGACCAGTTTCCATTTCGTAACGTTTTTCCAGATAATGGTAATTATGAAGGTGTTAGTAAGCGAATTGGTCGTGTAGATTTAGTTACCGGTCAGTTTAACTCGGGAGATTATATTAAACACGTAAAGAATTTGAATAAAAAATTGACGAGATACGTCGATAATTCGGAAACCACAAGCAGCGAAGGAAGTCGCGATCACGGTGAAGTTATTTCCGAAGGTGAAATAAGGTGCAAGTGCGATGCAAGCATCGGCGAAATACATACCTGCCATTGTCGTTCGAACGAAATACGATCTAAAACTGAATATTTAAAGGAACATCCTCGTACACTATTTAAACGCGAATTCCGCGATCGTAATGTAGAAATTAAAGGGCAAAAGATATGTAACAGCAATTGGATTAGTTATTACGTTTCGGGTAGCTATAGTTCAGATAAGACGAGTAATTCTGATCAAAGTAATAGCAGTTCGGAATCCAGTGGAATAGTTAAAAAATGATTTGTTTGTTTACTTGTAAAATTTACTATTATAATTTGTGTTTCTAAATGTTCTTTTTGCGAATTCTTTATTATTTATAAATTTTTTACGTATGTGTACCCATTGTAAAATTTTCTTTACCTATACAATAAAAATTTCTTATTGTAAACGATAAGCGTTTGTATTACCTGCTTACTAATTATTTGTTGAGTTTTATTTCAAATTATGGTATTATTATAGTCTTTTCGCGTTTGATGGTTATACAGGTTTTAGCTACATGTTGTTTTTTTTTTTAATTTAAATCCGACACGATGAGTTTGTATTGGAAGTTAATTTAAATGTCGTTTTTGGCACTCAATGGAACACTCTGCAAGTTGTACACCTACATTTATTGTTAGATTCAATAGTTTTAATCGTAAATATGTGCACTTACCAATATTAAAATACAACTGTGGGTCCGTGTTCCTTTTTGTCATAGTTTCAAGTTCATTTTTTAAAAGAGTTTTATATCTTCGACTTGATAAATATTGAGTATCTATCTATACTATAGGTACTATCAGTTTTCTGGAGTTTTGCATGTTTTTATTGAAATAATTTAGTTTTTATGTGGAAAACTTTAACTTTGTCAACTCAATTGTTGAATTAAGTAAATACCTACAACAAACGGTGCATGAAGCAAAAATTGAAGGCTAGAATTGAGACAGTAACCGGACCAATCAGCTGTCAACCATCCAATCAGTAAGAAAAGGACAAGGAAGGTTTTATACTCGACACTGGGACCTTTATTGGTTAACAGGCAAAATTTCTTTTCGATTTTTATATGTTGGCCTATTTTCATTTCCATATTATTTTATTAGGAAGTTGTTTATAAAACTTTGTTACTCTAACGTAACAGTCACAACAAATGATTATAGAAATGGTATTATTTTACAGAATTGCGCGGTTCGCTAGTTATCTATCTAGAGACAACCAACATTTTAAAGTTCTACCTGTAAATTTATGATATTTTGGACGATCCTAATTTTACGACTTCTTTTATTATCACTATTGTAGCAAAAGTAGGATTATTTTCTAATGTAAACGTAGGTAGGACATGGCAGAATTTATTGCAGAAATGTGTCTACGAAAAAGGCCGTTCTTCTGAGGTTTACTATTTTCAACACGCATATTTTCAAATTGTTTATTGATACAAATAACACAACCATAGAGATGTATTAAAAATAATAATAGACACTTTTCAATAAAATAATATCAAAAAATAGAAAACCATTAATCAAATAAACCTATTTCTATTTCTAACGTTATTATGTTTAAAATGCATTGGCTAAAACTGATAATACAACTATAAAGATACACAAAACCTAAATACAGTTTAAAAGTATCTACCTACTAAAGAGCCTTAAGGTAACGAGATATAATAATTACTTACCTATCCTATATTAAGAGTTTCGAATATTTACATTTCGAAATGTAACAAAAGTAAAGGAAAAGATCGCTCTATGGGTGGTACTATCGTCGATAGTATCAAATTTGTACGTGTAATAACTCCAAGAATATCGCAATGTTTTTTGTGTGACGTAGTAGATATTATTATCATCATCAAAGTATCATTTACGTTTCAATAAAATTCGTAGCGGGCGCTAAACGTTAGTTAGAATTTTAAATAAGAAATACTATCGAGTAATTAATTATTCCACGAAATTTTACCTTTCTTTATGTGTATTAATTGTTTCAAGTGCAATTTTATAATTAAATTGTACCGCGCACGTAGTGGTCGGTGTCGTCATCATACGGCGTTTTCGCCAGCTACACAAACTCGTACGTTTGCTCACAAGATAACAGTATCTTCAATGAGTTCAGTTTACGAGCAGGAACGTAGTGCAGGAGGTGGTTGAAATAAAGATGGCCGTAACTGTTGTAAACGAATCAAAATAAAAAAGTTAATCGTGTAAAACAAACGACACCTTCAATTAGACGGTGAAAGTGAAATTTTACCTAATCAATGGCTGTGATAACGAAAGTGTTTAAAGAGTGGAAGTGTTTTTTGCTAAACGGGCTCCTCGGTAAAGATCCGTGTGTTCGTTGACCACCTGGTTGTTGCTATCAACTATTTTTAATCGGTCCCGAATAAAATGGGAACGAAAAATGCGGTTAGCGTTTGCAGCGAAAGTGTGCAATAATTAAGGGATGTGAGACCTCGTCAGGGTTCGATTTTCGATATTGAAGACTGACGAGCTCGACGGATGCCTCCGCTGGTGGAGCAGTACCCCTTGAAGTCCATGGAATCGCCCCGCAATGGAGACATGGTTAGCTCGGTGCACGTCGGCGAACGCGCACATTGCCCCCGAAATCCCATTACTCCATCCTTGTGGACGGCCCTGTACGATTACGACGCCCAGGGCGAAGACGAATTGTCTCTCCGCAAAGGACAAATTGTGGAGGTCCTCTCCGAAGATGCCAAGATATCGGGCGACGAAGGGTGGTGGACAGGAAAAATTGGAGACAAGGTAGGGATATTCCCCTCAAATTTTGTCGTGTACGATGACCCCATCAATCACGTAAACTCGATCATAAGCGATATACATCCCGTAGAACTTGACTTTAGCGACTTAGACTTGGAGGAAGTAATAGGGGTCGGTGGTTTCGGTAAAGTGTATAGGGGTATTTGGAACAATCGCGAAGTGGCCGTTAAAGCTGCGAGGCAAGATCCAGATGCCGACATTTCGGTAACATTAGAGAACGTTTTAAAGGAAGCCAAATTGTTTTGCTTGCTGCAGCACGAGAACATAGTGTCTTTGGAGGGTGTGTGTTTGGAAGAACCCAATCTGTGTCTTGTACTTGAATACTGTAGGGGTGGTTCGTTAAATAGAGTGTTGGCGGGTCGTAAAATACGTCCCGATGTGCTTGTGGACTGGGCCATTCAAATAGCACGTGGAATGGACTATTTACATTGTGGAGCACCAATTTCGCTTATTCACCGAGACCTGAAGAGTTCCAACGGTGAGTTTGTTTCGACCAATTTATACGTACGTACCTACATATATTAAGTATTTATTTAGTCGTCTTGAATGTATTTTACGCGACCCCATTCGCTTTTCAATAAGCGAATGGCGCGTTATTATCGGTCAGATGCAGTCCTAATTAATATTCACCCTACTTTTTGTTTATACGATGAATTATTAACGGTGATACTAATTTTTAATAGAATGCGAATTTCGTACCGTTAACCGATTAACAACTGAACTTTATTCTTTTAAGAATAAAAAATACGTAAATGCGATTACTTAATGTAGAAAACGTCTAGAGATTAACGTCCGATCAGAGAACGCTCCTTTTTTATTATTTCGCCATAAAAGCGTTCGATCAATTTTTAGTAATAAGTGAAAGGTAAAAGGAAAAAGATGTTAGCGTATTGTAGTAGTAACGTTTGGGAATACCTACCTAAACTATTTCGTTTTAATTTTTAAAACAATGTCATCATGTTTTTGTAATTCGATTTATAAACAGTTTTGAGTCAATAATAACTTTATTACATTTTTATTAATTTTCGTTTTTCCCATGACATACCTAATTCAGACTTGGTTCATTGTAATGATCCGCAACTTGACTTTTGACCTCCTATACCTTAATTCTTGTATTATCTTTGGTGGAGCGATGATACTTTAAATTATAGACAGTTACATATTCTTGAGATTCGAAAACTTGATTTTTTTCCATTGATTTACAATTAGAGTTAATTTAAACATTGATGACTTTCTGTTTAGTATGTCATGGTTCAATTGTTTCAAGTAGCTACATATGACCTATCCAAGTGTATAAGCGATCACGTCATCAACAAAAAGTCACCTACTACGACGATGATGACGTTTCACACAGTGCCGTTACCTCGTACTTCGTATTATTACAGTTCCGATAAATTGTAGTTTTTCTTCGCCCCCATCTTCATCATGTGTGCAGGTAAAACATCTATATAAAATATGTCACTTTCCAAACTTTAAATCGAACTTTTTACTGACGACGTGAATCGCTTATACGCTTGGATGCGCCGTAGGTACTGTTTAAAAAAGAGTTACAAAATAATATTTTTGAATTTACTACTTATGTCATTTTGACGTTTTAACAAATTCTATTTTTTTACATTAAGGCTATACCTTCCGTTTTAGCGACATAGGAAAATTGCCTGTATTTTTCGAACAGGAATAACTCAAAAAGTATTGGGTTTATCGAGATGATTTTTTTTTGTTAGAATCAATCAGTTGACTCTTTTCTAGGGAGACTGACACTACTACTAAACTTTCAAAAATTTTTATTAAAAACATGCTTTTTGAAATATCAATATTTTAAAAAACGACAATTTAATTTAGAATGAAAGTGTCCCAAGATCTCGATAAGATCTAACCGAATGAAAAAACAAATTTTTAGACGAACTGTTTACTCACAATTCCTGTTCCTTTCCCGTAAAACTATTTTCAAAGGGAAACCGGGAAAACCGCTTAAATGGAAAACTAAACACTAGTCGATCTTGGTAATTTTTATACCATTCGATAGATAATTAAAAAACGAAAAAAATTGATTATTAGCCCAACATAGCACCTAGTAGTCTCATTAAGCTAATTCTTTCAGTGACTCTAAAACTTAAAATATTTCGTCAAAAAGATTACAAGTTTTAGGATTAGTTTAATAGACTATTCCGTGTCATTATTAAGAAGAAATGATTGACACCAATGTATTTTAAATGGGAAATATATTAGGCTAAAATCGCGAATTGCGGCTTTCCTATCAATTTCTCCGTGTTGGGCCAATAATAAGATTTTTTCGTTTTTTTTTTTTTGATTATCCCTTTTTTGCCAGATTTCTGTCGGTATTACTCTTACGTAAATGTCAATGTCAAGTTAAATAACAAAGCTGTACTGTAGTAAATGATTAAATTAAACTACTAATATTTTAATGTAACGGCATGTATTTCGTTACTCAAACAATTCAAAATTCCCCTCGCAAAATTAGGTCGTCGCTACTGACTTCAAATGTTTTCAAGCGACAGCAACAGAAATCTGTCAAAAATGCAACAATGACAGCCGCCGACGTTTAGAAAAATTCTGTTTATTAGTAGAACGTGAAATAAAATAAAATCGGTAATTTGGAAGGAATTAAAAGTTCTTTACCTATATTAATTTTACTTTTGAAATTCACCGCGCGGTGTTTTACCAATATCGCTTTGACCTGACAGCATTCTTATTCACGCTCTCTTATAGCGTTTTAACGTGACGTTCAATCTATGGACGTACATTTTGTAAAAATGAGGTCGAAGACTGGAACATACCTACCGCTAATGTAATAATAATTGTACTGATGCAATTAAATAACCCACATTTGTATATTAAATCTTATTCGCGGATGTATAGTTCGCTGACTATAGGTATGATAAAACAATGTGCGTTACTTTATCCGCAGACGTTCAGTATCATATCATTACAGTTGTTTAGAACAACATAATTGCTTTGTTTTTAACGTAACCCGGTATAAAGTAACTAGTATAAAGTAGGTCAACTGCATATAATACAAGAATGGAATATAATTTTAAAATGGAACGTTGACCAGTTTTGTTTAATGCCTAGACAATAATATTATGCAGGTACCTACTGAGTTATTCTTGCCCTACCACCATTGTTCTTTCCATTATTTTACAGTTTAAATATACAAACTTCTATATTATGTAAATGTAAATAAAAAAATAGTGAGGTATGCGCGTGTATTTTTAGAATCGATAAACGTAATACACAACGACCTTTGTACTTACTGTTCGTATCTGTCTACTTCGGGAATCCTATTTTTTGGACGGTTAATTTCGAAACTGATAAAATATCTAAAGGCTAATTTTTAATGATTATTTACAATTCCCTTATCGATGCCGATTAAAAACCTTTTAATTATTTTTAACAATGTTGGAGGTATGTACTTACAAATGAGACTTTTTAACAATAATAAAAGTTTCTAATAACATTAATCGTGGCTGGATATGATTATGAAGAAATCATTATGTTATACAAGATGTCGTTTTAACCGGATTGCAATTAATTTAAATCGCAGTTAATTTAGAGATCGTGATGAATTTATATAGAAATGCCGTACTAAACGTAGCATATTATTAGCTTAAAGCGTATCTTAATTTTGCCCTGGTCTTTTCAATTGAAAATTACCGATTTATTTATCAATTGTGTGTGTAATTACCTACTTATATAATGAACATTGAATTGAATTGTCAAGATTTAGGTATGTATATCTGCCTATTATTTTCGAGTGTGTCGGTCGACTTGAAGAAAAGGACGCCTGTCTTATCTTCATTGATAAATTTTGCTTATGATATTTCGTTTATTTATACGAACGTGACTTCGTATTTGATATTTGGTACCTATTAAGTGACTACCTGTGGATTTTCTTAATATTTTTTACCATTTCGGCCAGAACCTTAAAAGGAGAGGGGCCTTCTGTTTAACTCTTCCATTCACCATTCGCGTATACCGACAATCCCCAAAAAGTTTTTGTGATCAATTTTTTTTTAATTCACTAAAAAATATAGTGATAAACCAAAATTCACTAACAGGATGATTACCGTTCGAATATAAGTTATCTGTTTGTTAGGTACCAAGCATATTTAACAGGAGATAGATAAACCGGGCCTTAACCAAAAAAGTAACGTGGGTATTATTAGTGAGTAATCGATCAAGAACACAGAATTATAATTCGTCCAACTGACTTTTGGCTTTTCCCAAATTCAAAATGATTTTGAACGTAAGCGTTTTGCGTGGGATTATTAGAAATTTCGATGTAAGCGCCGTCCAACAATAACGTGACGATCAAGATAAATGTTTTCGGAGAATCATTGAAGCCGAATTATATTTTCATAAGTGATACGATTGTTTTGGATTCTTGGAAAATTCAAAACCGATTAATTTTTACAAAAGATAAATATAGATAGTGAAAGCGTAGGTCAATTATATTATAAATAGTTGAAATATTTACCGACGTGAGGTGCTTTATATTTTTCATAAATATTTCCTTATACATTTATCGCTTTAACGACCTTGAAAATAAAGCACTTATCGCGTATGTTGTAAAAATAGGTTGGTGTAATATCATCCATAAAGGCGCGTTTTCACAGGTCGACCTAAGTCCACATTTATGCACGCCGTTCGTGTCGTCCGTCGCAAAACCGCACGTAATAATAAAAATTCTAAATGCCCAGATTGCAATGGGCCCATTTATACACCCGACGGCACCAACGTTTGCCGCTGCGTCGTCCGTGCATAAATGGACCCATTGCAATCTGTGCATTTAGAATTTTTATTATTACGTGCGGTTTTGCGACGGGCGACACGAACGGCGTGCATAAATGCAGCTTTAAAGTTCGATTCGACCAAAGTCGAACACTACACGTCTACTTTTCGGTTTCGACCTCTGACGTTTTAGTCGAAATAGGTACTAAAAGTCGACCGTGTAGTCGCGCGTATTCGACAATACCTCTTTGGCCATATTTACAATAATGATTAATTATTAATAATGATTAAAATGAAATAATAATTCCAATTCGGTAGTAGGTACGTAAAAACAAAATTCCTTGTTCGACTAACGCCTTAAATGCGACGAAAACGCGTCTTAAGCATAATATCGGCGATTTTATTTTTGAAAATATTGAAACTCTCGGACAAATAAAATTTCCGGCGGTAGTTTAGAACGTGAATTGTATAAAAAAAATTAAGCATTATAAGAAATTGTGAAGCTTAAAAAATATGTAAGCCAAAAGTCTGTAGATTTTCAAGTCGATCGTTTTCATTGTACCTACTGTTTTTGTTGTATCACGCAACATGAATGTAGAGCGTCCAAAGAACTTCAAAAACAGTAATCGTTACGACGTTACGTTAGTTATGTTAAGGAAAACGAATAAGAAATACATTTTCAGATAAATTGATGAACATTTATTTTTATGGCAGACTCGAAATAGCTCAGCTGTTCGGGTAGTAAAAATAAATGGATTGTTTTAGAAGAAATATGCTGCAATTTATAAAAGTATGCGTTTATTTTGCATAGTACCTATGTCAAAAATGAATCTGCCATCGATTTTTGGTAGTCTCAATCTACTTATCAATTATTCACCTAAGCCTAAGATTTACGGACAAAATTACTTGTCATATTGACGGGTCTTCGGTAAAATTGGTATCCTACATAGGGGTATTTGAAATTAGGATGGCTGGTGAAAAATGAATAGAGTACAAAATATTCATACCAATAAATCGATAAAAGTGAATATACATTTGGAACAATTTATATTTAATTGTCTTTATTTTATAATTATGAAATTCGAAATTCGTCAAATTGTGGGGTTTCGTAAATCTAGTGTTAAGTAAATCGCCGTGTATCGGTAAATGTTTCCTTGTTTGTCGAATATAATGGAATAAGTTTGTGTAAAGCAGAAATGATAAGAGGTTTTCAGTACATATTATCTAATAAAAGACCGACGACAAATCGACCACGTGTGCTTTTATGTAGATACTTATTTATAAACACTCTTATCGCTATATTGTATATGAATTTTATATCACACCTAGTGGTATGAATTTTTTGATAAACTTTCCTGGGCATTTTTATTTATTTATCATTCTTTAATAATGGCATTGTTTAAATAGAACACAATTTATCGTAGCATTATACTCAGGTTAATTTATTTATAGTTATGATTTTTATTTTGTTTATTGTTCACGTTTCGTGCGATTATTTGCTCCAAATTTTTTAAATGCATAAATGACTGCTTAAATCGCCTACGAACTTTTTGCTAATGTTTAATTGATTGACAGTTTACGTATTTTTAATATGATAATGGCAATATAATACCTACACTTAATTTAGAGAAGAACGAGAAAAGTTATTTATATTTTAATGCTAACGTTTAAATTAATTATTATCAACTCTGTATGACACCTTTAAACTTTATTGATACAACGATATACTTTGATTCTTATGGGTAATATTTTGAAAACAACAAATTGTTCGAACGAGTGTTTGGTGCAATTTATTAACCTTTCAAGTTCAGCGTGTGTCTATGTGTATATATTGCGAATATACCTATATATCAAAATATATAAAATTGAAATAAGCTTCAAATCAAGAAAGTGAGTTTGCCAAAAAGGAAGGATAATAAATCTTAGTAAGAATACTGAGCAAGCATTATTGGATAAAATAACTCGGATATTTTATGTTATGAACGAATAAAAATGTAGGTAGTTCTATAAGTTATTATTTTCAATATGAAAATATCGGACGATCTTTATGGTTTCATTTCTTTTTGAAATTTTAAAACCTAAAAAATTATTTGTATCTACTTATACATTGTCTTTTGATTAATACGTACACATTATTTAAAATTATAAATAAAATGATGACGTTTACCTAATGAAAATAACTGAAAACTGACGTTAAAAGCTAATTCGGAATTTTATACATGCTATGTACGTACATATCGATGGCGTTTTGTCAAAAGAGCGTAACCCACACTTTTTATGAAAATGAGTTATTCTGACTATCCTATGAATCTAAAGCCAAGGCATCGTTCGTTAAAATCTAGTAACAATATTCCAATTTTTTCCACCGGAAAAATCGATTTGTATTTTTGCGAAACGTATCTTCTTACGAGTCAAATTTTCTGAACTGGGCCACTAAAACTGGACTATGCGAATTCCATAGTTCTTTTTGTGGATTCTCGTTCATTTATATGCATAAATTAACGCCCCCAAATTTTTTTGAAAAATTTTGATTTTTCAAAAAGTTATAAACAATTGAGTTTTGAGGCATGTTTTTTTTCAAATTGTAATTATTCCGAGTAGATTGAATGAAAGTTCACCAAACTTTCAGGATAATTACAAAAATGATTGACGATTAAGATGCTTTATCAATTGGGAAGAAAAACATTTATTTATTAATAAATAATTAGATTTGCAATAAACAATTGCAAATTTAACTAACTTCTCCTAGGTGTAGGGAAATTTTTTTTTAGATTATTATTGTACAAGTCTAAAGCTACTTATAGCCGCCGAGACATTTTGGTGCAATTCATAAGAACAAAAGTTATGAATTTTTAAACATTTTCGCGTTGCCGGCGCGTTGTAGCGCGCTGTGGCTAGGCGCGACGACCGGCGTACGGGCGCTTGACTCTTACTCTTTCTAACGCTTGAATTTGGGCTATGATTAGAAAATTTCTTCGTTTTCACATATCTTATTCAATATTTATGTACAGCAATATTATTTACAAACTTTCAAAATAACACTTTCAGTATAATCTGAAAAAATCTTACACTCTAAATTTTTCATATCAACCGGCTTGAAACGGTGTATCATGAAAATTCAAACGTTTACAATTCACATCTTACAATATCGATATAAAAAATGTCGATTCTGTTGAAAAATTCGAACATCCATGATTCATTTTTCGAGATATAGTTGAGTGGAAATGCTACATAACATAAACAATTGTAGATCGTACCTAATAGAAGGCAGCACCAACATTCGTTTGTTTATCAATGCGCACGTGTTTTAATTTCTGCATTATTGTAAATGTTTTCACCATGACGCCGCCTCCTAAGTGCTGTAACCCTTTCAGTAAGAAAAGCCACAATAGTTTCAAACAAAATTTGAAGTATATCTCAGAAAATTGTGATTCTAAAATTAAGTGAGTTATATGGTTCGTATGTTTGTACCTCTTGTAGAAGACAGCTTTACCGTAATATAAATACGGCAAAAGAACAAAAAGTAAATACGATCCGTGAGAAAATAGTTGAAGAAGTAATAAAAGAATGTGAGTCGGAAAATTACATCAGATTACACCCTTTTGGAAAAAACTGCGTCGATATGTACCTACTTACATTTTATTTCTTTCGATGTGGTTGAAAATATTAAAAAGAAATTAGATAAAAATACAAGTTCGGTTAACGGTATTAATTAGGTACATGAACGTGGTTACATTAATTACATTCAGTTATTTTAATATCACCATACAAAGTAAGTTCATTAAATGCAAATATTGCGCATAATATATTCAACTTTCAAATATTCGAGGCTTTTTAAAGCTTGAGATTCAAACATAGGTATATGGTAGCCATATAGGTACACACAATATGCATGTACGTACATGTTCGTAATATTGTTCTTCCCACATGTTTTTTGTGTACGGGCACTCCGCCGTGTATGTGTCGAAAGTAAAAAGCAAAATTAGTAAATAGTAAAAGTAACCTTGACTATGGTGCCGTAAGATAGTTAACGTTCTAAAAGTAAACAATGATTGTTGTTTTGGCGTAACGTAATTCATTTACGATTTCTATGGCATTATTCCTGAAAACTATCAATAAAGCTCAGCATCTTTCTATCGATTTTAATTCAATACGTGACAAAAATGAATTTAAAATGTTCAAACTATTTGGAAGTAAATTTGAAAATAGACTAGCGAATTAAATTTCGAAAATAATTGGTTCTCCTTAAATTTTGCTTTTGCATTTTGATTAATACGTTGTATAATTGAAGGCTATAATGTAGAGAGGTACTAAGTGCCAAAAATATGAAAAAAAGTTATTGCAAAAAAAACATCTTAAAAGCTTTATTTTTTAAAACTGTTTCTTACATACGGCGAAAATTGATAAAGAAAGTGCGGTGGATGCAGTGGTTAAACAAAATATTTAATTAGCGAAAATAGTTTACAGTTACAAACAAAAATCGTCTTTGCTAACTACTACATGTGAAAATGTGAGAAAATGGCTTAAGTGCCTTAGATACATTTTAGGATCTTATTTCAAAAAACTAAAGTGAAAATCGAATAAACACGTTGAACATTTAGTAAAACATTTACTGGGTAATATGATGTGTATTATAAAAAAGTCTCTGAGGTTGGCTTTCTTCTCTGCACTGGTTGACATTTTCGGTGCTGGTTCTAAAACTACTTCCCTTATATTTATTTGTAACAGTTTTTCCTCTTTTTAACACGGGTTATCTTATTCCAAGATTTTGCACTATATGCACCACTGTGGTACTAATGCAATGGCTCTTAGCACCTTTCATACTTAACGTGATGCCCACTTTCCCACTGCAGCTCCAAGATGAAGCCACAGCCGGTTAACGAATAGGAATTAGCACTTGGCACTTTTGCAGTTTATTTTTAAACTATCACAGCACCTTTTACAACAAAAAACAGAATTTTGCGATTTTGGCACTTAGCACCTTTCTACGTTATGATCTTCAATTATTAGTCATTTTGATAATGTGACGGAGGAAACTGACAATTGTTCTGCGATAGCGACGTAACTTAATCTCACTTTGTAGTATCAAAAAGGCGTAGGAGTCTGTGAATTTGAGTTGTTTTTAGAATTTCTTTTATCAATTAATTTAATGGTCTTGTTCGTAGGGAACTGATAAAATATGGGCTAAGGATGCTTTCCGTCTAGGTAATTGAATTTTAGTAAGTACATAGTTTTATAGAGGTTATCAAATCGTTTTCTTTAGTATTAAGTACGTGTTTTAGTTAACCTAACGATTTCTGTATGCGAAATAGTAGGAAACTTTTTCAACGTTGTGTGATGTACTGGAATCAACTACGTTCCAATCTCTGCTATTAACCCAATATGTATTCATATACAGTGTGATAGATTTTATGTGTCACAGCAAATATCTCGGCTATTGTATGAATTAGTAAAAAATGTTATATATGAAAGTTATTAGATTATTTATTCTTAATAATGTGTCAAAATCAGAACGACAATTGAACATCAAATAATTCAGGTAAAGCAAATAAATTTAACATTTTAAATAGAACGTACCCAGTATTATTACATATTCTGAAACTACAATAATTTATCTTTACAACGATATATCACATGTTATACTTTATCATTAATTAACTGGGCGTAATACACTAAATAACTGATCGTATTGAAAACGTAGACAGTATAAACAATGTGTTGATTAAAACAATCTCAATAACAGATTATTCAACATAAATACAACATTAGGAGCAAACCAATATGTGAATAAGTAAGTTAATTATAAAATTGTATGTAATGCCTACCTAATATCTAAATTCTTTGTTCAAAGTGCTCCTCGTTGTTTGTAATACATTCCCGACATCTGCTTATTAAATTTCGTCGCACTTTTTGCAACATGTTTGGTGTTATTTGAGCACATGCCCTATGAATGCGATTTGTAAGATCCTCTAAATTTTGTGGACATGTAACGTAAACTTTTGATTTAACATATTCTCAAACAAAAAAGTCCAACACAGAGAGGTCTGGCGATCGTGCCGGCCAGTTTATAGGGCCACCATTTCCTATCCATTTCGCACTAAACTTTTCGTTTAAAATATCCTTGATGTTCCTTGCATTGTGAGGAGGTGCGCCATCCTGTTGTAACCACATATCTCGACGCACTTGTTGGAGTATATCATCCAAATATTCTTCGAATTTTGTCGTAAGGAAATTAGCATACCGTTCAACATTAAGCGTTCCGCGATAAAAATAAGGACCTAGTATAGTATCACCTAATACACCAAGCCAGACATTAATAGAAAATCCGTGTTGGAACCTGCATTCCCGAATTCGACGTGGATTCTCTGCATCCCAGAAATAATCATTTTTTCTGTTAGAAATTCTGTTATTGTTAAAATTAGATTAATCGCTCCAAAGAATGATATCCACTAAATGTTGATTATTGTTAAGCCAGTTACAAAATATTAGAATTTTATCAGAATCACCAGCTGTTAAACCGTGAACCAATTTAATTTTATAGGGGGTCTTGTTATGTTTTTTTTAGATTAGAAAATACTTTGTGATGACTTATACCTATGTCGGCTACTGCTTCACGGATTGAATTTCTTGAATGTGCTCTAAAATATGCCAACACCATAATGTCATCATGTGCTGCACGCTCATTTCTTGGTCTTCGCACTGTAGCATTAAAACATCAATTTCTTCGTAAATTATGTTCAATTCTTGCAAACGTGCGAGGATGTGGCTGTACCCTTTCTGGATACAATGTTCGATACAATACAGAAGCTTCTTTAGGATTATCATTGCATCTGATGTACACTCTCAACATATCCATTTTTTCATTATTAGAATAATAACTATCCCTCATTATGTGTCACGAGATGAAAATTAACAATTAACAATTTACTTAGCCACTTTGACACGATAGCGATAACAGGTGAGCGCATATCACGGCCTCCTCGGCTCTACTTAATAGAACATGCAAAGGTAAAAGTGTGCGTCGTCGGTACATTGTTTACACTGTACGTGTTCAACGCGTTCGGTTATTTATTCTATTACGCCTTTAATTAATGAAATAAGTATAACATGTGATATACCGATGTAAAGATAAATTATTGTAGTTTCAGAATATGTAATAATACTGGGTATGTTCCATTTAAAATGTTAAATTTATTTGCTTTATCTGAATTATTTGATGTTCAATTGTTTTTCTGATTTTGACACATTATTAAGAATAAATAATCTAATAACTTTCACATACAACATTTTTTACTAATACATACAATAGCCGAAATATTTGCCGTGACACATAAAATCTAACACACTGTATACAATCGCATTCGTATGTTTTACCAGAATTAAAGATATGGGAATTGCTGGTGGAAAAATATCGTAACCAGAAGTTACCAGGTGTTTTTAAAAGCAAAATAATTTAGTGGAGATTAAAAAAAGCGTTTTACTTTCCGTTATGAAATTTAACCAAAGAAAAGATCTTACAAATTCAATTAAACGTATACCTACCTACCTAATACCTTGATGTTTGAAAATGTTTGCGACTATTATTATTTACAGTCGTACGGATTCATTTTTAAATAACGGTTTTGTCTTGCTTCTTTTCCGTCTATAGTATGTATATATGTAGTAGGAAACCTGTCGTTTTCATGCTATTTTGTTGGTATTAATTCACCATCAAAGCAAATTTGCATAATTGTTAATGTAGAGGAACCTGTTTTTATATCGAGCATTTGGCATAATTTCTGAAGTGTTCACTTGCTTTGGTCGTTTTTTTTATAAACGAAGTTTTTTAAGTATGGCATTTGATCGATTTTCGTTTGTAAAACGTCGCCGTCATGGAAGCGTTGCAGGTCGTATAAGGGAATTATTACCGTAGAAATAGATCAGAATGAAATAATTAAGTTAGCGAGTTTTTGCTTCCAGATATCCTTAGATGGTAAGCTGTAAGTCGGCTCCGTCGCAAAAAACAATTAGTAAAGGTCAGTGTCCTTTAAAAATGTCGTGTAAACAATGTTTGATGGCCATTAGAAAGAGGTAATACTGGTTCTTCGTTTATTATTATATCAGCGTTTCAACTAATAAGATCTTCGTTCTTATTAAAAGTATTTTATTTTATGGGTTCTCGATTCTTAATTATGTGACGTTTAATATTTTTAAATGTAATTAATTTTTTGTTTATTTCTAGTCTCGAGGATTTAGCTCAATGCTATTAAATACTCCTAATATACCTCCCTACAGGGTGTCCCACAATTTCCACTAAAGCTTCAGGCAGTTGTGTTCTATGCTTTCTGAGCAAATAATCTGAGAATAAAATTTGTCTCCGAGACTTAGTTTTCGCCCGTGAGTGAAAAAAGGAAAAATAAATTTGGCAAACTGTTGCAACTACTTTAATGGGATGAAATAAACCCTATATTAATTCGTTACATCAATTACACGATAATATTGGAAGCTATTTTAAGGAAATAGTATACATATATTAAAAACTTAATTGAAATTACTAAACTACAACAACTGCTTAAAATTCAAAATCAATAACTACAAAACACAAGTTGGAAATATATTTTTCATCGTCACGATACCCGCTTTATTTGCTATGAATAACGGTTGTCAAATTTAGCATCTTGCTAGTTTATTGCTTGTAGGTGTTTTCGAAAAATGTATTAAGGCTTTAAATCATGATTTGATGGTGATTTTAGGTCGTAATCAACTTATTGATTAATAAATTAATTATTTCATTTAAATATTTGTGAGTATTAACTGAATATACGATTTTAAAGATATTACGTTTAAGAGACCTGCATGAGAAAACTAAGCCTCGAAGACAAATTTTGTTCTTAGGTTATTTGTTCAGAAAGCATAGGAGAACACGGTTACCTGAAGCTTTAGTGGAAATTCTGGAACACCCTGTATAAGTATTATATACCTACAATTTTTATAAGCTATTTAATTTTTACGGTTCCCCTTGTATTTTTTAATTGTTTCTTGACTGTCACAACACATGTTGGAATAGAATCCTTTTAAATATTTACCGTTAAAAGTTTATGTTTGAGACGGACAAATAGATATCATTTACAAAAAAATATCAGTATTTTCTCCACACTCGTAAACTTGAAGATCATATTTCATATCCAAATGTCGGTATTGTGTTTAACCGCAACTATTTAGTGTTACGTTGGGGTACCAATATTGATAACAGATGTTCCATTTGCTTTTATTTGCGAAAAACGTATTATTTTATTGTCCAGTTATGGTTATAATGTTATTAAAAATGAAAATCTTTAAATTAATTGCTACTCTATTTGCTAGGTATGCTTTTCAGTTTTGAAGTGCTTATTTTTTAGATACAATACCTACATAAAAATTATTGTGATTTTTAAGATATTTTCAAATACATTTATATCATGACGTTTCGTAAAATTTATTATCTCGCCAAATACCTATTCTATCATTTTTTCCTAACACGAAAACTCAAGTAGGTATGTATCTACATAATCATTCCATATTAGTTCATTCAATGAAATTCATCACCTATCTCATATTTTGTATATTCACCTACATCATTTTAGGAAAATATGCAAAATTTTACTTCCCTATCTCTAACAATTTGTATTGTTACAAATACCCCGTCTAATACATTTAAATTTAATTCATTTTAAACCTTCCAATACATATTTCATTATAGCAATTTGGTAAATATTCGAAATCTTTTTTATTACTACAAAAATTTTGATATGAATCATTTCTGATCAAAATTGTTTTTTTACAATTATTTTCAATATCTAAAATTATATGGAATCGAAACTGAAATTAAATTATGTCCTGTTTCAAATGTGCATTTTGACAATGCTGTGTTATTATTAAGCTGTAATTTTACTTAAGATTAGTGTTGACTTCTGTTTCTTATTGGTTGTAATGAAATACCAATGTATTGTAATATTTTTATTATGTAGATACTTTATTGCCAATATTAAAATTTGAAAATACATATAAAGTAATCGAAAAACTAAGCGATCAAACCACATATAAAATTTTAAAGAAAAACCCTACTAATGACGATATAAAAAGAAATATAAATAATATTTATTCTTTACATCAAAATATTTTTATAAAATTAGTAGGTACCTTACCTATTAAAAATTGGAATATTATCGAAGAAAACAACATTAAATCAAGAACAGTTTATTGAAGGAGTAAATGTTTGTTTAAATACCCACTACTACTTATTGTTCAATTTAAAGAACAATTTTTTCAACAAACTTATGGTTGTGCTATGGGCTTACCTAATTTCAGCAACGGTGACAAATTGAGTTATGGAATATCTAGAAGACCGTTGTTTACAAAAATTACAATTTAATCCATCTTTTTTTAATTTTAGGTTTATCGACGATATTTCTTAACATCAAAATTACAATATATCTAGGTACCAGAAGTTTTAAAAAATTTCGGTAGTTTTAATAATTAATTACGATTTACTTATGAAATAGAAAAAAACGAAAAATTAGTATTTCTAATTTCAACATTTTTAGTTGAAAATCATCAACACATAGTTGGAGATATTTAAACTATTATTTAAACCACCACATTAGCATGAAAATTAATGTGATTATCAACTAATGCCTACAATTAAAAAAGTTTCAAAATTTCAAAATAGTTAACTATATCGGCTTTTTTGAAAAATAATTCTTTTAAATTTCTTATTTGTAATATAATTAAAAAACCTACTGATTGGCAATTGATTGATTGACAATTGGTAAAACTAAAACAAGACCCAGGTATTTATTAAGTAGGTAAAATATCTATATCGGCAAAGCAAATATAAGAATTATAGCGGGGGAAGTTAGACAGAGACGTCTGCAATCCACATGAACGCGATAGTACCTATTCGAAGAAAAAAAAGTAAGTACATAATGCATTAAAAATCGTTTATGAATTATAATTAATGCTCTTCGTCTTTCTAGGTAAACTAATCTCTACTTTCCTTAGGGCCGATCTTTCTATGTCTTGCTAAATTTATCTGATAGACATTTACCATGGAAATAATTGTTCGAACAAACGTTTGTATGGTCAACACCTACCAAATAAATTTACCAAGAGATGGAAAGATCGGTCCTAAATATGCTAATTAGATGTTAATTCCTTTGTTAATCATCAGAACCTAGTGATATAGAAAAAGTCATGAAGTGATTTAAATATCATACTGCTTTTAAATAAGTAATGAAGCAGTAATTTGACCGCTACCGTTTTTCTAGTGTTAAATGGTTTTACGAAGTCGTGTTATTTTGGTTACAATTATGAACAAACGTTTTTTTGAATGAATAATCATTTTGAAACTTCATTGTGCATAACCGATGTTACCGCATAATAATTGTCTTTTAAGTAGGGGTAGATACTTTTATACTACATAACAACATTTTGAAATGTGCTTAACTTACCATATTCTTATTAACTTTGAAATGCACAAGAATGTACAGTAAAGTTCAAAATTAATGTCCCGGGTCGCGAGCATTGCACGCGCACACACGATACAACAAACAAATTACAAATTGAATATTTAAAGCAGTAACATTGTATTTATAATTCGTGTTGCACATCGTAAGTATTTTTTGTAGATTTGTTCGTTGTGCCATGTATTGTCCGCGTAATGCTCACGCTTCGGGACATAAATTTTGAACTTGACTGTACTTATAACCACACCCACACCTTGTACATTAAATCTTTGAGAAGAGGTAAAAACTCTAAATTTAACTGTACTTACATAATATAATGCATATAATTATAGTATCTATAACACGTTTTAAACAAGTGCAACAAACATTAAAAGGGTGGGGAGTTTTCCACGCCAGCTTTGAGGTACTCCTCTAGGTGCGTTGTCTTTGTAAGGTTGAGATTTCCCCTATAGCCCTACTACACCAACATACTCCGCTATCGAAACATACAATTCGAACTCTCCTATGTGTAATAAAACAGCAAACAATTCAAGGTCAAGTCAAAATCGTGTACTTTATAACGCATCTCAGCGTGACTTGTTTACAACTCTTGAACTTCTATTTTATTAGGTGTACAACTTTGCTTCCGCCGTTTTTTTCCGAAATTCGAGGCTTTATTGTAATAAACTGGTTATACATTTATGATTCAAAGTATTGTCCATCGCTGGCCACTACTTTCTCCCATCTTTCGGGCAGCGTACGAATCCCGCGTTGAAAAAACTGGTCATCTTTTGAAGCGATCCACGAATCGATCCAATTTTTTACTTCTTCATAAGACCGGAAGTGCTGGTCATCCAGGCCGTGTGCCATTGATCGAAACAAGTGATAGTCCGAGGGAGCAACGTCTGGAGAATACGGCGGGTGGGGCAGGACTTCCCATTTCAACGTTTCCAAGTATGTCTTGACCACTTTCGCAACATGGGGTCGAGCATTGTCATGCTGTAAGATTACTTTATCATGTCTCTCGTTGTATTGAGTCTTGCTCAAGTAATGCCTCCAATTCTGCATCTTCGAAAACCTTCTCTCTTCCACCGCCATGCCGGTCTTCGACGTCAAAATCACCGTTCTTGAAGCGTTGAAACCACTCTCGGCACGTTCTTTCACTAATAGCGGCCTCACCGTAGGTATTTGAGAGCATTCGATGAGCCTCAGCCGCAGATTTCTTCATATTAAAACAGAAAATTAAAACCTCCCGCAAATGACGAGAATTTGGCTCGTAAGCTGACATGTTTAATCGAGAATAACTTTGCAGACACAAATCGACTAATATTTCGATGGCGTTATATTTACAAATACCTAATCTTATTGTATGACAGCTACGATCTATTTATTTCGGCTACCACTTACCGCTACAGCCATTTATTGCAAAACGGCGGAAGCAAAGTTGTACACCTAATATGTAATAGGCATACAGCTCGTTTTTTCTTCACTCAATTATCGTATGTCGTAAGACTATAAAGAACTTCCAGCTTTTTGTACACCACTTCAGTGGCCTTCTCGAGTTTAGGTGTAGGTACATACTTGTGGTTCTAATCACTTGTTAGTCTAATTAATCTTTTGTTGGTTGTTTTACTAATATGCCCAATTATCGATATAATAATTATTACCTATTAAAAGTGTAAAAATATTAGAAAAAAGAAAGAATTTAAAAAAAGGAAGATAAGGGGAGGGTATACTCTATTCCCGGCGACCATTAGAAGTGAATTATATTCTTTATTTTTAAATTATCTCATTTGGAGATTTTTCGCCATCAAATTATCTATCATTTGACTTTTTAAAATATAATATAAAATTATTTATAACGAAATTAGAACTTTTGTACACAATTCAAAATCCAATTTAAATTGCGGCTTCAATTTTACAATGTATAGTGTTCAATACAATATTTGGGAGATAACAAGTTTTGATGAAGATAGCTGAAGTAGAAATAGATTTTTTATTGAAAAAATGTTGCGCATAAGTTTACTTTTATGAATAAAATTCAAAATTTCATATATGCGTCAACATATCAAGCTTATGTTTTGTTATTGCCTAGAGAACGTTTTTTTATATCATTTAAGATGTCGATCAAGTTTTCATGTTTAATAGAACATCATAATCGTACAAATGTTTTTATAAAATTTCACAATTAAATAAAGAGGGCTCACAGAAAGAGAAAGAATGTGCAGACCTCTACAGCTCGGCATGTGGTCTTGAAAGAAATATTTATTACCCAAAAATAATCTTGACAGATTAACTCCTCAAAATTGCAGGCAAGTTTTAAATAGTTAGAAAACGTCAGAAATTGCTTTTTAAAAAATAAAAACGTTATAGGTATCTCTGCTACTACATAATTTTTAATAATAATAATATGTGTAATACAAAATAATGTAGTTTGTAATAAACAATATGAATTATAAATCGGCTATTCAAAATTTAAGTGTTATTATTATAAACAGAATGAAATGGTTGCAAATGTTATTAGATTTAAACATAATGTTAAAAATTTCGTTTTGTTTTGTTTTAAATGGCATAGATATACCAAATGTCCACAAAGTCTGACCCCGCACCATTTTTTCGGAAATTGTTGGGTACCTATATGGAAAAATCGGCGAACACGCACTTACCTACCTCTTCCATTATTTTTAGGGCACAATTTTTGATGGAAAATGTTTAGGTGTGTAACCTCCGGGAGTGGGAGGTGGAGGTCAACTAAAAAATTTCAAATTAAAACGCATTTTAAGTCGTATGTCATTTAAAAGCTTTTAATAAACAACAATTTTTAACGTTGGTCCAAGATCGATACACCAAACAAGTCAGGAATGGCGAATACGAGTACCAAATAAAATTTACAAATAAGTTGAACAATAAAGAAGAAAGGAACGAGGGAAACGTTTATACTTTGCGCGTACCTGCGCCACCCCGAAAGGGCCAGTTTCGATAATCCGCTTATTTGGGTGCGATAATAACTAGTAATTAGATATGAATCGTTCTCGAAGTACGACGTTCAAAATAAGAATGATGTGGTTTTTCGTTTCCCGTTTATTTAGAATATTTTGCGAAAACTTACTCTCGATCTTAGAGCCGATTTTTCCATCTCTTGGTAAATTTATCGGTAACCGTATAGGTATTTACCGTGGAAACAGTTGGTCGTGCAAAGTACGGTTAAAATAAAATTAGATTTTATGGGAAATACTTATCAGATAAATTCACCAAGAGGTGAAAAAATCGGCAATAAGTTTATAAGTTTTCGCAAAATAAATGGGAAATGAAAAACCACATCATTCTTATTCTGTAATAACAGGGTCATTAGCGAATTCAAGAAAGCGAATTATTGAAACTGACCGTTTCGGGGTGGCGCAGGTACGCGCAAAGTAAAATGCTCGTTATATTATTTTCGGTACGGATAGAAGTAGTTTGTTTAATTATACGTTATTTAAGATAGATTCCAATATACGTCATCAATAAAACCTCGTACCTATTTTTACATTAGTTACTAATAAATTGCAGACTTTCTTTATCATGTTATATGTGTGCAGGTAAATCATTTATAAAATATGCCACGTTCAAAACTTTAAACTGAATATTACAAATATACAATTTATTCACTTCTTATTGATGACGTGCATCGAAACCTATCTTGAATGTATAGATTGAGAATTCGAACTATACTAGGCAAATCTGTTCTCGGGAAGAACTTCTACCTGCCAAACCAAACGTTTGAGAAGTTGTAAATCAGTAGGTCATGAATAAACCGGGACCGATAATAAGCTTTTAAATTGTCTCCTCAAGGAACTAGGTTAATATGGTTGTCTATGTATAAGAAATTTGCTATAGTACCATTTATTCAGACGTTTCGATAAGTTCTAGACACCCTCTTACCATTAAAAGAATGTAATAAAAATCAGAAAGAATAAAGTATCAAATTAAAAAGAAATTATAATTTAGATTAAAATGATATTTGAATTTATTTTTTTTAAATTAAAAGGTTACTACAAAATTTAAAAATATAATGAAAAAAGTTTATAATTTTTCATTTGTTTTGCATTTTTTTATTTGCTTATTGAACGATTAATTACGTTGTCTGAATTACGATACCTAATAACATTAGAACTACACCAAAAACTGACAAAATTTTTTATTCACAAGATTCATCGTTCGTCTTAAAATAATAATTAGAGATGTTTGATTTTTGCCAATTTGTAGGTGCTTCCTTTTGTATTCGTTCTGTCTACCATTTGTTTAATATTAATTTAATTTTTCTAACTTATTCACATTTATGGTAGTAGATACGTTGTAATAAAAATCGTGGCCTACTATAATTCGTACTGATTTGAAGCACTCTCTATTATGTAAGTGCTAAATTTAAGACTGTCAGAGTGTTATAAAACTATAAATAGAGATTCTTCTTGGTGCGAAATTATTATGAAGCTCCCCTTTGTTGTTTTTGTTCTCATCGTGCTGTAGGTTGCCTTCGAAAATTATGACTGCCCCTCATTCTTTTTGTTTATAGATAATTGGCTTAATTTGTTTTCGAAAATGAAGCGCCTTGATATGGAGGTACTTGACAATTATAACTGGAACACTCCGTATAAAGCATAATAAATAGCACTCGTTACGCAAACTACGTGCAAATCGCGAACAAGATTTTCATGTCTGGTTATATCATTAGATAAAGTAGCGTTTGTGTAAGGTTTGTTTTTTACTGGACAGTTATTTGTCCTCGACAGTTTTATATCTAGAAACATCATTATTCATTAAACAATTGGTTTTGAAGTCATGTTGAGACGGTGCTAGCGGTACGTAAAAACTTTTTGTTTTCAATTTTGTTTGTGCTAGAAATTTGGAGCTCGCATTAAAAACTTCCCATTCCAATAAATTAATGTAATCTACTTATTTCCAAGTAGCAAGGCGCTCGTTAAACTCACTTTAGAATATTGCTCCCACGGTAGAACAAATAAATGCATATTTTAGGAATTTATAAGTATGTACCTAGGTACTGACCGGTTTTTGAGTAACGTTAATTTGTATCTGGGAAAGTTGTAATTATAGTAATACTCTATTCGATGCGTTACGGAGAATTCAGACGATGTAATAGTTAATAAATTATTAATTAAGTTACGGTACCTACATTAATTGCATTTTTAAAATTTGCTCGCCTTCAATATTTTTATAAGCTGTAACAAGTAGTACATTTTGCACGATAAATGGCAGACTCAAATTGGACGTTTTGAAAATTATGTTTTGACTAAAGTTTACTCAAAACATGATTGTAAACGTAATATATTATATTCTCGTTTCCCTAGATAATGTAATTATCTGATAGATATGTATCGTAGTCCGATATAATCATGTGTAGGTGGGTATACTCAAGAAAATAAAAATCGTTCGCTAGTAGTTTGCCTGCAAAAGTTAGACTTTCCTTGCAAACATTGTTGCTATTTTCGATGCTTATTTTATTTACCTTTAATAGTTGTCCCAAGACTCGTATTCACTAGGATACATCTGTCGGTCTACAAATTGCAAGCCTACAGTTGTTACCCGGACGGGAAACATTCGGCATACAGAGACGGCAAACAAATTCTTATAACCACTGCATTTACGAATTATTTACTTGCAACCTTATTATTACCTAATTATCTTCATGTCATAAATAAATTCAGTTATTTTATAAAATTTAAGACCGTTTAAAAAAAGAGTTGGGTGTAATGTTAACTTGGTAATTTGTATCTCAAAGTTGCGAAATTTTTAGTTTTCTCTATAATTAGCGAAAATAGAGTTTTATTTTTACAAAAAAAATACGTTTTTGTATGTTTATTGATTATTATTATTCTATTTTAATACGATCAACGATACATTTTAATACGAAATATGAGTTTAAAAAAAAATGTTTTCGTATTTTTTTCTCGCGAAAGTCTTGTTCTATGTTAAAGACAAAGATAAAGCTACAATTCGATTAACAATGAGAAGTTACCTTGAAGGTTATTAGAAGGCTATGCCACCTTTGATAGATAGCCTAATCGATTCTACAAAATAAAATTTCAAGGGAGTTAATATATTTTCCAAAATAACTCTGAAACGATGACATTTAGATATAGGGAAGTAAATACATATTGGCCCTAATTTTGAACGTACAATGCAATAGAATTGAAAAAAATGTAGGTTGCTACTTAAAATTACTAAGATATTGATATTTTTCGGATAACAAGTTTGGCATTTTCTTCTTAAAATTTCGGTATTATTTTAGTAATTTTATAATACATCATTCGATGCAGCAAGCGACACTTTCTAAAATACTTGCCTACAATTTTAAATCTGTATGTACATGCATAAATATCTCAGAAACGTAGTTAGTTGTAATAGTCTGCAACTGTCAATTTTTACAAAACATGAAATAATTCCAAAAGTGCTAATTTTAGAGACAATATTTATTAGAACAAAAAGTCGTACATGAAATACAAATTAATAATAAAAATTAGGGTGTTTAATTTAAAATAAGGAAGTTGGTATCCATTTCCGGTGTAATCGGAAAAAGTGGAAATCTAAAATTATTTTAAATAGAAAGGTCATAACTAGTAACTATTACTTCCAAAATTTCAAATCGAAACTCTTATTACTTTCCTATATTCTTTTAACCAAAACTCGTCGTGACATCATACCCTGTATAGATGCTTACGTAGGTATAGACAGAAATTACGAGAATTCAGTTATAACATTTTTATATAACAACCAATCGTTTACAGAAATTTGCGTTTAATCCTACAGATAATCTTTTTTGTCACTGTCCAACTTTATCGAGGTGTGCGTTGTATTTCCGAGCTTATCAAACAGTTTACCGATGTTGAAATTTGATATATCGACTTGTATGAAAGTACATAACTAAATGCGTTCTTGATACATACACGGACATGGGAACGCAGTTGTTTACCTCAGTTTACCTCACAATCAGTCTGTAAGTAATTGATTTAATAATAAAATTCTAGTATTGCATAACTACATACATATATCGGCGATCTGCGGCATTTATTTCGAATCCGGTTTACACAGAGGTCGGTTGAAGCCTCGGGATATCCATCGCCACCGATTAGCATTATGTAAACTGATATAAGAATTTGGAGAAAGGTATTTGGTATGAGGGAAAAAGTCGTCTCCCAATTACTTAAAATTCACTTTGGATATGTACTTTTGGGTTCTTTCCGTCATGATTTTTGATAAGAGAATCCGAATCCCACATCCTTCAAATATTGTATAAATGCACCGCAGATATTCGCATGTCTCGAAAGTTTTCCCGGCGGCTTGTCTATTTTCATCAAATTAAATTTCGTTCTCGGCTCTCGTAATATCGATATGTCGTTAATTTTCCATCTCCCTGCATATGTTCTGTGCAGTTCGTACGTATTCTATCTGTTTCAATATTCGCATTTGTATGGGACCCTTACGGCACCTACTACCTACCTATTTCATTAAATTTCACACCAAAGGGATTCTGCGACTTTGCATTTTTGGGGATTTTTAAAATCTACTTTGTTGCAAATTTCATAGTAAGTAGGTATGCTTTATATAATTATAATTTTATATATTGTTTTATATCTCCCATGAAGTGTACCTATTAGTGTCATTTATATAAGGTTGTCATTTTTGTTTTCAATATGTGATCTTTCTAAAACGTTCCATTTTAAAATATCCGTAATCGTTATTAATTTTTTAAGTAGTATAATATAGAGAATTTAAATTTATTTTCACTTTCGAATGGAATAGTCGCGTACCCAAATCGATAAGTAGGAAGAGTGACTATAAAAGCGGATTAGGGAATATTTGTATAGTGAAATAAGGAGTTCGTGACGGATCAAAGACTTTTCACTTAACATATTGACATGATTACTCAATTTTAGTTCGAATTAGTAAGAAGTAATTAGAGGTATTAACATATTTATATAGCCTGAGTATCGATCCTAATATTTTACTTGCCTAGTTGTTTTTTTTTTTAATTTTACATCTTAATGTTCTTATAGTTTAGCAGGTGAAACAAATGAAATAAGACGATTGAAACGCTACAAACCATTAAGCTTGCTTACTAGATTTTAAGACTAGATTTAAGATTATTTAATGTAATGTATATTCTCATATATATTAAGGATTACACCTTAACAATTGTAGGGAGAAATCCATTGGAATACTTTCCTTCATGTCATAGTAACTGTCACATAAAGTATCTATTGTCCTTATTACTATGTATTCTTGGACAAATTGTATGAATAAAGGAGAAAAAAAAATTGTTTTTATCAAAATCACAATAAAATTAACGTTATACGGAAATTTATACTTTAATCGGGAATAAAATATTATTTTCCAGCATAAAATCAAAAATTAACAACTGTAATCCGAAATATTTATTTACCTTTAAATTATGAGTTTTCAAATTACGAAAATAGAAATGGCATTTAAACGCCAAAATAATTTTCGCTAAAAATATTTTTAATATCTCTAAAGTGCGTGGAAGGTGTGTTAGATATTTTTATTTCACTTGTTAATTAAAAAAGGCCAAGATTATTTGATAATTATAAGTGATGAAGAATGTGATCAAATTACACTCTTTGAACTGTCGAAATTCCTATTACATTTTACTTTGATTATGTTAAATATATAAAATTAGATAAATTACAGTGTTAACGGTAAATTACATGAATTAATTATATATTAATTATATATAAGTAATCATAAAATCATATATTAATAATATATTATTCACATATTAACTGTTAATGTATCAATAGTCAAAATGTAATGTGTAATATAGTTACATTATTACTGATTCGATTAAGTATAGTCAAATAGTAATATGAAGTGACCTTATGTTCTAAACAAGTTACAAGTTTGTAACATATTAATACATTGATGTATTCAATAAGTTCAGATTTCATAACGTTAATATATGTTAGATTTCGTAAATAAATATAAACTTGTAATATTTCGAAATGCATTAATTTAAATAATATTTGATAATTGACATATAATAGATAATCAAATTGAATATTGAAGTATCGAAAATAATTTAAAACTGTTAAATGATTATGGCAATTGAAAATGCAAATAAATTAAGTTATTAATAAAATAGTCTTAAATGTTTGTAAACTAATTAATTAGAATTTAGTAGAATTTAACTATAAATATGAATAATGCTAAAGAATTAAAGCTATTATATAAATTTTAAACATCTGATATATTCTTATTTGAATCTTTTAATTAAATTTATTAAACAATCGTTTTAAATATGAACTTCAATTGTTATCATGATCTTACAATACTTAAATATTACAACTTGATATGAAATGTAATGATTATCACATTTTACATGTATCTTTATCAAATTCGAAGATTGCATTACTTGACATTTACATACTTATCTACTTGATATTGAAATGAAAGTACTAGTATGCAATTAATCTTGTATAGTATCAGTTCAGCGTAATTACTAATATTTAATTAAATTTTCTATTAAATATCTATTCACAACTGATTGCAATTAATTGACTTAATGCTATACTAGTTTACTATTAGAATTGATTGTAAATAGTGCAATTAAGTTTGACAATATGATCATAATTGCAATGTTGAGTAATTGTAATTGATTTTTAAATATCATTTTAATTGTAGATTAATTAGTATTTAAATGTGAACTAATGTATAGACTATAATACTTTAGATACAGTAATCTATATTTATTAGATTCAATATATTTATCATAATTTAAATAATAATGTTAAGATTCTAATAACGTATCAATTGTATGAATCAACTATAATTGTAAACTCATTTACATTATAACTAATTACATTATAATGTTAGACTAGTTTAATTTTCATTTATGTTAAAATTTCTTAAATTATTAATTAGACTTTAATGATTTGACATCTAATCTTAGTAACTATGAAATTATACTTAACAATATCAATTAATCTCTATGTCATACTAGACATTCCTATTAATTCGCATATTGAATTGTATATTACATTAAGATATAATTCTGAATTGAATCAATTTGATATTGATACAACTAATAATTACAATGCTATCCAATTAATGTAAATTTACATTAAATATTGTTATACAATTATTACTTAATTCACATTAAGTCATATTATGCATCATATTGATACTTATATATATTTACATGTTAGCAACTAATAAGTTCAAATATGTGTATATTCGTACTTAGAGTTAATTAATCTTCAATAGTGTCATTTGCATGCCATAATTGTTTAGTTAATTTGACATTGTTAGTTAATCTTCTAATAGACTATCTATGTTTAAGATTATATTTAGATATCTTCTACAGTGCACTATACAATTAATATTCGATTAAATCGTAATATAGATATCTTCGTATTAATACACATTAAGTTCGTACTATTACATTACCTCACTATCTTCATGATATAATCATTATTGCAATTAATATTACTGAGTTCACTTGATCGATATATGCATATGTCTATGTAATACTGTAATCATGCAATTTAAATATGATAACTAATCATTATTCGAATTAATATTAATGTTGACATAAAATTAGCATTTATCATTGATTACTAATATGTAATATTAAGTTACCATGTTATAGTGTCATAATTGTTAGTATAAATTAAATAATGATTATAAATATCCTGATTATAAGTTAACATTCATTTTACAGTTAATATAATCATTAATTCTAAATTATTTGATTATGTATGATTACATGTATCTTTATATGTTAATTTATATTCATAATGTAATATGTAAAATTCATTTTGTTTATGACATAGATTAATTGTGTGACGTTATTAAAATGCAATTTCTAGTTTCATTAGTCTGCTATCGTTGTAATTTAGCGATTAATGTTGATAATGTAATCATAAGTGATTATAGATTGTATATATATGATATGTAATAATCTGACTATCATGTCATAATCTATGATTCAAATTGTATACTTTACAGTTGCATTAATAACTTAATGAATTGATTATCTTCATATAGATGTTGACTATTAATTTTATAGTCATTTATATCATTTAATGATAATATTTTGTATTTATACGATACTCATATATTAATAAACTGTCATTATAATCGTTAAATATGTTCTGTAATCGTCGTAATAACTTAAGGTTATTTAGAATTAATGTTAATATAATATTAAATATCAAGTTTACATTATATCACGTAATATTGATAAAGATAGATATATTACTTTAACTATACAAATTTATTAAATACTTAATGAAATTTATATTCAATTATATTTTATAATGTAATAGATTAATACTACTAGTAATTGAAACTAACTGAATATTAATGCAATATGTATTACTAAGTCAATATATATGTAATTATAGTGAATATCTTAATGCTAATTAAATCTATAGTAAAATATAATTTGAATAGTATGTTAGATACTATTGATCTAAAATACTTAATATAATATCTGTAGTTCATTATAACTTGAACTTGTTAAAATTTACTAAATTTGTATAATATTATATTACACAATTATATGTATTTCATGTATCTGTTATTATGTAACATTGTATTAGCATTTATAGATTATTTTATGCGATTCTTAATATAGTTTGCTTAATTATAGATTTCATATTTTCATATTATACTTTAAATCTAATGATTTGATTCTTAGCATATTATTAGACTGTCATGATAACGTTCGATGCTAGTATTTATTACTGATGTTCATGAAATTAATTGATTCAATATTGACTTAAGATATCAAATATTATCTCTTCGTACAATATGTAAATATTTCATTTAATAATTAATGTTATACATTATTCATTATATGTAAATCTTATTTATGATAAGTACTGATATTGATTTAATAATAATATCTACATTATGAATTACACTAAATTACTATATATTATATCATTATATTTGTTTTCATTATTCAATTACTTATCACATATTTAAAATTCTTTTTACTTTAGTTCAAATTGATTATATTACGTGATTATGTATGAAATTATTACATAAATTTTCAGTATCTTTTAATGAACATAATGTAAGAATACTATATGATACTTATTATTTAAATGTTATACATACTTCAATAATGATCAATTAAATATAGTTAATACTATATTATAATACTAGACATTAACATTAATTACTTTAATACGTAAATTATAATTATTAATACATGAATAATATTATTACATATTTAATTATCAACATTCTATTATCAATTATTATAGAATTTAATTACTTCATACATTGATTAGTATTTTAAATTTAATAATTGTAATTCTAATTAAATGATTAATCATTAATACTTTGATATATAATGATTTATTTAATTTGTCATTAATTGATATATAACTCATATTAAAACTTTATAAATATATTAATTAATATTAAATTGTCTAAAGCATTGAAACTATTCTATTGAATAATTCGAAATGTATAAATTATATAACATGTAATAATATCAAGCATTAATTTAGAATTTAAAAATTAATATGTATTACATGTACTAATAATGAATGAATGAATAATATTAACTTTAATATGATTAGTATTCTATAACGTATTATATTACAGATTTTATGATCATAATTTAAATTTACGAATTATTAAGATTTATCATAATTTTAATCCAAAATATATTTATAGTGAAAATTTAAATTATTAATTTTAAAAATACTTTAATATTTTTTCACTTTAATCAAGTATATAATAAACATTAGAATTATTATATAAAAATGAAATTTTATTTAAAATTTAATTAAATAATTTTAAAGACGATTAACTATTTTATTTTAAAAACTATAAGTATTATTGAATGTAAATTATTTAATTATGAATTTAAATAATAAATTTTTTACAATTCTTAAATTAAAAGTTTTCCATATAACTTATTACATCAAAATTAGTTAATTTAAATTTAAAATTAATCATACATTACTTTTAATATTAAATATAAATCTTATTATTAGTAAAATTTTTATAAATTTATAATAATATTTGGAGATTAAGAATGATTAATATATTAAATTATCTAAATTCAGTAAATTAGTTTCTATTACTTATTTAATTGAATAATTTTAATTTCTCTTTTAGAAATAATTGAATTTTCTTTAATAAATTTTACTATAAATTTCAGTATTTTAAAATTTAAATAATTTAAAATTAAACTCATTAATTTTAAAAATTAATGAAACTATTTAAAAAATTAAAATTATACATTATGTATTACTATAAAGAATTTATAATTCAATTAAATATTATAAAAAGTTTTAGAATTGTTTATCAAATTATTGATGAATTCATAAATTAATTTTTAATTGTTTTTAATGTTTAATTAAAGTGAAATTGTATTTATATGAATTATTAAGTATCTTAATTAAATTAATTTTTATTTTATAAAAAGATTATTGATTTTTAAATTATTAAATATTTAATATTAAAAATTATTTACTAACAATTTTTATTATTATTATAAAACGACTAAAGTATTTTAAATTAAAATTAATTTATTTATCAAATTTATATAAATTATATAAAATTCTATAACATTCAGGTAATTTAAATTACTTAAATACACAGTTATTAGAAATCGTTATAAAATTCGTTAAATAATTTTACCTTGAAAAGATGTTATACAATTGATATTCACTATTAAAAAATTGATATATTAAACTTTATTTTAAAAATTTATAATTTATGATCTTAATAATGAATGATTAATTATTAATTGTTAAAGTATTTAAATGCTAGTATTAAAAATTAATTTAATTTAAATGTTTAATACTATATTGCTTTTTATATTATTAATTTATTTTTTTGAGATTTTAAATTATTATTTTAAATAAATAATGAAAATTTGATCTAACATTATTAAAGAAATATTCCTATAATTTCAAAATTAAAATTGGTTTTAAAAATATTCTTTAAATACTATTAAATATATCAAAACTATTATTCAAAATTAAAAATAAACAAATATGAAATTTATAAATAAAATTTTTGTTAAATCAATAAATATTAAATAATTTATAGTATTAAATATTATTTAAATTTATTTAAATATGATTTAAAAATTTTAAATAAAATTTAAATATTTTTAAATTTTATTTTAGATATTAAATCTAATTAAATATATGTGTCCATTTAAAATTTGTATATCTTTAAATTTTATAAATTTAATGTTAAATATTTGATTTATTTTACAGTAATGAAAAATTCAAATATTTATTAATATTTATTACCAATTATAAATTTAATTAAAATTACATTAATTGAATATTTAAACATATTAATTTTAACCTTTTTAAATAATAATATAAATTTTTGATTTAATTAATTCAAAACATTATAATTATTTAACTTAATTTTATACTAAGAATTTTTAAAAATTTTAGTTTATGTAAAATTTAAAAATGTTCATTTTTAAATTCATAAATATTTTTAATAAAATTATATTAAAAAATAAATTTTATTAATTTGAATTTTTTAAAATCTATTTTTAAGGCTTTTTAATATCCTAAAATTTTTATAAATTTAATTTAAAATCTTTATAATTTTGATTTTAAATTATCTTAAAATTTTCTAAAATTTAAAAAATTTAGTATCTTAATTTAATTTGTTTTTCATAATATTTGACTCAAATTTAATATAAACGTTCGCTAAATACATAAATTTTCGTTAAAATGTATGTAATGACGTATGTATACGAACATTAACTTTTTAGTAGAACGGAAGTTTACTATTGTCGGCTTGACTATTGTTTTGATTCCGGTTTTCGCAAATTGCAAGATCGCACAAACTTGGAAATTCCGTAATTAAAAGTATATTAGTATGCGAACATGTTTGTAAATATGTAGACTTTTTTATGTACAATAATTACACTATTATTTTATTTGAATCTCACGTTAATTTCATTTTAATAAATTACAAATTAATATGATGTATATCATTTAAAAAAAACGTACTGCATAATTTGAATAAATCTAAATTGTCACGGTCACGTTAAGTAATTGATTTTTGAATTAAATCCTAGTTAACTGCGTTTATTTCGCAGTACTTACAAGACTTACAAATCATACATCAGAGTCGGTTTTGCTAACGTGTGGGTGACATTTACATTCTTTGGTTGTCCCGCGTAAAGACATTGTCCTCGTCGACGAGTTGGGTCAGTGGTAAAAAGATACCTACGCGCACTTGTCTCTTCAACATTTTTTACGAAGATGACCGGTTTGTTTTGTTGTTTTTATTATTTTTACTCCTTTTTATTTTCACTTTTATCGCTTCTGGCTGTGGAAATCGTAATAATAATAAGTGGAGCGTTAAACTGTCGTGGGCTTTATAAACATAAGCATTGTGTTGTTGAAATTGCATTTGATGTCGAGTGCTTGAAAGAAGTCTGTATTATATGTAGATTATTTCTTTGGAAACACGTGTTTTCGAGGTCAACGTAGGTTAGATTCAATTAAAAGATTGAAAACGCGCTAACTACAAGTTTATAATTGCAACTAGGGATGCTAGAAATAATATTATGCACAATAAAATTACGTGCTTAAACCTACGTGCGTGAACGTGGGCCTGTCGTGAAACGTACGGGTGTAATAGTTGTTAGGTACCTGCCTATCGCGATAATTAACACGATTTTGTTACCTTATTCGGAGATTTTATTGCCTGAATTCGAAATGTCTACTAACACAGTTTTAATCGTTAATAGAAAAACAAGGACGTAACATCTTAGTAATCATTAAAATGATAAAGTTGGGGGCTTGATTGTAGTAAACGATTTTATAGTTAGTTCATTTTTCTTTTGTACGTTATATATACTCTTTTACAACCATTAAAGTCGTGGGTGTCTGATGAAATTGTAATCAACAATTCCTCATTTGCTGTTCATCTAATGTTCTTATCATAATGTTTTGTTGGGGTTGTTTTATATCTTGCTATTTTTATTTGACGTAGGTATACAGTTTTAGTCAAAATTATGTTGACACTTAAATGGGAAAATTTATTCGACACGAAAAAATATTTATCATAATTATGTGCAATATTAGTTAATATAGATAGGTATAAGGTTTCAGCCTGTTGTCCATTTCTGTTAACACACAAATAAAAAGGATCAAAAGTATCATTTAACGCTTTCACTCAGAATTGCCTAGGAATAGATTCATTCCTAGAACATTCCTTAGTTTTTCCTTGAGTTTTCACTGGTGGCTGGAAAAGTTATTCTAATGGGTTATGATCTTGGGAGCGAATCTCTCTGAAGTTTAAATCCAATTAAGATTGATTTGAAGATAGTCCTATACCTTTACATATAGATACTTACATACGAATTGTTGTAGTGAAAACTCGTAAGCTCCGATATCTCCAAAAGTAAAATAGATAACTAAATGAGGTAAATGACGTTGTCAGTAATGACAAAAGGCTCAATAAGAATTCTACAAGTACGTACTATTCCAAAGAGTTTTTCTATTTAATCTTCCTCTCGTAGTAGCCTTACAAAGTTCCTAACTACCTATAGGTTAGCTTGAATATATATACTCGGTGGAAGAAAATTTTATTTATTTTTTGCATCCAGATGAATGCTGTTTTACAAGCGTTCAATTTACAATAGCATGAACAGACAATCATTATATTGATTTATTAAGTTTACAATCAACACTTTTCAATTATATATACGTTATTCAAGATAGGTTCACGTCATCAATAAAACCGCGTATTTTTGCAGTACCTACTAATAAATTGTCTTATCGTGTCATATGTGTGCATGTAAATCATCGATAGAATATGTCACGTTCAAAACTTTAAACAACATGGATGTTACAAATATACAATGTAGTAACTGTTTGTACATAACGTGTAGATGTTAATGATAATATACAGGGTGTCCAGAAAATGACCAGGTTCATTTTGTTCTCGAACGGCGCTCCCTTGTTGAGATATTCACCCTCAAAGTTGAAACAAATCAATTTTTTTAAATAACATTTTTACTTTTCGTTGTAATTTAATAAATTTTGGTATACCTAGGTAATAAATAAAGGTCTTTAAATTTGTGTAATATGGCTTTTTATATCACCTCAGACGAGCCAGGGGCTCATTACCCCTAACCTATTTAATCCTACAATTTTTTAGAGGTTTAAATTTTTAATTTTTTAAGAAGATTTTCGGATTTTCCAGATATTTTAGGATAAAATAGGAATAATAAATAAGGAATAAACTCTTGTTGAATATCGATAAAATGAACTATATTCGAAAAAATTACACTTAAATAATAAAATACAGAGTATCCCAGATATATAATTATTTTCTTGGATAAAGGAAGTAAAACTGTGGAAAGAAACCTTCTCAATATGATATTTAACATGTAATATATTATTTTTGCAACTGCAACTACTGCAGATCTTAGGAAAATTTCATTAATATGGTAGCCAGCCAAAACAAAAATGATTCACGTATCCTAAAGCTTTCGAATTTATTTGTAATGGCCGATGTTCAGTAATAATTAGATGTGTGAATTTTACACTGTGGTCGTCGAAAAAATAATGTCTGAGATACTAGGCAACTCTTATTTTTTTATGTATGATTTTCTCGAATATTGTTCATTTTATCGAAATTAATCCTTTAGTTACCTGTTAACCCTAAACCTAACCTGCTATCTTTTTTTATCCTAAAAGTCTGGGAAATCCGAAAATGACCTTAAAGATTTAAAAACTTAAATCTTTGAAAACTTTCGGGGTAAGAAAGGTGAGGGGTAGTGCACCCCTGGCTCCCCTGCATAAATTAATAAACGACATAAATTTATATTCAGGTCTCCTGTTTCCTATTTCGTGTTTTCGCGGTTAGAGAATAGATTAATGACACTAGACACTAGAAAGATTAGAGCATCACTCCAGCGAATTCAAAAATAGCAATACAACCTTCAGACGTATAAGTATCTATGGCCTATCCAAACCTATATGCAATTCACGTCATCAAAAAAAGTTACTAGATTGTTTAATTGTAATTCGGTTTAAAGTTTGCCAAGTGACATATTCTATAGATGATTTACTTGCGCACGTATTAGATGGTATAAAGAAAGACTACAATTTATTAGAACTATCAAAATACGAAGTAAGAGGTGACAGCACTGTGTGAAACGTCATCATCTAGTAACCTTTAATTGATGACGTGGATTGCATATAGGTTTGGACGAAGTGTAGGTACCTATACTTTAAAAGCGTAAGCGAAAAGCATAATTATGGTCCATAAAAAACGTATAAAATATTTGTAGTTTCCATTAGATTATGTTTAACACATTTATTATAACTACGATACGTAACGGTTCGATTGAATTGTGGACAAGTTAAATAGAGAAATGATGCTATTATGTATTCATTCAATAATATTTTTTATCGATGTTTCCTCAAATCAATTTTATTTGATTACATAGTCCGCTGTACCTAATTGGTAATAACCGATGACGACAATGTTATTTTTGGGAGTGGGAGTATACCTATATTTTATAGAACTACATAGGTACTTAATACTTAATTTTTATAATGGAGACTAATCAGTCTTGGTATTTTAGTTTTATTTGAAACAACATAAATATCAGTTTAAAATAATGCATGCACAATATATTTCCACGTTTGGTCAGTTTTATTGTATTTTTTAAATAGCAGGGATCATGATGCACTTGATAATATCACTGTTGGTTTTCATTTCACAATCAGTGACCGTTTCTGGTTTTTACATTTTGCCGAATATCATCAATTTTTGATTTATGTAGAATTTATATATATATATATATATATATGAAAATTTATTGGAAAAATTGGAATTATGGAAAAATGATGAATAATTACTCATAAATCTAGAATTGTTTTTGTTGGCATCATCTTATAGTGGGAACTTTTAAATTTCATTCGTTTCTAACTGAAGCGCAAGAATATTTACTGACGAGTTTACAAACTAGGCTGAGTTCCGGTCGTACCGTTGTATAACCAGAGAATTTAACGATTTCCTATTTTCCGAGGCGAACAAACCTAAGTAAGTGTCTACCAAATGATAAAGTATTCATAGTTAGGCTACGACTGTAGCTGAATCGATATTAACGGCATTGCGTATCAGTAGGAACTACCTATTTGTTTTGCGATATCCTTTATCTTCAAATTCCTACGTCAACTAAAAATTTGAGTTTAACGTAATAGCATGCGCAATCATTTGCAAAACTTGTGTTTTCTGCTTAAGGGCGTACGGTCCCTATTGCCGCCAAACGATAATCCGTAGACGGCACTGTTAATGAATTTTAGAGAAATTATAACCATCCTTCTTGGTTGAAATAGCCTGCCTCTGTAAAGTCGTAAAATCTACCTGCTTTGAAGCTAAGGGTATAAATGTTTAGATACGGTGTTTTTACATTAAAACGTATTCGAAGATGATTTTAAAATTCGCAATACAAAAGTTATGATTTAATGTTAACTACAGGAAAAATCTGAGATTACTGATCTGAAAAACTGATTTATTTAAAGTTCGCTAATAAATAATCTACTTTAATTTTAATTGAAATTAGAAAATTAATTAATATTATTATTATTATAACAATATAAATAGGGCGTTCTCGAGGATATTGAATGCGAACGGATCTCGGTTATCAAAAAATGTTGTTTTTTTAAAAAATAATAGATTTCACATGTGAAAAGTATTACATTAGGAAAATTGTAATTTAAGTAGATGTTTATTAAAAGAATAATAGTATAGTAATATTGTATAACTAGTGCTAAAATATCCACCTTTCCGCACGTGTTATATACTATGCTTTTCCGACGACCACAAGTATTTTTATTAAAAAAAATTGATTTTTGACGTTTACGTAAGTTCGTTTGACATTTTAATAAAATGTCAAATTTGATAAAACAGTTTGTGCGTAAAGTAATTGCATGACAGTGTAGAAGACTTTGATTGACCGTGTGCAATGATCGCACACGGGCTGCAACGTTTTCGATTGGCTAACGAGTTTCTTTACGCACGGTCAGCCTATTTGTTTGTAACGGTCAACTTTCCATAACATTTATTGGTGTGAAATTATGCACTTTTCATAATGGTCGTCGAAAAATGTAACTTTCCGTACTAATAATGTAGGTAATATACCTATTTCTAGTATTTTTATTTGTATTACACCACCAAAGTTTTATAAATATGTACATGTAAATAAAGACCATTTATTAAATAATGACGTCAAAAGTAGAAGGTGCCATATACAAAAAAAAGGCAATATCGTAAAAACTTCAATTGCAAAATAGTCATCAAAAAACTTAGTTACAAAATAGCAAGAAAAAAGAACAAAATTGATGTATTCCAGTGATCTTGCGAATTCCTCATTGTTAATTTTCTCAAATTTAAGACATTTTATTGGTGCAATATACGATGTAATGAGATAGCTAATCGTGATTAATATTTTGTTAATCAGGATTTCGTTTCTAAAATGTATGTAAAATGTCATATACTAACCGTTTATTGATGTTACAATAAATTATGTCTAAATTCACAATATTGACTTAAAGGACTTAAAAGGAGAACGTTTCGCTTGATTTATACTGTTAAGTGACCAATGCTCGCGTTAGATTTTTAGGTTGTAAAATTTATGACCTTTACAATAAAAATAGGGAGGTCTAGTCATATTACCCAGTATTTAACAATAGTTGTGGGACGACCCACAACCATTGTCCGATATTGGGCGTCAACATTTAAACCAAAAATTAAAACTTCCAACAACCCGCTTTTGATTATTTATAAAAAATTGATGTAAAAACGAAAATGATCATCAGAAGTGATTCTTAACGGCAAGACGTGCTAAAATTTCTCCAATTTATTCAAATGATCGTTAAAAACACACATTGAAATTTTAAAAAATTGCGAAGCAATTATTTAATTAAAATAAGTATTTATTAAGCAAAAGAGCACGTTGTGCCGTAGAGGGAATGTTACGTTACCCACTAGTTATTAATTTGCATACTTTGGTTACCCCAGTTTTGAGTTATGATTGCAGTAAAATTGTACTTTTTAGACAATCATTAAGGTTTTTATAGGTGTTATGGAAATGATAGATTTTTTTAAGTATTTTTCTGTGAATCAGAACATTGTAATCTATGGAAAACGTAATTTATTTCATAAAAACATCAATCTTTTTATTTGGACCGTACCACCTTAAATATCTTGCCAGTAATCTCAGAATATGAGGTTATGTAATTTGATGGTGTCTAGAACACGAGTTTTATAAATGACTATAGGTACTGCCTGAATTAAATTGAGATAGCGCGTTTAACTTTTAAACCGGTAAACCGGTAGGTATCTTCATTTCGATATTTACTTCAGGCCGAAACGTTTACTAAAATGGTAACAAATAACGAAATTTTGACAAAAGTTGTTAATATAATCCATTGCAACTAGTGATAAATCAACTGCAATTTGCAAAAAAAATAAATAAAAAAGTAATGTAATTTTGTCAACGCGTCGTGTCGCCTTAGTAAGAAAACTGCCTAACTGCACTTTTACACGAAATCGAATTTTTAGCCCCGATCTGATAAAGGGTTTTTTAAGCTACCCATATTATGTAAAGTTGAATATGTATCAAAATAACTGCATTAATATTTTTAACGCCGGAAGAAAAACGCCTATCTCGAATAACAAATTATTTAAATTTTTTTCAAGATATTTGGCTACTAAACTAAACTAACTAAATATTGGAACTAAATTAAATTATAACTATTATAACTGAACATTGAAATTTTGTATTATTGATTTTGTAACAACATAGTTTTTACCCTAGCTGTTGCACAATTTTATAATGCGTAGATAGGTAGCTTTCTTAGTAAGGCGACAAACGATTCCTTTTATCGAGATTTGTTAATTTTTTCTATCCATAAATTTAATGAAGCGCAGAAGCGTTTCTTACCGTTTTTCCAAGATGTAAGCAAGCTCATAATTAACCTGTCTCCTGCGGTGGATAACAGACTTTTTTATTTAACTTAGGTACTGTATTACTATCGCGACAAACGTCGATAAATCTTACAGCACAAAGATGTCGGTAATTTTAATTTCTTATTATAAAGAAGTCGACGCTTTCGTTGAAGTTTGATTAGTTTTTCTTCGCAGTTAATAAAACATACGACACGACGGTTCTTGGACCGTCGTTGTGAACAAAGAAAATGTTTGTCTTATGTTATAGGTAGTTATTTCGTTTTTAATATTATTCAAAACAGACAAATATATGAATAGGTATTTTTAATTTATTGAAGGGCGGTATTTACAAATATTTTGTATGTTTATGGTGATTAAACGAAAAGGCTGCTAATAAGGCTGTTTTCTAATGACTATAAATTGAACTTTGCCTAGGCTTTTTAACCTAAAAAGCCTAGGCAAAGTTCATCACCAAAGTAATCACCATAGTCATGAAAATTAATCTAATCGAGATTACTTTATGGTAGCTTTTAATAGGCCTTATTATTCTAATATAAACAACAATATTATTGGCATTAAGTTTAACAAATTTATCAGTATTTAACAATAAGTAAGGACATGTATGTGCAATTTCAGTAAAGCCGGTCACATTCCGAATTTAACATTTTGTTGCATTCGAGGAATACAGTGATTGTCCAAAAAGAAGTTCTGCTGTATACGGAAAAATCACTAATGATATCTTAACGTTTCAAAAGAGGTTAGCAAAATTATGTATAAGAGATTTTTGTATTAAAGGATTCCATATGATCTGAAAGCTCTTGCTTGACAGGTAAGATATATAATACAGGATACAGCATATAGGCAATCTACTTATATTGTAACCCTAGATTTTCCGGAAAACCTTATGGTGTGGGAGCAACGCATAAATTATTTACTGCAATTACCAAAAATGAAAAGTATTACATATCATAAAAGCGGAATAACACCGAAGGAACTTGGAATAACTTAATTTTTGTCGTTATTTTAAGTTTGTTGTACTTTCGTTTACAAATAACAAGTATCTTATTTACTTAACACTTTGTTGCAACACTTTCATATCCATAATTGTAATACGACTCGATAACAAGTGATACGAAGAGTTTAGGTATTACATACTTGTCATTTCTTCGACTATCCTTGATAGACTCGATGTGACGACGAAATTGTCGTTTCTGGGAAATCCTTTTAATATATAGCCGTGTTATCATTAGTTTTATGGTGAAAAACTCAGTAGGTAGGTAGCTAAAAACAGTAACAATTAAGATTTCCCAAAATATCCGTTGAATCAATTCTGGCACTCTTTTATAGTGGTCGATAGTTAAATGCCGTCGTTAATAATTGAAGCCGTAAGAGGCGTGAATGCAAATGTTGTGTGAAAATATTTAAAGGGATTTGCGGCAATTAGATTATTAACGTACTCATTTCTTTTTCAGTCCTCTTAAGCGAAGAAATTGAAAATGACGATTTACAATTCAAAACGCTCAAGATTACGGACTTTGGACTCGCTCGCGAGGTTTATAAAACAACGAGGATGTCGCAGGCGGGTACCTACGCCTGGATGGCGCCGGAGGTCATCAAGAACTCCACCTTCTCCAAGGCAAGCGATGTGTGGAGTTACGGAGTGCTTCTCTGGGAACTTTTAACTGGCGAGACGCCCTATAAGGGAATCGACACCCTTGCCGTTGCTTACGGTGTTGCGGTCAACAAACTTACCTTGCCTATTCCGAGCACGTGTCCGCAGCCGTGGCGAGACCTCATGGAAGGTGAGTTCCGTTTCTTTTTATACTTTGTCATTTTCGCCAACTCGTCTGCGACATAATTTTAATTAATTGCCGAAATGGTGCCTGGTGGGTATTTAACACTTAACTATTCGCATATAAGGCGCATTTTGTATTATTGCAATAAAATCAACACGTTCAAAACATTTAGGATATAAATCGTTATAACTTTAAATACTGCCTTTTCAATATAAAAATCATAATTTAATAACATTTACGTATATCGGACTATCGTAGTTATCAGGAAAGTGATGTTCGCTGCAGGAAATTGCGGTCGTACACCATAGACAATCCCTTACAGTAGGTATCAACTAGATAATCAACTCGTTATCTTTTTCTAGCTCAAATTTATATAAAATTAGAATTCGTTTAAATTAAAATTAATTTTCTGCAAATGTTATTTATTTTTTTAACTTTAAAGTTCAAATTTGGAATTTTCTTAAAATTAGTTTTCTTAAAAAGTTAACATTGTAATTTTCATTAAAACTAATAGTTACCTACCTACTATGCAAGGGGCCGTTGTGGTATGGTGTGGCTCTCGTATTAGCCTTTCTAGTGCACTCACGGCTGCGGGTTCGAATCCTGTTGCAACCATATATGTTCGTAAATGTCATATACTAACCCAAAATCAAGGGCCTTATTCTCAAACCATTCGCTAACTTAATGTATGCGAATGGTTCGAAAATTGGGCCCTAGAAACCAACAAAAAATTAGACTGGCTAATAGGCGAGACCAAAGCCATTAACATAAAAAATACCCACTATACTATGCAAATAGTAGCAACCAAAAATTGTACTTACATTCAAAGGACGTGAGTTTTTCTCGTACATAACTTGGACCTTCAATTTTTTTCTTGATTTGCATATAGATACATACTCAGGAAAATCTGTGATTAAATTTGCTTAGTAAAGATATTTATAAATAATCACGGTTTCGACAGGTTGGGATTCGAATCCGCAAACATCGAATTGCGAAGCAAACATAGGTACTAATCGCTTTAACACAGAACTTTCACACCGGACATTCAAAACGGCCCAAAATAAATTGTTTAGATTTTTGTTAAGCAATAACCAATCTAAAATTTGATGTTATATTTGTATCATAGAACGAAAGACTTAAGTAATTATGGTGAATTTTGGTCGTTTATACCTAAACCAATACACATGATCATCATGCAGGTGCAAGTGCAAGTGCATACGATAGCAATGTTTTTACGACCGGTACGAAGCCTCCAAACATAAATTGAAATGATACGGTTTATGTTGTAAACAGGTAGGTACCTACATATCGAGATTGTGAAATATAATAACGCTTTTAAAACCGTGTATCACCTATAGCTTATCCAAACCTATATGATGTTCACGTCATTTATTTGTAATGTTTATTTATTATTGCGTATTGTTTATTTGTAATTCGGTTTAAAGTTTAGAAAGTGACAAATTCTATAGATGATTTACTTGCGCACATATTAGATAGGATAAAGAAAGGCTACAATTTATTAGAACTGTCAAAATACGAGGTACGAGGTGACAGCACTGTGTGAAACGTCATCATCTAGTAACCTTGTATTGATGACGTGGACATCATATAGATTTGGATAAGCTATACCCTATATTCTCTTTAAGCGCCATTTAGAGTCATATAATTTTGTAGCCTTAAATAATGCACTTTAAATAATGTTTAAAAATAATCGATTAAAAATTAATATCGAATAATGGTATAAAGAGTCGAGTGGTAAACTATGTATAGATACCTACATATTTAAAAATATTCGTGATCGCAACGAACGAATTTTATTGACTTATTATAATTATATACCTAGGTAATGTTCCTTATACATAATTAAATTTAATTGATCACGTATTTGTTTCCTTATGTTCGTTTTTTAATCAAATGAAGTCGGAGAACTATTTCTCGCAAAAATAAACAACAAAGTGTGTTTTATGGAACGTAAATTGGACCGCCCGCTCTAATTCATACGTTGCTCAACATTCCGTATCGATTTAGAAAGAGGAAGGAAGATTTCATTTTTCCCAAATCGACTTATAAATTGTTAATCGAATACCAACGTAAAACGTTTTTCTCGATTGGTTTTGTAATTTTCGAAACATGCAAATGACGTAACAGGGTTCTAAAGAGTTGTGGGAGTTTCATAAGTTACTGTAGATATAAAAGTCGTCAGTTTGCGTGCACGCCATAAATAAAATATCCCTTGCTTATTATATACTTTTCTTACTAGGTGTAGTATTGTTCGCAAGAAAAAACTAAATTCTTTTGTGTCGTTCCGCAAGCAAAAAATTGGGTTTATGAATGTTTTTTTCATGTGACTTATTTAAAATATTTCTTATACTATATCTTGTACCGCGTTATTTTCGTTATTATAACAACAGAGAAGAGATTTTTAGCATCATTTTGTTAATGGGAGGATTTAACAGACTTATACCTACGTACTACATACAAATCTATATAATGTAAGTCCGCCAGTCTTCGACAGGTCACCAGTCCTCGACAAGGTCTTACTATTATGAAAATATAATAATATTCCCGTTTATTAAAGTGTTATAATTTTAACCATGGGGGGGGATGGTTTAAATATGTTTACCGACTATCTGCTACTTTTTGTGGCATTCGGTTACGATTTTTTTAAGCGCGTTTTATTTATACGAGTGCGTTTGACATCGTTAAACTCGAAAATTTTACTGAATCTTTTAAGCGCTAATCGTAAGTGTTGATGTCTTAATATGTTTCTCATGTAGTTTACATTTTTAATTATTTTTTTATTGTGTGATGTTGTAGAATATTTGAATTTTACTTGTTTGTAAGTGTTTTAATTTCCGTGAAAAAACGGCGGGATACCGTTTTAGAAGGGTGTCGATCCGAGGACTGGATTCGTAAATATGGTATTCGCCAATGCTCGACATAGTCGTTGAAAATAAAGGCAAAGCCATTTTTTTTAAGAAAAGTATATAGATATGGATATATAGATATTTTATTCGCTCGAGAATGTGCTTTTTCTATAAATGGGGGGCTCAGAAATCAATCAGTGTAAGTCATTTTTGTCCTGCCATTGATTTATGTACTATAAATTTCATTGCAATGCTCATTCATTCTTTCGGTTAATAAAGTGTTTAGTGTTGGCAAAGTGTCCAGTGACGTGGACGCTTTGTCTGAGTCCTCCAAATATTAATCAAATTATAAAAAAAATTACAGATACCGAATTAGAGTTAAAGGGTGAACGAATTAGCTATAAGTTAGATATATATAGCAGTAAGCAAAATTAATTTTTTAATATTTGTTTACTTTTATAGCTTTTTTTAATAATTATTCAATTATTTTTAACATCTAACTAATAGAAAACGATCTTATTTTTCACTTTAATTACTTTTTTTTTCTTTCTTTTGAGATCTTCTGCGTTTTACAATATACATTGATATTAATGAGTTAAATGTCATCTTACATTTAACAAAAAAAATTTAACTGTTAACTGTATTTTATCTTAATTTATTGTAAATTCCAAACAAACTATCGAAGCAACCGTGGAAATGAGGAAGTAAATACTAAAAAAGGGAGTATAAATAATGTCCATAAATTTCCTATTTTTTAGAGAAAGCCAGCCAATTTTATTGAGGATATTATTGTGGAGAAACGCGCCAGAACGGCATTTTGGAAGCTTTGCCTTAAAAGTACGTAAACCGTGGTGGAGTCTCGGAAGTAATTTTTTTCTGAATATTAGTATAGGTATCGGTACACGTCTCGCTGTAATAGAAATTTAATTCTCGAGGGATGCTGTTGTTTTGCGAATTTGTAAAATGTATTGACTGATGACTTGATCTCCTTTTATTCGTCACATAATCGGAATTTCTCTTTTAATTATTCATGAGTTATCATTTTATTCTCTAATTTATCGTTGTTTAATATTTTTCCTGCGTTTTCTTAGTTTCACAAATAACTTGGCGCCGTTTCGTCGGCAAATAATAAACCGCTCGTTTAATTGATGTGCTAGAAGATTGACATGATTTTTTTCTGTTTAAAACTTTTTTAAAAAGCCACAGCTTTTTTGCAGCCTAATAATTGTTACTTTCTTACGTCAATTATACCTATACCATATGTATAAAAGATTTGCGAATGTAATCTTTGTAGGTTTTAATATTTGACAGTTTTAAAATTCACGCCTTCCTACATAATATCGACTGCAGTTTATTGGCAGAAGGACGTAACTCACACTTTTTGCGAAAATGAGTTATTCTGATTATCTTATGCACTTAGGACAGACATCATCTGTTAAAATCTGGTAACAATATTTCGATTTTTTTTACTGGAAAAATCGATTTGTATTTCCGTGAAACGTACTATCTGCTTATAGCTACGAAACGACACAAAATGTGCTATCCTAAAAAAATTACTTTTTAGTGGATTATGTCCTTCTGAAAAAACGTCGTCGAATTATTTATGTCAGTAACTGCATCGTCTATAGGTATACATAAATATACAGACTTATCATTTGCATATTTATATTTTTAGTATTGCAGGTAACACCAACAGAGACTCGATAATATCGTATTTGTACAAATACTTATAACAATGCTGTGGCTAGGTTTTTCCTCCCGCCTTTTTAGTTTAGCTCATTATTATTGTACTGGTGTTGTTTCTGTTGCCTTTTGTCTTCCACGTGTTACGCTTTGAATATTAATAACTTATTCCTCCCTTTAATTACGATTTTTTTAACTTACATTGAAGGGTAAATAATTTGTATGTATTAGACGGCGAATTATTGTTAATTTATTTTTTAAATAACAATTTGAGATTACAAAGATTGCAATTATTGTAATCGTAATAGAGTTTTCTCTACAAAATTTCTAGAAGTATTACCTATTTAATTATAAACATTTCTTTATCGTTCACCGTTTCTATTGTTTTTAAAATTATATTATTATTACTTACTGCATATGAATTAATTGAGTTAAGAATTTATGATTTCGACGTGCTCTGTAACATATATATATATATATATATATATATATATATATATATATATATATATATATATATATATATATATATATATATATATATATATATATATATATATATATATATATATATATATATATATATATATATATATATATATATATATATATATATATATATATATATATATATATATATATATATATATATATATATATATATATATATATATATATATATATATATATATATATTTTCCGTTGTCTGTCGTTAATCTTAAATTTTTTTACCACATAAAATTTGCTTTTAATTAATTAGGAAAAGTAAATACACTTTCTGTTTCTTTCCATGCTAAATATAATACCTGTGGTATCAAGTCAATATTTAATATAATTATCTTGAAATTTGTCTGTTTGTTTTGAAACATTCAAAAAACCGTGAAAATTATATTACATTTGCCGATATTACGGATACTTACATATCTAACAATAATGACGTGTAATAAGTTGACATGCTATGCAACGATATTGTTGATATTCAAAAATATTGTGCTCTCTGTTAAACTGTTAAATGAAATACTATCCTGTCATTTTCGTAGCGACGTACAATGGGGCAGAATACCGTAAAACGTGGCTGAAAGTCAAAAATTGAAATATGATATTTACTCGTTTAAAGTCATATTTTATAATAGTTTAATCGTCCATGGATGTTATACGATTAAGCAATTACTGCTATCATCACATATTTTCGTGTAGTACAGGCAGAACTGGTAATTCCGATAAACTCGTGTAAATTGTTTATTGCACGTGAAAATAGCTGCTCCGTTCTTCGTTTAGTTTTATATAGATAATTAATGCAAAAGTGAGTCGAAATCGAGATGGATGCAAAGACTACAGGTACATAAACTTATTTAACAAGTTATTTTTCATTAACGTGCCTAATTTTGTTTATTATAATTAATCTATTTTTGTAACTAAATTTCATTTCCTTCATGTCACTAAATCAACTTGTCGTTGACTTTTAGTTTACTATCAAGCTGTATCAGGTTTCTTTTTTTTGCATAGAAGTATAGCTAATACATACAGCTACTGCGTAATAAAAAAAAATACTGCGACTTTTTGCGACATTAGAAGATAATGGCCTATAAGACAAAGCTTACAGCCGACTCTGTGTTTATTGCAAAATAATTTAAGTAAACTTCAACCGATATTTGGAATATTTTAAAGTAACTTTCCATTCTTCCCTATTCATCTTCAATTGTAGAAGTAGCAGAAAGCCGAAAAACTTCAAAAATTTTACATGTTTTTTGTCAGTGTTTTAAAATCGCTGAATTAGTAAACTGTTTTGTTTTTACAAAAAAAGTTGAAGCAATTGTACACAGATGTTTTATATATGCTCGGGTAGAGAAATATTTTTCGATATACAGAAGAATCGTCTCCCGAAGAAGAGGAAACAGAAAGTGTTTATTTTTCATCAGACGACTAAACTACACTATTTTCTATTGTAACTGTAATTTTATTTTAATTTTACGATTAGAATAGTTTAATTACAATAGAAAAAGATGCCTGAATAGTCTACCTGATGAAGAATAAGAAACATTTTCTATTTTCTGTTTCCTTTTATTAGGCCATCTTTTATTCAATTATTAATTTATTTTTAAAATTACTTACAAAGATTTTGTAAGAGTTTGTTTTGTGAAAGTTTCTGAACAGTTTAATAGGAGTAATATTTTTGATTTTTTTAGTAAGATAGTTTTTTTTTTTTTAGTACCTACGTTATTACTAGTACTAGGTACTAGTACTACGATTAAATTTTTAGTTTAGTAAACCCAATTTCAGAGACATCCTATATATGAATTTATATGTATAAAAAATATTTATGGAATTTCTCTTGTGACCAATAAAAGTAATGGTTTACTATGAAATGTTCCAAAAACATTGTTCTCAAATAATATCTACTCACGTATCACAGCTTGGTTTGTTTATGTTTGAGTGTAGTTCAAAAACTATATTATATAATTATACCATTTTATAATTTTTTAAGTATTACATTTTTTGTTCGGCAGGTCCTAAATTACAACATATGTGACAACCAATCGATGTGCCGAGATTATATTTTCTATAAGATACAATGATTGCGGGGTATTTATATTTTAACTTTTTTAAACCCTTTATCTACATTTATTTTTAAAATAAAACTTGTAAAATATTATAAATGATTTATATTTTTTATTCAATTTAAATGATATACCAAATAATTAAAGCAGTTACATAAATCAAAATAGTTTCTGCCACGTTTTACGGTATCCCGCCCCACTGTGCGACGCCGACGAATAAAAATGAACATTAAATTCATTCTCTTTTATAACAAATAAAAAAAATGTAAAAACGTATAGGTACCTACTATCATGCCTACATTCCATAGGAATTATTTTCGATAATAATTTTGTCAATAAAACTACATATAATAGTTTTATAAATTAGAAAGTTTCAGCAACAATTAGTAAATTGCCAGACTTTACAAGTTGTGTCACATGCATTAGTCTATTGTAGGTATAAGTTAAATACGTAGTCCCTCAATTATTTTTATTTGTTCTTTGCGGTTTTTCCGGTCAAACAATTTTCAGAACCGTTTATGTAGTAAAAGGACAATAAATTAAATGGCGCCTTGTTTAATGTTTTATGTTTCAGTTTCCTCCGAAAGAATTCATTTTTCATTTAGCCTGTTATGTAGTGACGCAACACGTTTTAATAGCGATTGTTCTATTAGGAGTAGAAATTTAAACAACAACTACAAATATTTTAGTGATTTACAACTAATGCGGTCTTTTAGGCTAACTCACATTATTTATTTAGACGAAAATAGACGGACTAATTATTGTTTAAATGAAGAACTTTGGATGAAGGTAAAGTGGCAAAATTTTCGTATTACAATTCAACGGTCGATGCTCTGACAATTTAACATTTTAACTGTAAAATGGGTTTAACGAAAGTGTTTCCTAACAAACGGAATATAAGTAGATACACATATTTATATTTCAATTACAGCTTGTTGGGAATCGGATCCTCATCGTAGGCCCACATTCGAAGTGATATTAGAAGCGCTAGACCGTATTGTACATTCTTCATTTACACAAACGCCTCACGAAAGTTTCCATACTATGCAAGATGATTGGCGACAAGAAATCGAAGAAGTCCTTTTAGAACTCCGCAGGAAAGAAAAGGTAATTTTAATTTAATTTTTTTTTGCAAAAAACGTACGTAACCTAATTTGTATTGTTCCTATTATTATGCTGCTTTTAATTAGGCATGTAAATCGTTTGAGGAGGTAATTTGAGAAATTGATTTTCTAAAACTCGTCGTTATTGAAACTGTTTTTTTTTAAGGAACTGCGGTGTAGAGAAGAGGATCTTAATAGAGCTCAATTGCAACAACGGCTACACGAAGAGCAGTTACGGCAAAAAGAACAAGAGTTACATGCACGAGAAATAGACTTATTAGAACGAGAATTACATTTTATGATAAAACAGCAAACTCCCACTCCAAATAAAAGAAAAGGTGCGTACACGGTTTAATGTGCGAATTAGTTCATAAAACTATGAATTTATAGGCAAATTTAAGAGGTCAAGGCTGAAATTACTAAAGAAGGAACCCGGATCCAATATTAGTTTTCCTTCAGATTTTAGGCACACCATCACGGTGCAACATACAATAGACAATAAAGCAATTACTGGTGTCATCTCGCCCCATAGTCCTCCAGGTTCCCCAGCCATACCACGACTACGTGCTATTGCTCGTAAGTAAGCTTTGAATTTATTAGTGTTTGCATGGTATTCAATACTTAATTGCATGCATCACCTGAAGTTGTGCAGTAAAGTAAATTTTGTTACAGTTAAGCTTTTACAGTTTTTGCTACATATTTCGTATCAATACAACTTTAAGTATTGCCTACATATTATTGTTCAAAATGAGAATTTGCGAACACGCTTTAAGCCACTTAAATAATATGAGCATGCACTAGCAGAATGTATTCGGCATCTTCCCATGTTTATGTGTACAAAACATCTTTTATTGAACATTTTTTTATATGTATTATTGACCTTTTTATGAACTGGATGAAGTTTTCTTAATGTTTAAACTTCCTTTTTTAAAAAGCAAAACATTCTAGATAAGTATTTTCATTTATTTTTTTCATTCCTTTTCGGACATTTTGTTGAAATATTTGTACCATACCCATATTAGCCATGCTTTTCATGGCCCAGTTCTTTCATGGGAAACAACCCTTTAAAAAAGTTATTATTAAGTAACATCATATTAAAGTGTAATTTATTTTTGGTTATCATTTTATTCTTTATTTATGTAAAATATTTTTCTCGAAAATGATTGATCTTGATAAAATTTAATACGCTTACATTTTTTTTCTCAAAGTCTTCGATGGTAAAAGTTTTTATTTAAGTTTAAACAGTTGATGGTAAATTACCGCTGCCTACACTCGCAATCAAAAAAGACTCATTATCAGTACCTATGGCCTATCCAAACCTATATGCAATTTACGTCATCAATAAAAAGTTACTAGATTGTTTATTTGTAATTCGGTTTAAAGTTTGGAAAGTGACATATTCCATAGATGATTTACCTGCGCACATATTAGATAGGATAAAGAAAGACTACAATTTATTAGAACTGTCAAAATACAAGGTACGTTGTGTCAGCACTGTGTGAAACGTCATCGATGACGTGTTGCATATAGATTTGGACGAAGTATACCTAAATTTTGAACAATAATATATACGTGGCAAGTTTAAATTTTTTTGAGTCACTTGTGCAGTTGTGTTTATCTTCTTGCATGTAGTTTCAATTTTAAGTTCCAAATTGAATAAAAAGATCGATGTTCGAAACGAAAAGTAAAAATAAATACTTAATCGAAGCTGAGGGTGTGAAAGAAAGAATAAATGGATGAGGCATTTTTTGGAAATCAATTATAGGGCACAGACAGGTTATTCTCTTGCAGTGCCCGCGGACGGAGTAAAGGGGAAGACGTGGGGTCCTAGTACTTGCCATCAACGAGAAAGAGGTCAGATTCCTTTATTGCGACCAGCCCCGAGACCGGGCGGTATCTGGTCGAAAAGCGCTCCAAATCTGGATAAACCTAGGACGGTCTTGAGCAGGCCCACACATGATATAGGTAACACAACTCCTAGTCCTACAACTCCCAATAATAGAAACATTGGTGACAAAGGTGATAACATTCATACTTCAACTCTGCAATTGTTTAAAAATAAAGTAACTGCTTTTGCATTATCAGAATTTAAACCGTTTCGAGGTTCATCGCGTAATAATAGTTATCCTGCCAATAATGCTTCTTTAACTTCAAGTTCTGTTTTGGTGGGGCGAAATCGGCTCAGTCGGTCTATTGGGAACATTAGTGAATCACACTATGATACTGTGTTTAGCACTGACTCTTTTGTAATAGCAAAAGGTGTTAACAACAATAATTCTGTCAGTTTCGCTAGGAATTATGCTAATTTAAATGACATAAACGATGACGTAGAGAAGTTATTGAAAGATTAAATTTTAAATAAATTAAACGTTAAGAGTATTCTATTTTTATACAAAATTTTTTTATTAAGGCATATCTGAGGAAAACCTACGCAACGTTGTCTGTAAGTTAATAAAGAAAATTCTGGTTTGAAGTTTTATGTTAAGTTTTAAGCACAGTAGCTTGTATTTTTTTTTCTTTAATTTCACATGTTTTTATTTCAGCTTCTGCAAGTTTTAATTTCTTTGTGTAGTTTGATTTTATTATAATTATGTAGTTAGTATAGGTTTTAATGCTACAAGTTAATTTTATTAATTATTATGCCGCTTGAACACGATTGCTCCGCTATTTGTGTGTGTAGAACTACTTATGTAACTACTATAATGTGTTCAAGTTGTGTAATCTTCTGGTGATGGTTTTACTACATGTACGAATTTTTCAATAAACATTGTAATAATGTTTTATAACTATGTATTTTATTTTTGATTACTCGCATGACCAGAGTAAAAATGCATTCCATCCTTTAATTACGTGTCGATTCCAAAGGTGGTACGATTCCACTTCTCTACTTACCTATATGTAGGTTACATACAGATTCTGATAATTTTTCAACTAAATAACGGGTTTGCTTTTGTGTTTAACTTTATAACTTTCCATAACAATATATATTTTTTTAATTTAAAGCAAACCTCTTCCAACTATTAAAAACGAAAATTTTGCTTATCTACTATTTATTATTAGGTATGTGTAGCTTACAGTGTTCGTACAAATTAATTTTATGAGAGAGTGCTAGAGTGTTGTATGTTTGGATTAACAGATTTCGTGCCCCCGGAGGATTGGGGTCCCGAATATCCTATACCAGGCACCATAAGGAACAACATACCCATGCCGACATTGTACAGTGCTGATGGTAACCTTTAAAATGCTTTCTTAGTTCTTGAATTGTAATCTACGCCTGTATTATTAGGATTGAAATCGAGGCATAAACTGAGCATAATTGAGTTGGTCTTGTACAACATGGCCGCTTTATTAGCAGGAGTTGCGACTGGATATGACGTCCGGTTGTCTAATGTGTCCCCCGTACATCCACGCCTACAACCAAATAGGTAAAAAAGTGTTTTAATTCTTTGTTTGTAATTGATTTTCGAGCATTTGATTTTCGATTAGAAATTAAAAAATTGAAACGTTTATTATATGTATTTTGTAGAAAACAGTTTTCGTGATGTGTTCGTGTTTAAATTTGTTATCAACATTTTAAATTAATTTCCTTATTTTTCCTTATTACCCCTTAGGTAGGTACTACTTATGTTTTTATAGAAATTAAAACAGTATTTTACGGGATCGTTCAAGGAAGTCGTAAATTATTGTTAGTCTATTTGTATTCCTAAATAATTTTGCTTCTGCCTTAGATTTTCACATTGGTTTTTAATAAAAGCATTCTTCTCGTGCCCACACTTTTAGTTATAAATAGAAGATGTTCAATTTTTATATTTTAAAGGATATTATTTATAATATTCTATGTACAGTAAGCTTCAAACCTAATGATACCCCGCTCGAGGCGGTATAGGTGCATAAACAAGATAAGGTGACTATTTCAGGTATGCGGTTTCTATTCATTGTCGGTCTTCGTTGTTATCTGCATCCTTGTCACTTTCTCTCGACAACGTTTTACCCAAGGAACGTAAATTGTAAAAGTAATAGAGAAACTTCGGGTATTATGTGTAATACCATTTATATTTTTGTGAGCATTACTCAGCATTGAAATGAATTAAAATCCCAAAACCAAAACGAATACAAACTTTAACTATTATTTGTGATTTCCTAGTTATTTTTTGTTAAAAATTAATTTTCAAAATTTCATCTTGCTCAAGAATATTTTTCAAAAAAAAGTTGCATTTGGAGAGTAATATGGAATAGGAGGTTGATAATGAAGAAAACTAACTAAATTTGACAAGAAAAACAGATCTAATGAGATTTCGACTATGAACAATACTAATTTTGTAATCTTATAGTAATCTTACATATGCACTACAAACAGATGTCGCTACGGTTTTATTTCGGGTGTTATGAAATACTTGGTATTCCCATATAACCCGACACGTCATCTTGGTAAAAATAATTTATCTATACGGAAAGGATCGCCAGCTAAAAAATGAGCATTGCATAAAAATCTGCTACTCTTTGAGTGTACAAGTACCTACATTACGTTTAGTGTCAGTGAATAAGGGACACCTCTAATAATAATTAATATAAACTTTTAAAAACTTCCTTACAAAAATTTCTCGAAAATCAAAAACAAATACTCTCCACAGCGTATATAGTGATGCAGGCAACTGAATGACACCGACTGCAGAGCATCGTGGAAGTATTTAGAAGTAGTTTATGATATTCCATATTTCCCAACTATTCCATAATACCCGAAGTTCCTCTACATATTTAGTTCGTTAATACAAACGAAGAAAATTTCCCAACAAATGAGAAAAGTGTTATATAACTCTTATTGAAATACATAATATGCCTAAATGGAACATAATTGATCATATATTTTGTAAAAGTAAATTAAGTAACAAGTAATTAAATAGATAGGTTAGGAAAAATAATTTTGGAATGTAGGTTTCACAATGCATTTCAACGACTGGTCTAAGAAATAGTTTACTAGTTGAAAATATAGTAGATGTTTGTACGCGATGAATACAAAAATAGTTCATTGTACCATTGTAAAATTGATCGCCTCCCACTTACCTACTGTCCTTACCAGTACTAACGTAGTATCAAAATATTCGTAAGACGAAGTACTTCTTGTTAAGTAGAAATGAGTTTCTTTGTTTGCCATAACGTATTCGAAACTAAAATAAATTCTAGAAAAAAATAACGTTGAATTCTAAAAATGTAACGTAAAAATTAAAGTTCTAAAAAGGAATACTAAATATTACAAAGCTAATGTAATAATGGTAAAAATAAACCTTCTTGTGCCAAACGATATAATAGGCAAATCTATTATAGGAAGGGCGAGACGTTCTAATAGTGATACAATTAACTATTGGATAATTTATCGCGTACATCTGTTATATTTTCAATTGGTCAACTGTTTCTCAGACCAGTCACTTGAAAGCATTCTAAAACCTATATCCCGAAATTATTTTTTCCGACGACCACTATGGAAAGTGGTCGTATGACGTATGAAGTGGTATGTATAAATTTGGGCACGCTACGCGACCAATCAAAATTCTCTCGTGTCATGTCGTGTCCCGCGCCTTTCTCATACAATGTCTTTGGGCACAAACAGTTTTATTACTAATTGTCAATAGAGGTCGCTTTTAAAGTATTAAAGTGGCAAAAATCAAATTTTTTTAATAAAAATACTTGTCATCGGAAAAGCACAGTGTATAGTACGTTCTGAAAGAAGGGTATTTACAGCATTAGTTATACAATATACGAGTACTATTTAATTAATCGCTAAATTTAGGTCTAACTAAAAATTTATTGTTTAATAGCAATAGGCGTTTTCCTATTTTGAGATTATTTTTCATATCGACAAATTAGAGAAAGTTCGAAGATTCTCAAACAAATAATTAAGGTAAGCGTACGTTACGCCGGAGCGCAGCGGATCGCATCGCAGCGTATTCCTCCGCAACCAATCGTCACACAATAGAGATCTCAGCATTGATTCATTTAAAATTTACCCCAGCAATTAGTTGCACTGAAATGCGACCCGCTGCGCCCCGGCATAATGTAGGCTTACCTTTAAACTTTATCGGAGATACACATATATCACATAAAATACATTATACTATAATTTTAAGAGATTGCACTGTATTATGGAATGCTATGATTAATAATTTAAAGATTCTGAATTTAAATTATAATTTAATGCGACATTTTATCTAACGTTTTTAATACTTAAGTAGATAATTTGCTTTCATTACTATCGCAAATTAACCCTATCGTTACGGAAACTTCGTAATATCATATAATGTCGATGAAGAACTTGAGTATAGGATGGAGAATGAGAAGTTCATCATTGCGCTAAATTCTGCGTATTCGTATTTTATAAAAATAATTCTTAAACATTTAAAGCAACGGACGTATCTCGAAATATTGTTAGATACACTTCGTCCAAACCTATACCTACGCAATCACGTCATCAATAAAAGGTTACTAGATGATGACGTTTCACACACTGCTTCGCGTCGTACCTCGTATTTTTACAGTTCTAATAAATTGTAGTCTTTCTTTATACCGTCTAATATGTGCGCAGGTAAATCATCTATAGAATATGTCACTTTCCAAACTTTAAACTGAATTACAAATAAACAATTTAGTAACTTTTTTTGATGACGTGAATTGCATATAGGTTTGGATAGGCCATAGGTAATTATAAAAATAAACTTTATAATTTTTTATAATTTCAATATTGTATATAAGTAGGTAGGTAGGTACTTAATTTAGTATACATATTTAATTACTTTTACAAAATATATTATCAATTATGTACCATTTAGGTGTATTATGAATTTCAATAAGAGTTACAACATATTTCTCACTTAATTTTCTTCGTTTATATTAACGAATTAAATATGTGTTACTTTTACAATTTACGTTCCTTGGGTAAAACGTTGTCGAGAGAAACTTAAAAATTTAAGCAAACGTGCGTAGGAATGGAGGTAACAATGAAAACGGACAATCGATAGAAACCGCATATCCCGCCTCGAGCGGGATGTCATTAGTTTTAGAACTTACCGTACTTATAATACTAAATTTTCAATTCCCTTTTTAGGTCTGAACTGGGATATGAACTTCAACCATGGAGGCCGGTTGATAATCAAGACTGCGAGTATTCCTCGTCAAGTGGATACAATCATAACACCTACCACGGTCCTACTAAACACTATCGACCCATGTTAAGTGGCTCGCAATTAATAAACTTGCAGTATGAAGAGCAGAAACCTTTAAGGTTTACAGATTCTCCTCAGCATCACTCCAGCAACATTACGCCGAATCCATCGCCTAGACGAAAATCGAGTTCGACCAGCAACGATGGCTCCGAGCAGTTGTATACACCTTATGACCGAGCAGCCACCATTTACATTCCAGGCGACTATCACGGTTGCCGAAACGATGGCATCCGCTGTCCAGGCTGCATAAGTACGGATAAGCCGTATCTATCAGCGTATAATCACCACGACCATGGTTATGCAGGTTACGGTTCGGATTACAGTGGTACAACAACTTTGTACGGTTACGGAACAGATTATGCTTATGATAATCCTAGTAGTTTAAGTAGTCATAGTAGTTCGAGAACGCCCCAAAGGCTTCCCTTGCACACTCACAGAAGAACGCCATCGAATGTTTCCAATGCCAGTTCCACCACGACGAGTGGTTCAAATGTAAATCCAAGTTTTAGGTTAGAAGACGAAGGCAGCTACACGCCCACCCATTATTTTAGAACGCAACCAGTAGATTACGAATATGGTACCTCATTTTCTAGGCAAAACTCGCACGATTCTAGCAATTTAGAACGGCCCAACACGTTAGAAACGACCGGTTTTACAAAATTACGGTCAAGTTTGAAACGAAATAATTATCAAGGGGGACAAGCACATTCAGGTGGTAATACGCCCACGAATCCCACACCACCCGACAGCTTAACGAGTGACGATAGTTCGTACGTATCGGCAAAAGATAGTAATAGTTCCGTAAGTCGTGTTAGATTTTCGCCAACTACGCTTATTGATCTTCCTGTTCCTGGGCAGAATCAAGATACGACTATACCTCTTCAAGCACGTCGAACTCGACAAAGGCCTTCGCTTGCAGATATGGAACGAGAATTTATGGCATAAACTGGATCGCTATTTTTAAATTGCATCATCTACATAAGAGGTATTTTGATAATTTATTTTATACAGAAATAAGTTATGCTCAAAATCTCATAAAATCAGTATAAACTTTAGTGTAGGAAATCACAATCCATAGTGCCTGATTTCATGTTAAAAGTGATAATTTGGTAGTCATTTGTGTGCAATTTAATTTTAAATGAAATTCAGTAAATCGCAGCCTTAATACGCGTTAACGTACAAAGCACAACTGAGATATGTTTGCCATATTTAGTAAAAATTAATTTCTATTTTGTGTATGTATAAGGCAAATTTCGAAAATTGGACGTTTGTATAATTGAAATTATTGAGACTGGTTTATAGACATTCCTTTTTAAATTAAGATATAGAATCGAGAACTGTATTGTTTGTGCTTTTGTGCTCGCACAATTTTATTACTGTACCTACTATCATTATTCTTTTTAAATGACCAATTTTTTAATATTATATATTTTTAAAGGTATTAGCGTAAATTCTTAAATACTTACCGAAAAGTATTGTATGAATGTGGCCATCCTATTAAGTAAACACAAAGTTCAGTATTGAAATTATATACATAAACCTCTATACTGTAAATACATTATAAATAGTGTAGGTAATTATTAAACACATGGCTTCCATTTCATGGAGTTTTAGATGTTTAAATATTTATTAAAATTATTGTACTATACATTCCAGATCACAAAGAACGTATTAATACTCAAAATGTGTGAATAATTGTAACATTTGACTCAAAATATAATTTTTCAAATTGGCCGTTTTTTAATTTACCCATTTATAATTTCTACAAAATGAAATACTCATCTCTTCAAAATGAACTGTCCGGTGACAGTTTTTAAAATCCTTAACATTTTTTGTAAAATGTAATTTATTTCCCATTAGCGGACACTTTTTAATAATACACAATTTTTTTGTCCTACGAATGTCTTGTATTGAAAAGTTTCAATCTGTAGTGTCATATTAAAGAGCATGCGGAATGGCTTACATTAAAATAATAATACAAGCTTAGTAAAAAATGCAACTAAAAACTGGAAATACGATTAATAGATTTTAAACAAATATGCGCTTCATAATGACCACTCTGATTGGAGCTCTTACGGTCGGCCTACCGTTGCACCAATATGACAAATAACATTAGTGCCACTAGCGATAGCGTTTAGCAAGCCCAAGTGTATTACGTCCTTAATTGCGGAAATTATTAATTCAGTTAACAAAAATCAAGTGCCATTGCAAACATTTGTCAAAGTTGCCGTATTTTACGCGCAATTTAAGATCATTATACACGACATTATATTGACAGCTGCGTTAGCGACCTCGAGTAGGTAAGTATGTAGGGTCAAAAAAATTAGAAATGTTTATGGAAGTCGTATGGTTCGTATTTCAGCTGGAATTGAAAATCCGGGACAAGACTAGGGTTTTATGACCCTAGTTGTCCTTACTAACTATTAAGAAATGACAAGCTACTTTTATTTTATTTATTATACTTTTTAAGTTAATTTGTGTTAATTATGTGTACAATATTATTATTGTGACTTATTTCGATATATTGTTATACTATAATAAAACATCTGGGTATTTATACAATATGTAACATTTGCACTGACCGACTATTATTGGAAGAAACTGAAATTTAATAAGAACTTGCTAAGGGTTTGCGCTATCGGTTATAAAAATTCAATTTGACATTTAAGAAAATGTTGTCATATGATATGAATGGTTATTATTAATGGTAATTATCCTAATGGTGATCATTTTCAGTTAAACAAATTACATCACTGTTAAAAACAAATTTTGCAGATTTTACAGTTTACGTTAAAATAATTAGTAAGAAATCATTAGATAAAACATAAGCATTATATGCGCTTATATCGAGCATGTTATAAAAAATAATTACAGGTCAACGAGCAGTCGTCTTTTTATATGAATAGGTGGCAACAAGTTTATTTAAAGTATCAACAGCCCTTTTCGTTTTGTTATAGTTATTATTATAACAAATTTCTTATGGTCTTCATTAGATATTGTCTTATCGGCGATGCATGGTATTCAACAGAAATACTACTTTATTTTTCTTTGGAAAATACGAAACAACTGTAGTATCTTCTGTAAAAGCAAACTTTGAAGTAAAAACAGGCATCTATTTGATCACAATTATTAATTTTGGAACTTCAAGCTTATTTTTTTTAGTGTACCCAAGAAGAGTAATTTTTCTTTTTAGCAATATTTGGTCTAGTTCATACGAAGTAAAGAAGTCATCACACGTTACATTATGTCCTCTCAATCCTCGAGTCAAATCCATTACTACCCAACGACTTCGATTTTTTTCGGGTTTATCGTCTGCTAATTTTTCAGTATATACCTACTTGTATTTTCTAAGCGTAATTAGTATTGCTATCGCAAGTTACCCAAAAGGACCTTACGGGTTTTTATAAGGAGCTGGGCCCAACTGAAGATTGAAATAAACCATATACCGTTTGAAAGCTCTCAACGAGTACTACAACGTAGGTCGAAGCATAAGTCACGAAAACGGAGTACAACATTTTTACGAGCATTCAAATGTTTTATATCGGTTTTGTAACTAAAGACATTTATCGATAGAATTCATGAACAAGTACTCATGTGTTATATACCATCGGAAAGTGCGCTTCGAGATCTACACGATGATGTCAAATTCAACGTTCTAACTAGTGGGTACAAAGGCACTTTCAAGGCTTTAAATGAATTTTTGTCCGGGCCCAGCAACGTGTATCCCGTCTAGAACACGCATACGTCGACGGACCCTCACGAGCCATATACCATTGGAAAGTGCGTTTCGAGATCTTTACGACGGTGTCAAATTCAACGACCTAGCTGCTGGTATAAGCACACTTTCAATGCTTTAAATGGATTTTTGTTTTGTGTTGTGGTTGCTTTCGCATGCTTTACCGACCAATTCGTATGCACCACCAGCAATAAACATCGCTAAACAGTTAATTTAAGTTAATGTTACGTTAACTGAAGCGTGTAATATCTATCACATCAAGTACTTTTTTGGTTTAAAATTATTTCTTTCGTCTAGTCTTATGCAATATGTACTAATTCTATAATATAAATAATTCATTTAAAGCATTCAAAGTGTACTTGTACCACCAGTTAGGTCGTTGAATTTACCACCATCGTAAAGATCTCGATGCGCGCTTTCCAGTGGTATATGGCTCGTGAGGGTCCGTCGACGTATGCGTGTGTTTGACGGAATATACGTTGCTGAGCCCGGGCAAAAATCGATTTAAAGCATTAAAAGTGTGCTTCTAGTAGCATCTAGGTCGTTGAATTTGTCACCGTCGTAAAGATCTCGAAGCGTGCTTTCCAATGGTGTATGGCTGGTGAGGGTCCGTCGACGTATGCGTGACGTTGAATTTGACATCAGCGTGTAGATTTCGAAGCGCACTTTCCAATGGTATATAACACATGAGTACTTGTTCATGAATTCTATCGATGAATGTCTTTAGTTACAAAACCGATATAAATCATTTGAATGCTCGTAAAAATGTTGTACTCCGTTTTCGTGACTTATACTTGGACCTACGTTGTAGTACTCGTTGAGAGCTTTCAAACGGTATATGGTTCATTGCTATCTTCAGTTGGGCCCAGCTCCTTATAAAAACCCGTAAGGTCCTTTGATGCCATACTTGGGTATGAATTGCCTAAAGAGACAGCGCCCTCGAAATGCCACCTCTTGTTCGTCGATAGTTACGTTCTTCACAGGATTGAATAATTTAGGCAAATTGTTTACCCATTTGTCCCATAAATTACGTATTGCCGTCAGTTTATCTTTTACACGTCTTTCTGCACAGAAAGCTGTTCTGCTGTTTTTTTATTCCACAAACTTGAAGTCGCTTCATAATTGGATTTGCACACACCAACAAGCAATAGTAAACCAATATACGCTTTTATGATCGTACCTACTTTCTCTAATTTACGGAATTCTGGATTTCTTACTAGAAACAACCTAAGTACCTAAGGTACTTAAATAATTGTTCTGATTTTTAATATATCAGCTGCTTGCTCCACGAGTAAAAAAATAATAAAAATAATTCATTAGGAGTAATTATTATAGTCCTAAATTAGAAAGATTTAATTCACATACAGCTAATTACAATTGAATATGTAAAGTACTTATATTTTTACTGTTCTGGACAATGACGGAATTTTGTAGGAAGATTTTAACCTCCGACCGCTGCGCTGGCGTACATATGTACATACTAGACGAACTTTAAACTCGTCCAGCTACCACGGTCTATGTATCTATCCGTAGATACATTATCGTTATGAATGTAGTTCGTGATTAGAGTTTTTTTAACTGACGTCTTAGAATTTTTCCGGAAACAGTTCGGGGAATACTGTTAGGAATAATAATACCTCCACGTAGTTGCTTATAATCAGAAGCTTTGTATTTCATATACTCTTGAATTTTGAATAAAAGGCCGAACGTGTTATTTTTAGGAACTATAAAAGCTTTGGGCACTTCGCCGTAAATGTCGTGAGGCACTCCCGTCACTGCGGCATCACTTACGTCAGGATGATCCCTCAGTAACGCCTCCAACTCCGCCGGAGCTACTTGAAATTCTTTTACCTATGGATTAAAGAGGTAGGGCTCAATTTAAATTTCTATAAATGAAATTTACTTTGATTAATTCTTTAAGACGATCCGTTATATAAAAATGACCGTCCTCATCGTAATGTCCTATATTTCCTGTTCTAAGTCAACCATTAGAAATTAACGTTTCTCGTGTTGCCTCTATATTGTTGAAATACCCTTTCATTACCTGTTGAAATAAATGTTCGATATTGACATTATCAAACTACCTATAATTATTAAATAATAATTTTACGTGAGGGCCTCGAATTAATAATTCCCCACGGCGATTAGGACCGAGACTTATTTGCGATTCACCGTCAATCGAAATTATTTTGCATTCGGTGTTTGGTATTTGAAATCCGACGCTGTTAAATTTTGTTCCATTTGGCAATGACGCGGATTGTGTGTGGGCGAGTGAAGTTGCTTCTGTCAAACCGTGGGCTTGTAAAACATTTATCTTTCCTTGACTTTTTTGATACAGTCGTTCGATAGAACTGCCACCAATTGGTGCTGCTCCCGACACTATGGATCTTACGTGTGAAATATGAGGCGATTTAATTTGGGGACTATTTAATAAAAATAGTACTGAAACATGATAAGTATATCTATATTCTTCTGGGATAGCGAACGTGTGTAGACACTTACTTACTGAGTGGCGGTACTAAATAGAGGCAGATGGCTTGATATTCTTCTAAAACTTTTACAAACAATTCTGGAGTAAACTTAGGAATCGTTATCGATTTGGAACCCAACGCCAATTCGTTTAAAAGGCACATTATCATTCCGTATTTGTGGAACATTGGCAACACTATCGGTAGTATTTCTTGATCGGATTCTGCAAATTATAGGTAAAATGAGGACGGCAGTGGTGATGAATTTATTTTATTAGTCATTCTTTTTATTTTCTCTAAAACGACGAAATAATAAACGTTTTTGAATATGATCCAATCGTCAGATAAAGAGCCATTATGGATTTTCGTAGACGTCATTTTAAAAATTAGCTCCCTGAATTGTAAGTTATTATTTAACTTTTCTCTGAACACTAATTTCAATCTAAAAATTAACGCTACCTTCGGTATCGTTAAAATATTTAAACCCTGGTAAGGCCATCTGAATTAGACTTGCGACCACATTCCTATTTGTAATTTCCACTCATTTTTGCATTCCCGTCGTTCCACTTGAATAAGGAATAATAACAACATTCTCTATGTTCTGCGACTTTTAAAATTGCAGTTCGTTATGTTCTCCCCGAACGGTTTCTTCAAACTTAATGGCTTTCGATGGAGCCGAGTCGCCTTGCTATTTTAAGTCTAATTTTAAGATAAATAAAATCGCGCGTATTTATTCGTGTAAATATCTTACTATTAATTGTCACTATAGGAATGTTTCGTTTCAGATTTCCAGTTGCTTTGATTATTTTTGGACAAAGGTCGTTCAAAGTAAAAATTAATTTTGTTTCGGAGTTTGAAAGTTTTCCCGGACATTTCTTCTGAAAATTTGCCGCTTTTATATGTTTATTATATTAGGACTTTTCGTTACCCAGCGTGTTTATTGGATTAAAAGTTGTAACTTGCAAGTCGGCCTGGATAATACCAAATACGACGATTGGGTATTCGGGAACGTTTGGGAGAATGATGGCCACTCTATCTCCCTTTTTCAGATTGGGGAATTTGTGAAGAAAATTAGCTAACGCTCTGCTTTTGTTGTGGAGATCCGAATATGAGTAACTTCGACCCGTTTCGGCGCACATCTATAATTGGGTAATTAGTTTTTTTTTATTGGTTACTTACTGTAGCAGTTTTATTATGACATTTATCTAATTTACCCCATACGTACTCTTCTAATAATATATTTGGCACGGGAACGTTTAGGACCTTAGAATAAACTATGTTGGATTCTGGGGCAAACGACAAATATTTTACACGATAAATATCTTTCGCATCTTTAAAATTGGTAAATAGGCGTTTTTTAATTATTGTTGCGAACATCATGTTTTAATTATAATAACTTCATTACTAATAAAAAACAAATTTGTCGTAGATGATGAACAAAATTCTTCGACGAACTTTTTACAGTGATCGAGGTCATTTACAACAAATTATTAGCATATAATAATACGAAAGTGATTATACATACATATCGACGCTGTTTTTGCAGCATAACTTAACCCACAAAAAGTACATTTTCTAGGAGAGCACATTTTATGTTGTCGAGTAGCTACAAATAGATACGTTTCGTGGAAATACAAATCGATTTTTTCGATGAAAAAGATTGAAATATCGTTACCAGATTTTTAACAGATGATGTCTTTGACTTATAGATGCAAAAGAATAAGAATAAGAATAAGTAATTTTCGCAAAAAGTGTTGGTTAAGTCACTCTGCTGCCAAAACGCCATCGATATCCAATCTACATACTTTGCTAGAACTTTAGCTTTAGCTAAAAATGAAAACAGCTCTACCTTAAAACGATTTAATGGTTCAATTTGGACCCCGGCGTTTGATATTTGGACTTTGACATATTCGATAATAAGTAGATACTTATATTAAATGATATAAAATTTTGTTGGTTAAAATTAATTTTAACTAAATAGTTTTAGATATAATATACGGTTACCTATAGTAAAATGGGTATAAGACGTTGCTAGTATTGATGAGTAGGTACTAATGTACATTTAAAAAAAATGTAATAATAAGCGTGGATCCAAGTCATCGAAACGGTAAAAAGCATTTTGACATTGAAATCTTAACTTAAGAGTTAAAATTAGAACAATTGTTACTTAATTAAAGAAAAATCCTTGTATTTCTGGTAGTAGATATTTACCTATCAAATAAGTTCATTATAATTCTACCTAAACAAAACATTAACTAACAGTAAGTACTTTGTTTTTATTAACACTCTACGCAGCCATTCGATCATAATATTTACAACCGTATTATTTATTATACTAGCTAAAGCAGATAATTATAAATTTAATTTGAAAAATTACAGATAAACTTATTGGAATAAAAAATGTTAACACTCACTGCAACCCGTGATTGATTTTTGAATAAAAAGTCCTCGCGATTAATAAATACACACAACTATTTATAATTCTTTAATAACAGTAAAATAAACTTATAAGTATAATCCGTACGTATGTATTATGTATTCGCGTAATATATGTATACACTCTTTATAGATAAGACTTTAAAATTTAAAATGGGTTTCACACGTTCGCTATTAGTTAATTTAAAAATAATCGTCGTAATATTTATGAATCTCAACATGCCTGATTTATTAACGACTGCACTTATGTATATACCGAAGTTACAAATATTGTAACAAAAAGAAATTAGATTTTTATATAGATAGGTAGGTATTTCTTATTTTATATTTGTTTATCTGATATACAAAATTTATTTTACTTACTTAGATAACTTGTAAAATAACTTAAATTTTTAATACTTTAAATGAAATCGTACGAATAAATTACCTACTTATATAAATCTGATGAGTTATGTAGACGCACCAATATCATAATTTTTGTTTACCGAAATGATGTTTGAAAACGACGAATTTCGGCGATAACCAGTCCGGTAACTTGTTTGTTAGGTAATTCTTCAGAAAGTTTTCTGATTATAATGAGATATTTGTAGTTTAGAAAGCATTTACTGCGTAAAAGATACATATAGGTACTTATCATACTTAGGTAACTGGTGTTGCAGTTAGATAGGGCCGAAAAAGAGAAAAACTGCTTTGTCAAGTAAATATAATTTGGGGTTTCAGAGTTGACGCTTTTTCGCCAACTTTTATTAAGTATAGAACATATCAACCGATTTTGACATATTTTTGCGTTTTAACATACGCAAGATTTATTGTTAAGTTTAAATGTTAAAGGCGTGGTTTTTCTAGTTTACTAAGAACTTATCTACCTAATTTAATCAGTTGTCTATGAGTACGTACGACGTACACGTAAGTTCAGCTTTGTTACTGACGTGAGATCAATTTACCATTAGGTACCTACTTAAATTTATTTAATATTTATTTATTAATAAAATAGTTATAAATATACATATTTTGTTAACATTAGATGTAACAACGTAAAATAATCAGACCCTTAAATTAAATTAACCATATTATGCATAAAATTTGTGGACTTTAATTTGAAATTTGTTTGGGTGCTCTCTGCAGTTTTTCAAATCTTCCATAAAAAGTTACAATGTTATTGGTGAACTTGGAATGTTGTAAATCGAATCATAGAACTGTCACTGTTCAGATAATTTTTTTCCATCGACCACTATGAAAAGTGCATAAATTCCCACCAATAAATGTTACCGAAAGTTGAACATAACAAACAAATAAGTCGGCCGTGCGCAAAGAAACTCGTTAGTCAATCTTAAACGTAGTAGCCCGTGTGCAATCATTGCACACGCTACTCGGCCAATTAAAAGCCTTCTAACCTGTCATGCGATGTCTTGCGCACAAGCAATTTGATTACTAAATAGAGGTCGCTTTAAAAGTGTTAAACGTTTTTTTTTGTTTTTTTATGTTCTTGGGAACGCTGCTCGTTGAACACAGAGACTTTTATTGTGTTTCTTAGTAATTCGGGTTAGTATAAGTATTCACGGATGTCTGTGGTTACAACGGGATTCGAACCCGCAGCCGTGGTGCGCTAGAAATGTACTTAATAAGCACTAGTTGTCGTCGGAAAAGTAGGTATAGTGTATAACACGTGACGACAGGATATTTCACGCTCGTGTGATTAAGCCACTCAACTGCGACTCGTTGCTCGAACTCCCACACTCGCGTGAAATATTCGCTTTTCGTCACTAGTTATACAATATACTATTTCAGTTCTTTTACCATCTATTCTAATAACATTGCGATATTTTATTGTTAAAGAAACGTTTGAAAAACTTTAAAGTGATTAACTTGAAATGCTCGATTCCTTAGAAATCTGTATGAAAACTGGTCTCGTGTATAAATTTTGTTGATTATGTTAAATGTACGTTAAATTTTATATCAAAATATAACCTTAACGATAATTGATTAAAAGGTCGTTTTATTCTTTAGATACGAGTGTCGGAAAGATTACTCCTGGAGTGTCGAATAAATCTAAGCCATTTCTTTCAACACCCAGCATGAATCAAAGACTTACGAATTCAGCAACCAAGTTCAAGTCTTCAAGTAACGATCAGCCAAATGCAATTGCTTGTGATGATTCTGTTCTGCCTTCCAGACTCACAGAAACTGATTGGGATTTGGAGTGCGACATAGCGTATAGCAACTATTTGCAGAGTATTTTAACGAAATCTGTTGTTAGTGAATTAAAAAAGAAGAACCAGCAAGCGTTTGATGATCAGTTGTTCATGCAAAACGAACTTTTGCAAAAAAGCGAATATGAACACAATAAACTAATCGATGGCATTAACGATACAGAAATGCAAATTAAAATTAGGAGACTTTTTATTAAGCTAAAACAAACTTTTTTGGAATTAAACGAAATATTGAAGGATTACAATATGGAAAAAAGGTTAAAAGTTTATAATGATCAAATGGAAAGTGTTTGTACCGCATCGTATTTGAAGGATGTTAAGCTGATTAAAACTCAAGAAGAATGTGAGAAATTATCCGTTTTATTAGAAATATGTACGCATGCAATGAGGAAATTAAAATTACTTATTGGTAATATGGAAACAGTTAACGTTTATGGTGAGCAGTTAAAAATAATCGAGCAATTACAAGAAGAACTAAGAGTTAAACGAATTGACTGTTTTAAATTACATGCCAAAGTTGGCTTACTCGTGTTTAAAAATATATCTGATAGTTTTAAGGAATTGGTGAAATAGTTTTAGATTATTTGTTTTATTATTTAGTAATAAGTTTCAATTAATTTGTTTCATTATGCTTTCGTTTTTTATTGTTTAAAAATGTAGATAGTAAAATAATATTAATTAGAATTTTTATTTGCCTTTTTTTTGGCACATGGTTTTTACAAAATGTATCAATTGCAAGATGTTTGGAGTTAACTTAACTGGCCACTTTCCGTAATTCCTCTTTAACCAATCTGTTTACTTACTTGGCAATGATTTCGCAATTACAACTATAAAATTAATATTGAAAATACAAATTTAGTAAAATTACATTTTGTATTTTTGTGTTTTGATCATGTTTTAAATAAAATTCACAGCAATAGACTTTCTAACTCTAAAATTTCAAGAAGTGATTCTTAAAAGGTTAAATAAACTCAAAAAAAATTTCCTTATATCTCGAAAACGAATCGAATTTTCTTAGTTATGTTAAGAAAGACCTTCAATTGATGTATCATAAAAAACCACTTTGTTAATTCAAAATTTTAAGTGGGTAGGGAAAAAATACCCTGTACAAAAGATTCATATGTAGGTAAGTAGCTATTATTGGAAATAACGCTAATTAACGCTAAGGCAGAATTAAAATTGTAAAATATATAACTGTCCAGTACGATAATATAGGTACATAAAACGTAACATTTAACGAATACGAATAATTGTGTTGTTTTTTTTTTTAAGTAAACAATTAAATAATGTATAGATATATCAAATATGGTGAAAATATATCTACAATAGAATTACTAATTCAAATGAATATGATGACTACTTTATTATTAGATTTGGAGACGAAGCATATACATATTATGATTGTATAGGTACGTTATTCACGATAGGTTCCAATATACGTCATACATAAAAAGTTACTAAATTGTATGTTTGTAATATCCAGTTTATAATTTTGAACATGGCATATTCTACCGACGATTTACCTGCACACATATGAAGACTAAGCAAAGGAAGACTAAAATCGATTAGTATTATAAAAATACGGGGTTTTATTGATGACGTGTTGGAATCTATCGAGAATAACGTATATGTATTTATTGTACATACCCGACCTCTTGTTCAAGTTCGAGTTTATAATCTCTTATCGCGGTCTGCTCGATAAAAATAAATTTTTTAAAATTTAAACAAAGCCGTTCCGACTTTTATGTATCAAAGCAGATTGATTCCAATACAAATAGGTATATGTACTTATTTGAAATTCTCTTCAGTCGTGTGATAGCTTTCATAGTTTTTGGGTGTGATTTAATGTATTCTAAGTGCGGTTTAGACTTGGTCGTTAATGGTAGAGTTTATGGTTATATAATTTAAATACCTACGGTTTTATACGATAGAAAGATTAGAATTTGTTAATTTTATTAAATTTTATAGTGTTCGAATTACTTGGAAACAGGTTCGGATTTTTAAATTCAAATTTCGGTTAACTTTTGTTTGCCTTATTTGTTAATGTAAAAATCACTTGATTTGTAATAAAATATAGCCAAATAAAAATTGAGTCATTCATGAAAAAATTAGTAATTACGTAGGTAAGTAGAAACTAATAAAATAATCAAATTAATGTTATAAAAAATAATAAGGTGTGATACTATTTTTAAAACGTTTGTAGTGGATGGATACCTAGCTTTTACTAATCCGAAACTGTTTCTAAAAATTCAAAAATTATGCACAGTTAATATTATTATCTACAAGTAAAAATTAAATGATCGACACAACAAACAAATTTTATTTAGGGATTTTTAATAAAATTACTTAATTGGTGTTTTATATTCAGGTAGATAGGTAGTACATACATACATAATATTTCTAAACTATTCTATAATTCAAACGACATTCCATTTCATTTTAAACATTGATATTTTGTCGGTTTCGCCAAATTATTATTTTAATATTAATTTATCTTTTACAAAATTTGTTTTACTTGATGGTTAGCAACAAATCTGTGAAATAAGTTCCATGTGATATTATGTATTTACCTATATCTATGTTACGCCGAATGTCTACGTGAAATTGCTTTTTTTCACGTAATCGGCAACATTTTGCCAATGCTATTACACATAAAATAAGCACTATTATAGATATCTGTCGATTTCATGAAATAGGTAAGCAATTGTCAAAAGAGGTGTTGCTCTAAAAATAAAATTAGTTTCAATTCGTTATAAGTTAAACTTATTGTTAATTATTATTAATTAGTTAGGTATTACATTCTTAAGTTATATTTTTATTATTTAAGGGTCGCGTCGCGTCATATCGGTATTATTTGTTTCAGTATGGGTGCGATCATTATGTAGTGATGAAAAATTTGAAAACTACAAACATTATTTAGATATTGCCCCCAATTAAGAAATATTATTTTATAAGGTAGTTACATACTTTAGGTTACAGCTATTCAAGGGTTGCAATCTAGTATAAAAAGTTACATCTTGAAATCAATATCCACATTTTGTAAATACATATACTATGGCTTATTCAAGCGTATAAGCGATTCACGTCATCAATAAAAGTTTACTGGATGATGACGTTTCACATAGTTCTGCCATTTCATAAATACCTCGTATTTTTACAGTTCTAATAAATTGTAATCTTTATACAATTTAATATGCGTGCAGGTAAATCATCGACGAAATATATCACTTTCCCAACTTTAAACCGAATTACAAAGAAACAATCTAGTAAATAACTTTTTACTTATGACGTGAATCGCTTATATGCTTGGATAAGTTGTATAGCTCATCCAAACTTATATGATGTTCACGTCATCAATAAAAGGTTACTAGATGATGACATTTCACACAGTGCTAACACCTCGTACCTCGTATTTTGACAGTTCTAATAAATTGTAGTCTTTCTTTATGCCATCTAATATGTGCGCAAGTAAATCATCTATAGAATATGTCACTTTCCAAACTTTAAACCGAATTATACATAAACAATCTAGTAACTTTTTTTTGATGATGTAAATTGCATATAGATTTGGATAGGCCGTAGGTAAGTACACACGTGTAGGTAATTATTTTCATGAAATTAGTTGCGAATTCTAGTGTGACGTGTCAACATAGGTACTATAAGTTTTCTTAAGAATAATAGTAATGATATTTTAAGTTTTTTTTAATCTACTATTTTTATTTTTTTGTTTGTAAATACGGTAAAACGTATCAATTATCCGTCATGGGTTGAAACCACAGAGATATGTTAAATACGGGAAAAACGGACATTAGAAAATTTTAATTACTTATTAGGAAAACAGTTAAAGTCACTTTTGTTAGACAATTTTATAATTTATGAGTCATAGGTATGCATACATACACGTTTTCATTTTTATTTTAAACAAGCGAATGCTCGAGTAAATTATAGACTTGCGCTTTTTCGCCGTAGGAAAAAAGTTAACATACGCTAACGTATCGAGGAAATTGTTAACCTGATAATAATCGACGTAAGGAAGAATAACAGTTAAAAATCGTAGCAGTCTTCGGAACGAGGTGTAGTCATCGCACTTTAAAATCCAATGACGTATTAGTATCAATCGTTGCCGTTGCGCTTTCCAGTCGGCGCTGTAGTAGTTTTCGATTTTCCGTTTTCCACACCGTTTTCCACAGCTTTTCTTTACAGTTAAAAATAATCGGTGAGCCGGCAATGTTGTTTTTGCTCATCGATGGTTATCATACCGGAATGTCTTGATGTTTGTAAGAGAAAATCTGTTGCGGGAAAATCTGACGCGTATAAAAAACGTGTGGTGCTTTTTTAAATACGAAAAATACGATCAACGAGGTTAAGTGCTCGATTATAATTCTAATAATAATAATAATTTTAAAACTCCGAATCGTTTAGATGTTTTTAACGTTAAGATGAACGCGTACATTAATTATGGCAGTTTTTATGGTTTCCCGAGTTTAATTTTAAATAAATAATTAACAACATGTCAAATAAATTTCGGCACATCGATTCAGGCTAAATCGAAATAGAACGATGATTGATAATGCTAAACGTTTTATGTAAACTTGCAATGAATACGTTAATATGGTTAAGATGACAGGCAATTTACGGGCCTAATTCTTAATTAAATCAAAATGCCTGGTGGGCGAAGGGGACTCGTCGCCCCCCAAAACACCTTTCTCGAAAATATCATACGAAGATCTAACTCGCAACGTAAGTATTTCATTATTCGCATTTTGTAATGTACCATACCTAGCAATTTGAGTGAATCGTTATCTTAAGAAAATATGAAAAGTAAGTAGGTAAGTTTTCGAAGAATACTTAGTACAAGGCCTGTCCTAACAAAAAACACACAATCTAAACGATCTTAGTATTCGGCAAAGCTTTGACACCCGATAAATGGTTTTCATGACCTAGTGCTGTATAACTAATTCGCGAACGCGGCATTTACGCCTTTGATTTATCAAGGTTATCTGTGCAATAGTGCAAAGTCTAGACTGCAAATAAGTAGATCAATTTCCATTTTCACCATTTACTATCGTTAACTCGTTCGTTTCTGTTGCACATATTGATCTTTCTGAACCCGGAGGGTTTCTTTCTTTTGTTAAGAAAACGTATGACCTATAACGATTCAAATTTGAAAGCAGTTGAGGTATGTAGATATGTAGGTACATGCATCATTAAATAATTGTAACTGTATTAATGTAAATTGTTGTTGGGCCGTGTCGATAATAGGCCGTATTTAAATTTTACCTTAGAATAAATATACGGGTTTTTATGGGTATAATAACCAATCAACTCGGAGTAAATTAATTTCATTGAGGAAAATTGGGAAAAATTTGTTTTATAATATGCATCTATCACCTAACATTTAATTGTCGATTCATTCTATGGGAAGATCCATTAATCACGTAGAAAGTTATGTCAGATAGCAGGACACGTGTAATTGTCCACGTTGGACTGCAAAAAAGGATAAGTTTTATCGCACAAGGAATTCGTGATCGAACCTTTGGAAATCGCCATTTGATTTTTATAACAGTTTCGGTAATTTTTGGTACTTAACTAAATTTTCATTTTTACGCTCGTAAGGCGTAGATGAACAAATTGGGTTATTGTAAATATTTAGAAATAGTGTTTGAATTGGATTAAATAGGATAAAAAATGCTGATAGGCGGATACCTACCCAATAAATTTTCGTAGTGGTTCGGATATTTTTTGTTTTAAGTAGGTAACACGCGAGACAAATAAATTATGTTGTCGACTTTATTCGAAGAAATTTCGAAGGAAGGTATCGGATTCAGTTTGAAAGTTTCGATAGCAAGTTTTCTTTTCTTTTCACCGTCTCCTTGTCATAGTATTTTCACCAACAATAAGGAAAATCTCTTAAGAGATCTCTGCTAAGAGAAATTGATTAACGATATTCACATTTAAAGTTTTACACTTCATTAACATTCTCATTCTCATAGAACTCCCAGGTAATGGTGTTTGTATTGTTTCGTAAACCAGCTTCAATTTTTTTTATAAATATGTAGGTATACTGTTAATCATCAAACGATGTTGTACTTACTTTTTTTACAATTTATTAAGAAACACAATATTAATTTAAATCGCTGTAAAAGAATCTTCTAGAAAATTCTCGAAGAAATGATGGGTATTTACGTATTTATAAATTTTGTAGACATTTCGACGTGGTGGCGGCTGTTGATTTGTCTCAAATTGAATTTTTTGTATATAGACAGTACCTACTTATTAATATCGAATTCAATTTAAGCACCTACATAATTCAATACCCAGTTGAAAAAAATTAAAAACCAATAATAATTAGAGATTTCATATTCAAGTAAGTAGATATGTAATTGATTTTGATTAAATAAATTTCGAGACTTGCGTTTTTTCAAAAAAGTAGCTGAATGAAAAACGATGACATCGCGACATTTCGTGTGATTAGAACTAAGCATCTTAACGAATAAAAAAACGGAGTCACATCGGCAACATTAAAGATCAACAAAGGAGGTGGTGTCGTTAACCCTCCATGTCGTCTTAACGGTCAAAAACAAGTGGCAATCAGTCCGAGAAAAAATTATTCGCGTAAATGTCCGAAAAAGAGCACAGATGCCGTTATTTTTATTATCTAGATTAAATCGAGCGATTCATTTTTGTCGGGGCGCTGAAGGAAAATTTCCCGTCTGGCGGTTTTCTTGGAAATTTCCCGGACTTTATTTAAATTTTCTTTTATCTATTTGTCAACGTAATTTCCTCGCGGCCTATTCGATTAGGTTATTGGCCTTTGTCTTATTTATTACGGAGCAACCGTTCTTTTCGAATGGTTAAAATGAGTAAAAATTTTATGGTATACTTATTAGTTTTTTTCATAAGCGGGCTAATGTCTTTCTCGTCGTAGGCTAAAAAGGAACCCTTTTAAAGAGATAAGGTTTAGCAGTATCTTTCAAATTAGGTCACATCGGAGTTGTGGTAAATATAAAAAGTAAACGAAGAGAAAGGGATATAGATATAGCGTTTTAAATAGGAAAAGACGCGCTTTATTCATTGTATTTGTAATGTCCTACTATATCGTCAATATAAGTTCATCATCGTGTTCCGAGTAACTATCAAAAGGATTATTAAATTTCTAATTTAATTTCTAGAAGCTGTACTTTTTTTAATTTACCAGAAAAAAATCAGGTGAAACAAGTGTAAGTCGAGAATGATCCAAAAGTTGCTCTAAAACACAAAATTAATCTCGACTTTTCTCGTCAAATATTTGACAGGTTTGTGAAGGGACAAATCATTCAACGGGGATGCGTTGTATGTAAAAATTTATTATCTATACCTCCCTCCGAGTGATTTTCCGCCTTATACCGTTTAGATAAACCGTCTGTCTATATTTCAGCGATCGGATGTCGGATCGAAGAATGTAGGTACGTTTGTATGTAATCACCAGATACATACCTATGTCTGTACAATTTCATCGCGTAAGATATATTACAATCGTTTTTCTACTAATTGTAAAACAAATAACATTGTTGTATGGACTGTAGCTAATTTACAAAATCTAGTTTTATGTAGATATTCTTTTCTCACAGTATAATAATCATATCATTTTAATTACTTAATAGGATGACTTGTAAGTGTTGTTGCCTTGAGAAATTCTATGTGGTAAAATATAACAAAATCGATGATTATTTTAATATAAGATTAGCGTAAGACCTCATTGTTGTAGGTATACAAGGAGTATTATACCTACATAGATCGCGTCTCAACTCTGGATTAATAAATTGACGAAGTCAAAGACAAAATTATGTACGTTTGCATCTTTTTTAAATACTACCTACTTACTTTCATTTGAATTAAAAATTTATAATTATTTTGATAACAATAACAAATTAAGAAGTATAACATTACGTAGTTAAGGATATAATTATAGAATATGTTTAAATAAATCCGTCATCAACTTAAATACACAAATTAACATGATTTAAAAGTGATTTTCTTACTCGTTTCAAAATCTGGGGAGCAATTTTTGAGTACGTACGCTTATTTGCGTATTCTTAAAGTTGCGTTCAAAACAAAACGTATACACTTGTCAAAGTCCATTTTTGGCCAGTGTTCGCAACGAGAAAGGCGTTCTTCGTAAGTATACGCATGACTAATCTGGCAACCTTGCAAACAACGATACATATGTCAACTTTAGGACATGTAGGATTTTTTATATTATAGCTTATCCAAACCTATATGATATTCACGTCACAACAAAAAGTTACTAGATTGTTTATTTGTAATTCGGTTTAAAGTTTGGAAAGTGACATATTCTATAGATGATTTACTTGCGCACATATCAGATGGTATAAAGAAAGACTACAATTTATTAGAACTGTCAAAATACGAGGTACGAGGTGACCAAGGATATTAGACTACAAGAGGTTTGCTCATCCGAGCCAAACCAATCAGCTTTCAGCACGATCATGACGTCACGCGTCTATACCGCTACACGCGCGTATATGGATATTTGAAAGATAATTTGATTTTTGTGTAAAATAAGGTGTTAAAACAATACTACATTATAATCAATAATACAATATATAAATATTGCAGAATATTACATATAGAAAAGGTATATATACCAGCCAAAACAGATAAAATTAATATATTAATATCGCAATGTAGGTTATGACAACTATCTAAAACTATGCAGCTGTACAGAGATTTTTAAAATGCACGATTTCGTAAGTAATTAAAAATAAAATAATCAACATTTTTAACTGTTAGACTTAAGTATATTCTTGAAAATTCTGTTTGATTGCATCAATTCATATTAAATAAAAAATGCTGACATAACCAAAAATTTAATACAGCCGCTTCAAAACTAAATAATAGTGCAATTAAAATTCAGTTTCTTATTTTAAACGGCCCTACATACACACCCATGATACAATGAATATTAAGGTATTAATATTCTCGGGTCAGTTCTGCGCATATTCTGTGACGTCACTGGATCTAGAATAAGGCCGACAAACAATGGACAAACAGCGGTAGAAATTTTCCGATTGCTTGCTGGTACGGGTACGTTGTTTACAATTATAATAAAACTTAGTTTCGACGTTAATATTGTTTTTAGGTTTCATCGTAAACATGAGGTGTGTGGTGTTCGGTTGCAACAGTGATAATCAAACGATACTTCGTAAGAAGATTTTTTCGATTTCCTCGCAATGAATTGAGGTTAAAATGGATTCATTTGTGTTACCGATCAGACAAATTCAATGTTAACAATTCAAGAATTTGTTCGAAACATTTTAAAACAACTCTTCTGCCATTTCAAAAAGGTATATGTTTTATGTTGTTTTACATGAAATATACATTCTATTATTGTAGGTATTCTAATGTTTAATATTTCACTGAAACAATTATATGAAGATTTGAAGAAACGATTTCCGATACAATATCTTTTAACGTATAGGTTGAACCAGAATGTCTTGGAAAATTTTTTCGCAGTCATTAGAGCAAAAGGAGGATTGCATGATCATCCAATTCACCTTATTCATCATACATTGACACATTTAGAATTGTCACTGCATTGGTACATTTTTGTTCCACAAATCTATAGAAACCAATGCAACTCATTCGATTTTCCTGCATCTGCACACTTTGCTACTGCAATCTAGAAAACATAATGAAACGAAATTTATGAATCAGCAAATAATGCATGTTAGAAGAATACATTTGTTACAACCACACGATACTAACACTCTTAGGTTATTTGGGAAGGACAGAAGAGTACTTAGTATAGGTACCAGATTTCCTTCCAAATCTATTTTCCACCCAAAATCGGTTACGTCGGGTAACTGTGGTTGTAGTTGTAATGAATTTAGCAAAACTTTAGTTTCATAATATGATCTTAAGGTGAGGGTACCACTATTTTTCGAATATCGTTAAAATTAATGTACAAAATAATGCAATGGTTACTTAAATTTGATTTTTAACATAGGTAATACCGAATTTGTTAAAGAACTTAATTTGTAAAGCACTTTTAGCATACTGTAGTAGAAAAATTGTGATTGACTTGTAGTTATTTAATACAGTTACAGTTAGGGTCAATAACTCTAATAAATTGCCATAATAAGGATACAATTAATACCTACCAGGAGTACCAGTGCTTCTTGCACCAAATTTTTGATTTTTACCGTGGAAATTATAAAATTTTACCACTTGAAGATAACTCTAAACAGAGTTGAAATATATGGTGTTAATTAATTATTATTGTTATTGGCTTATTACCACAATTTTATAAAAAGATGAATAATAATAACAGACATTAAATTTTAAAGTCGCTGTAGTTTTATTATGAAATAGGAGCTTTTCGTAAATTTGTTTAATACAAAACGCTTCTTATATTGTGTATTTAATTAGTAAAATAACGGATAAGGTGTGTTTATAATAAAAATAATAGTACGTTGGCTTGTTTTAGAATTACGTATAGAATGAGAGGGAGCTACGGGAAAAGTGAGATGGGAGATGTAATGCACCCAGTTGAGAGTGCGACTCTCGAAAATGCAATTTTCGCATGTTTTCACTTTTAATTATTTATCTTAATTATGAAGCCCTACAAAAATATAATTCTTCTATCGTCGGATGCTACAAGGACGAACCAAACTTTTTTAAAGAATAAAATTTTTCGATGTCGTACTGTTTTGTAGTTATGACAGTATAAACGGTAAAAAACGCGAAATTGAAGTGAACTTTTTAGCTGTTCGAACCGAGATATCGGCCCCGAAAGTTATTTTTCTCCATAAGAGACCGTGCATTTTTCGTTTTTCCAAAATTTTTTAAACGATTAATTCCACAAAACCAATTACGAATTTTACAGCAAAAGAAAGTTCACGTTTCTTCTATACGTACGCTGAATAACTCTTTCGGTGAAGATAGCGCCCTTTTGCACTGGACGATTTTTGACGGCTTTTGGCTTTTTAAATAAAAAAGTACGCTCTTTCGATCTGTCGAGGTTTCATCTTGTAACCCTGACCTCCCCACAAAAGTCATTTTTCGGGGCGCTGAGCACTCTACTAATAACGCCAACAGTATTCGAGACAAATATCAAACAGCAACGGGGTTTTGCCAAAAGAGCGTAACTAACACTTTGTGAAAATGAATTATTCTGACTATCTTATGCACCTAAAGCAAAGGTATCATCTGTTAAATGTTTTAAAGATTAGTTCTAATCGTTGAATGTAGTCCATAAAAACTTCAGATGGTTTGACGAGAAAATTTTGATGAAAATGGTTTGACCGGAAAAATCAATTTGTATTTCTACGAAACGTATCTTCTTATAGCTACGGACGACACAAAATGTGCTCTCCTGTAAAATTTACTTTTTGTGGGTTACGTCTTTCTGGAAAAACTGCGTCGAATTATGTTCTAAAGAAGCAACTCAACCAAATTTGGCAAATGCAAATGGTAAACAGATCTTTAATTATAATTAGGTAATGTTTTACTTACTTACCTATATACATTATGTACAATTCATAGAATCGATTGTAAAATGTGTTTTTTTATAAATAAATTCATTATAAATAATAACTAAAAACTATAATATACATGAATGTTATGTTTCTCTATCGGATGCTGCTTTAGATGTACCTAGAACCATTTATGGAATCCTTATAACTACACAAAACTAAACCCTAACTAGTTTTACTAATAATAAAAATACAATTCTTTGGCCGAATTACTATTCTTCTTTAAAAATTATGGTAATAAGTTAACAATTAAAAAATAAATAGAAACATCAGACTATTATCGTTTTACTAATAGTCATATCTGTGAATGAAAAATATAATTAATTGTTAAGACTTCCAAATCGCACTAAAAACTAAAGAAATTAGATAAATTTTCAAGTGTTTGTTAATATTATAAATAATATTTTACGACCGTTAAATAAAACCATGAAATATCGATTATTTATTTTCTATTCCGTACGATTTCCATCTATCCTACATTATAATTTTATTATTATAATTTATTTTTTAAATAGGTTATAATTTTTGCTATTTTTAAATTTCTATGTATTGCCGCGTCTACAACTCTACAGTGACGTCACTGCGCGGAGACGAAAGTGTTTAGAACACTCGGAGATCCTACCTAAGTAATTCATTGTACCAGGATACACACCTATTGGAATAATTTGTCGAAACAACAAAATGATAATGAGTCTTCACACAACCTGATTATCGGGCCAATTTAACAATAGTTTTCGTTATTTTACACTATTATCAAGTCATAAAAATATTTAAAGAAAGATAAATATGGTGGAAGTGGCCGATAAAGGAAAACCTGCATCCATATTAATAGTTGGATTCAAATTATCTCAGCAACTGTGAAAGTTGGGAATACAATTTTTATCGGACAACAAGTCTACAGACAATATTATAATTTGTCAAATGAGTTAGTCGACTATCCCGGCAAGTTGGTATATCTTAAGAGGCCTTAAAGCTATTATTTAAGGAATATAAGCTTACTTTAAATTAAAACGATAACACAAAACATTTACAAAGTAAAAATATACATTTACATTAATTATTATTACCTAGTAGTTTGTTTCAAATATCTATGAGTTGAAACTTTTACAGATTATGTTGAGGAATGAGTGCTTGTAACTTTGTATTTCGTCAAGTTTTCATCCAAATTTGAATTTCATACTTATGATTAAATGTTGTAGTATATGAATTAGTATAAATATGTATATATAGTATGTATTTATAGTATAAATTATGTTATTCTTTTTAGCATTTTCACTAAAAGTCAAAATAAAATAGAAACCTCCTAAAGAAACTAAAGTATTATTATAAATAGGTACTAATAAGTACGGTTGAACTCCTACAGAAATAAATAAAATTAATACAGATCAAACCTTACTGACTTATTAATAATCTAAAAATTAGAAATTATATTCCTAAATTAAGGTTAATAGGTACTAAATAAGTCTAAATTAATTATAAAATCTCAAATAGACACGAAAATATTACAAAAAGCTATTAAATACCGTACTAATTTTTGAATGGGTTAGACGCGTGACGTCATAATGACCCCCACTACGTATAAAAATTGAAACATGTACGAGTATAGGGAATGAACCATCTTCTTATAGTTGACTGTCCTTGCGAGGTGACAGCACTGTGTGAAATGTCATCATCTAGTAACTTTGTATCGATAACGTGAATATCACATAGGTTTGGATGAGCTATAGTATTGTTGAGTACGGAGTATTGTGTTTTTAAATTGTCAATATGGACGAAGTAAAATTTCTATAGGTATACCTAACGAATTTTTAAGTTAAATTAAAACAAATTTTTTTAAGTAAATGTTAAGGATGTTTTCTTAGCATCAGTACAATATTAAATATACCCATCTTTAAATAGGCCTCGTTTTTAAAATAAATTTCTTTTATTGAATTAGTGCTGTAGGTACAAAAATTAACACATTTTAAAAAGTGCAAATCTTTCAAAAATATTTCTTAAATTTTTCTAAATGGGAGTTTAACATCTGTATAAATTGTTTTTGATTCTGATGATATTACAGTCAAATCCTCCCTGATATAACGAAGGGGTGATTTTTTCGAATTGATAGTTTTTTTAGTGTTTAAAATGGCAGATGGTTTTATATGTGCTGAAACTTGATCGAAGAATTAAAAAAAGGCTACTTCCGATATTCCTTTTAAAAATAATTGTCTTTTAAATAACGAAAGGTTGAAATTTAAGCCAATCTGTGAAGGGTATTATGAACATTTGAAAAATGGCACATTTTCTTAAATTTAAAAAACCATTATTTTAAAAACCCTACTAGCAATTTTCAAATCTCGCGACTGATTTCTGTTGGTTTTACACGCATATAAATGTCACGTAAAATTCATATAAGTATGAAAAAACAGTTTGCGTCACTCTCATTCCGCTCGCAATTTTACGAACGAAATTTTGCGCATACGCAAAGGTACGCACACTTAAAAATTGGAAAATTGCAATATTCTTAAATTTACGTCGATGTTCGCAATTGCGAACGGTCAAAAATTGCTCCCCGTGCCGGGATTCTGTACATTAATATCTATCGATTTGATAAGTTTAACGAACCGATGTTTGTCGCTTGTGGTACCGATGACGTATAGTGAAAGTTATTCTGTACTTACCTACTTATCGATTATTATCGGTTCGGTTTGTTAAGCTTTCTTAACGACAAATATCGATAAAATTGGATGCATTCAAGAAAATCTAATCAAATTTTAGTGATTTTATTTTAAAAATAATTTCAGTTCATGGTTAATTTTGTTTTCATTTCAAATCTTTGACGTTTCATATTAAATAATTTTAAGATTTTTATTTTAAGGTATAGTTTGATGTTTGTAACACTGGAAGATTCCAAACGCAATTGAAATATGACGGAATATAATACGGAATATGGCGATATATTAAAGTTATTTCTGTTATTTATTAACAATGGCAGAAAACAACTACTGATTGATTTTATTTTTTTTCAATAGCGAAATAGCCAAAACAGCTGTTTTGCGTACCGGTTAAAATAAGTCCACACCTACAACAAATTAAAAGTACTCCTATAAATTATTACATTAAAAATAAATAAGGAATTAATAAACAATGTTGTTCCTGTAATTAAAAAAAGAAGTATTATTAGTATTTATTTAAACAGCTGTTTTACATACCGATTAAAATAAATTCGTACCTGCGATTTGCCATTGCTGTTACCATTTTTCGAGATCCCATTCCTAAGGGGGTGAAACGGGAAAGTATGATTTTTTTTTTAAATTTTGATCAGTTTGTCGGTACTACTTACCTTTGTTATGATAAAATTTGTAGAATTCGTTTCTTCGAATATTTCTAATCCCTCGCAAATGAAATCGCGAGTAAAAGCTAGTAGATAATAAATTTTATAATGTTGGAAATTTAGTTTGGGTTGCATCATTTATTACACTCGGGTAATCCGTTTGACTCAAACATTTACTGCCTTAGTTTTGAAATTAAATAAGCAGGTTACGTTCAATGTACTTATAATAGTATATTAAAGTAGATGTTAATTCATAAAGCATGTTTTTATCGCACGAGTCTAGACACTTGTAGAGCAGTTCTCCTAAGTACAAGTACAAACTAACATTTTGCCGAACGTAACCCGTGCGTTGCCGTTAAGTAGGTCCTTATCTTATCATTGAGGTGTGTACTTCTGGATAGCAAGTTTTTGTCTGTAAATAAGTGTATTTTGTTAATAACGTGTATTCAAGTTGCTTATATCACTTACCTAACAAAAAATATGACTAATGGACAAGAAAAATTAAATATTTATAAGTTCAAAAGAACTGTTAACAAGCTTGATTTTCGAGTAGGTGCCAATAAAATCTTGCAACGACATTAATAACGTGAATAAAGTAAAATTAATAAGTGGATTACCAACACAATAAATTATTGACATGTTCACTTGTCCTAAAAATTTAAAATCAATTAAGTATAAAATATAAGATACTCAAGCGAATTAAGAAAGAAATTAGACGATTCTAAATTTTTCTTTCGAACCTCACGTACCTCTATTATTTTGTTTTTAACACTTACACTCCCGATAAGACAAACGTTTTGGCGCAGTATTAACGTAACAGCAATTTAACGTGAGGGCGGAGGATGAGAAAATTAAGCATACCTTGTAGTTGTCAGTCTTCTGTGGACTGTGAGCGCATGCAACGTGGCACACATCCCTTGCTTTTCTTTTTCTCGTTGTTCTTTCCTTTTCGTTTTGCTTCAATTTTACGGCGATGGTCCTCTGATGAAGACTGACTTCTGGGTCCATAATTTCGATGATTTTCCTATACTTCTATTCTTCTCCTCGGAATTTAACGATTTTGCTAATTTTGGGAGATAATATTTTATTTTGAACCCGTCCTACAGGTTCATTCCATTGATTTCTTCTATCTTTAATGAATTCGATGATGTCTTGTATTTATTCCATATTGTCTTCTCGTTGACTTCTTAGTTGGGAACTCTATCTAAAGTATGGCCATCTTCTTCTTTAGGTGCCATGTTCGGTCTCCCGAACGTTGGCAATTACTGTGGAGAGTGCATCTCTATCTTCTGCCATTCTAAAGAGCTGTCCAGCACCCTTTATGCCTGTCCAGCCTCTGATGTTTTTCAGCCACGACATCTGTTTTCTACCCACTCCGCGCCTACCCTCTATTTTGCCTTTCATTATGAGCTGGAGGAGTTGATATTTCTCACCTCGTAGTATATGACCGAGATAAGCGATTTTACGGCATTTTATAGTTGTTATTAATTGTCTTTTCACTCTAGCGCGTCTCAATACTTCAACGTTAGTTAATAGGTCTGTCCATGGGACTCTGAGCATTCTTCATTCATGGCCATCGTGTATCGATTTTAAAGTAGACATTTCTGTTGTTGTAGCAAATTTTCTAATTTTGAATATTTGAGTCCTATGTTACTACAACTGATCGTATCGCATCTTCGTTTTCCACCCTCGTATTTGATCCTTTGATAATCGCCATCACTTAATGGAAGAACATAAATCGTCCATATAACACAAGACACAGTATGACACAAGAATCGTTCTATAACGAAATGGCCGTAAATAGTTCGACGTCACAAGCAGATTTTGGGTCGGCCAAATTCTGACCAAACGTATTTCGACCACTGTATACAGAAGCTTTCTACCGATATTGGTTCAAAAATAAAAAATGAAACGATGACGAAGGATACCGCACCGTAGGCGTATCGAATCGAGACGTAGTGTTCTGGTTTTCTTAGAGAGATCATATTTATGACATACAAAATGTATCAAAAAGTTTCAATTTCAAAGAGAAAGTGATTTTGTCGTATAGAATTGATTTTAGTACTCAAGGTTATCCAAGTATTTATACGATATATGACATACACGTAAAGTGTACGTAAATATTATACAAATAGATGAATAGAGAAGTTAGTAGAACAACAATGGTTCTTTCCTACCTTTGATCGGTGGTTGCAAGTACACAGTCCCGCATCCCTCGCAGAGTTTACCTACATTACCCTACTTAGAAACGCGGTAACAATGGGAAAGGGGTATAGTTATTGCTTTTTTCGCTGTTACATCTTATTAACCACCGTCGTTTCTCCGACCGCCGATGACGTACAAATTTCTGCAGAAAAGTTTCCTCGAAATAATTAAATTTATAAACAATCTCCTAACTTTGCATTGCTGACGTTCGTTATGTTGATTACAATCGTGTTCATAGTTTAATTTTTGTCTGAAAAATTGAGATAAAAAAAATTGAAGTCACGCGTTGTGATAGGAAAAACGACAGTAGGCGGGGCATATTTTTGTTTCGATCTTATTCGATATTATCTATCCTAAGGCGCAGGGCGGCGAAATATTATATAAGTTTATATTTTGACGTGTCAATTTCCGTACGCACAATTTAATAATAAACATTTTAATTCGTTCCATATGCCCTTTTTTACGTACTATGTATGGTATATTATAGAATTATATATTATATAGCTTATCCAAACCTATATGATGTTCACGTCATCAATACAAGGTTACTAGATGATGACGTTTCACATAGTGCTATCACCTCTTACCTCGTATTTTTACAGTTCTAATAAATTGTAGTCTTTCTTTATACCATCTAATATGTGCGCAAGAAAATCATCTATAGATTATGTCACTTTCCAAACATTAAACCCAATTACAAATAAACAATCTAGTAACTTTTTGTTGATGACGTGAACATCATATAGGTTTGGATAAGCTATACCTACAATTAAAATGATTTTTCATAAATTCGCTTAATACGTTTTTATACGCTCTTTACGTTTCGTTTTACTTGTACTTTTTAAACGCATAAAAATAGTTAAATATCGTATCTGAATTACCTACTTACAATCAATTAATTATGCATAATCAATTTTCAAAAAAATACATAATCTTTCGAAGGTAGGTATATGCGATTTCCGAAATTATTTTAAAGCGCAATGAAATTGTTTAATAATAATTGTTCATTTTTATGATTTTAAATGTAATCTTTTGTTACGTCATTGTAACGTCATATTGTTTACTTATTTGTTACAAAGTTAAGGTATGAGTATAATACCTATCATTAATCCTCAAATTTTGTTTAAGCGAATTGCGCATGGTTCGAACTACATGTATAAAAATATCTACTTAAGAAAGTAAAAATCATAACGACTCTTGAGTGCTAAATTGTAAAATTTTAATTGTTGGAAACGGGTCGATTGCGTTATAACCATTGCGGTTAATACCTTACCTGTATTATTTCTAACAAGAATTAATCGTCTAAACAAAGAGGTAATAAGTGCTTTCAAATAGGTCTTGACTTTTTGCTGGTCAAAAGGAAGGGTTTCGATGCCATTTGCACGTTGGTATTTCTGATTAATTGAATCATTTTTTAAATTATTCATTTAATAGTGTAATAGTAAGTAGTTAACCGTTTTAAACTTATACTTATACTTACACTTTACTTTAAACATTTCAAAAACAAATAATGGTGCACGAGAGGATAGGTTAATGTTGTTCTTATTGTTCTTTGCATTAAATAAAAAGATAAGACGAGATAGTAATTTTTTTAACAAAATAAAATTAAACGAAACGGATAAAATATTGAGAAACCTCCGTAAATGAAATTATTTTAATAAATGCAAGAAGACCAGGTAGTGGTCTTATAATAAAATAGATATAAAAATCAAAAAATCAACATAAGATAAAAAAATTAAAAATTCGTAGGTACATTACTCCGTTATTTAAACACATACTTATGTAATTGTAAGGGACAACTTTTAAAGATAAACAAAATAAGCATCGAAAATAGCAACAATGTTTGCAAGGAAAGCCTGACTTACGCGGGCAAACTGCTAGCGTTACGATTTTTACTTTTTGAGTATTTTTGAGTTCTATTTCGAAAAACAATAAAATTCAATAATAAAACTCATCGGTAAAAATAGCCCCGCCTGATACAATACTTAGAAAGATCCTACCTGTAACAAAGAAAAACAAAATTAGTTTCAAATGCGATAGACTTATTGGATGTAAAGTGTGTCCCAAAATTAAAGGAAAACAGGTTTATAATTAAAAATTGTTATAATTTTTTATTGATTCATAAAGTATACAGTATATGGTTACGTATGGAATAGCATATCGGTTAAATGGCCTCCAAGACTTTGCTGGCATATACGTACTCTTTTTTTTTAATTTCCCACGACCGTTTTGCATAAATGTGACTGAATTTCAGCGATACAGTGCTCAATTTCCTCATTCAAGGCGTGGGTGGTCGTGGGCTTGTTGGCATAAACCTTAGACTTCAAAAAACCCCAAAGAAAGAAGATCACGATTAAGATCAATTCTGAATACGAAAACGGGAAATTACACGACCAGGAAATGACTCATGCAGTAATTTAGCGCCGTTGAATTTTTTTCTTTGGAGTTTTTTGAAGTCTAAGGTTTATGCCAACAAGCCCACGACCACCTACGCCTTGAACGAGAAAATAAAGTACTGTATCGACGAAATTCAGCCACATTTATGCAAAACGGTTATGGGAAATTTTAACAAGACTATGTACGTGCCAGCAAAGCCTTTCGAAAATTATAAAGAGACATGATCGGTAGTGAATTTTATGCCGATTCCAAAACATATTTCACATTATCGATCCGTGGATTACTAACGGATATTAGAATTTTTTTAATTTTTAAAATTTTGTTTTTGAACGGCCGCCATTTCGAAACGGCTCGGTCGATTCGGCTGGTTAACGAACTTGTCCTTTGCTTTCGTGAAGACATGCGCTGTCCAACCTTCAGCCTTCTACGATCAAAATTGCGACCGGAATCGTGATCCAAAATGAATGACTTAGATTTTCGTGATCTAGGGGGTCGAGATCGGAGAAAAACCAAAAGGGCACGTCTGTGTCCCGTCATCAGACAGTAGCTACAATAGCTTTATTTTCTATGAAAATTCGATAAAAAGCAGTTTAAGGCTAGACGCAATACGTACAACTTTTAGGCCCGGTCTTACGAACATGTTTATACTGCAGAATAGCTAATTATCTCGAAGAGATAAGAAAAGCTGTTTTAACTCTACGTGTCACTCATGCGCCTCACAATCCTTTTACTTTACGTGTTCATCTACATTTTTCTTTCACGATAAATCGTCGCATTTTACGAAAATTCAGAGAACATTAAACCGGATTTAATAGTTAAAAATGCACCATTTTAAATATTTCCGCCGAATCATAATAGACAAAGGTCGTTCACCTACTCGTAAATCCGCAATATCATCTTAACACGAAGACATTGGCATAAATACGTTAGACACTAATAAAAATCTAATCTTAAGTACAAAAATGTGCATAGATATGGCCTATCCAAACTTATATGCAATTCACGTCATCAATGAAAAGTTACTAGATTATTTATTTATAATTCGGTTTAAAGTTTGGAAAATGATATATTTTATAGATGATTTACTTGCGCACATGTTAGGTGGTATAAAGAAAGACTACAATTTATTAGAACTGTAAAAATACGAGGTACGAAGTGACAGCATTGTGTGAAACGTCATCATCTAGTAACCTTTCATTGATGACGTGGATTGCATATAGGTTTGGACGAAGTGTATTCGGAATGACGCTATGTAAAATCGGGGTTTACATGAGCAAAATCGAGAACTCTGGTGTGACGTAGGTACTCACACCACATTAAGTCTACGTTTAAGTACAATGATATAATTTACCTACGGATTTGGTAACATAGGAATTAAAATAAGAAATCGACTTACTTGATCTTTCAACAGCGTTATCCAGAAATCCAAAGCCCAAAACACATAATTTTAAAACGGGAGAGAGAGAGAGAGAGAGAGACAGTTGGCGTCGTATTTAGTTTTAAAACAAGTCACGAAACAGTTCGTTCTGCGCACCATTATTTATTTCGACAGAAATCAAATCGTTTATTTAGTTAAATTATTGCAATACATACACACACACCAATATAAAAAAATTAACACCAAATTAAGTAACAATGCTTGAAACCGTACCGGTATCTACGGCGTACACCACCATCTCTGACGAAGTCTCGCGAGTAACTGAGAAAACAATGGATAAATCGCAACAATGCATATGTGCTTAAGCGCTCTAGACCCTAGGTTCAGTCGGAGCTAGACGCTACGTTGCCAGTTCTTCGCGATAGACACGTGCTCTTCTCGGTATTTTATTTAATATTTTTAACGAAAACGTTTTTGACGTTTTAACAGAAACAAAAAATATTTTAAATTCAATTAAACGAATTAAAATGAGCAATAGGAAAAATAAAATTATTTTTAATCATTTGCATCTAGGTAAATAAGTATTGCACAAGGTGATTCCTAAATAAATATAGAGTAAAATTATTGAAGGAATATTATTCTTTCGAATGTTATTTTACGTTGAAACGATATATAAACGCATGTCCTAAGCCGTGTTTTTTTTTCTGAATTACTGGACGTTAAAGTTTAAAAAAAAATACCGAATTTTTACAAACTCAATCGCTTTAAAGTATTTTCCTTTTTGTCGTGCGCGCGCATACGTGTAGGAAAATATATTAGGAACTAAAACCGATTAAAAAAAATTTAAATCTAGGTACTACCAGGTTTGCGCATACGAAAAAGAAAACAACCACCGTTACGTTGTTTCTCTAACAAGAACGGTTAGGCAGGTGGAAATCTCAGAAAAATTTAAAACATTGCAGGATTGTAGTACTAGTCAACCCTAATCAAGAGTCGTATTCCATTCGTGCTCTTGCGCAGTTTAAGAGGGTGAAATCCATCCTTGAAAATTGGAACTTTTTTCGATTTTGCTTATTATCTGCGAAACAACAAGAGCTATCGCCAACAAACTATATATTTTTGTAAATGACTGTTCAAGACCTACAAAGACCTTTATGTTACAAAAATTAGGGGTGAAAATTTTAAGGGATGGTACTGTGCGTCCGATGCGGACTAGTGGACGCTTAACTTAACACTGTTGCCGCTGCGACTGCCACTTGTCTGTAACAGACTATAAGGAAAAATTAGAAACTTCTAAATTTTTCTTTGTATTTCCTACCTTTTTCTCGTCATCGTTTTCCCTTTATCGTCAATTTCAAGCGTAGATTCTTCCGTCGATTGCGAATTTGTATTATTACATACCAATATCCTACCAAGGTAAAATTACGTTCGCGAAATTGAACCGTTGAATGTTTTAGGAGAGCCCTAACTAACACCCTAACCGAGTTCCTATCCAAGAGCCTAATCAAGCTTAGTTTTTAAAAGTCCATGTTTTTATACTTTATAAATACATAGAGAGTTAGTCAACAAAGAAAGATCCTACCTTTCCTCGTCGTATTAATTCTTTTTGTTTGTAATCCTTTTAGAGTACACAGCACAACACACAACAATCGCTCACTCACACGCAAAAAGGCCTTATTAACTGAACGAGCACTCCTCGCACACACGAACAATACGACGCCGTAATTTAAAATGCGAATTACTGCAACAAACACTACCGCTTTATATTGCTAACGCGATAGATCTGAAGCGGTTTTGCCAGAATTCTGTATATAAATGCATTCGAGTTTATACGTGGATACTAGGAAATCCCGCTTTTATTTTAAAAACATGCCGTTCTCTGTTCGTACTCCGATAAGCTATGAAAGTAGGCGGTGCACATGTTTTATTAGTTGCTTTGTACTTTATCGGCCACATAAAAATGGGATTAAACTTTTATCTGGTTTGTAATAGGGAAATTTTCAATGCTTAAGGGCACACGAATAGTTTTTAAATTAAAGATAGAGTAAATTTATAATTCTGCGGTAAAAAGGCAGTAGTGGTGATTAGTCAAATAATTTTACTGCATAAAAATACATAATTTTAGAATAAATTTCCTAAAAAGTACATATTTTAAAAATTTTCAGTCATTATCTGCATATTTTTTTTTATCAAACTCCACTACGACTCATATAATAGCCCAAACTCCCATCGCACAAAAACCTACCTCACAACACTACCGAAATTTTCTTAATGTGTTTAAGAGATAATATGGTGAGAAATATCCAAGCGATGGCAGACAATTAAATTTTTGTTTTAATCATTTTTGATAAACTTGATACTTGATAAAATTTATTATAGACTTTAGAGAAATGTCAATTACTTAGAATTATTGTGTTTTGCCTCGCAAACCTGGCAGACCTCCCTCAAAATGAATAAATTTTCAATATGTCACTACAGGAAAAAACTACGTAGCGTTGTTTTTTTTCAAATTATAGGTTTAATTGTTCTTTACGTGAATATGTATGTCTGCCGATGTAAAAATGTACCCAAGTATGGCAAAAATTAGGGGTGAAAATTCGAAGGGATGATATCCCTTAGGATTTTCATCTCTAATTTTTATATCATAATGTAGGTCTTGAACAGCCATTTACAAAAATATATAGTTTGTTGACGGTAGTTCTTGTTGTTTCACAGATAATAAGCAAATTTTCAAGGATGAATTTCACCCTCTTAAACCGCGTAAGAGCACGAACGGAATACGGCTCTTGATTAAGGTTGACTAGTACTACAATCCTGCAAAGTTACAAATTTTTCTGAGTTTTCCACCTGCCTAACTTTCCTTGTAAGTCATACAGTCATACGGTCAGTGCGAAAAAATAATTGACTTAAGTTTATTTATAGTCTCGTAATTAAATAGTTTTCAATAGTAATTGTATTTTGTAATAGTATATATTAGGTATCACTAGGTAGGTACAAACAAAAATTAAGTCATTTTATGTCCGAGTTGACAGGGCAAAAAATTTACGGACATTTACTTTCGTTATTATTAAAAATAATTAATTTTTTTTCCGTAAATATTTAATTACATGTATCCTTAAGTAATATACAATAACGCGAATTATTACAAATAAAACAATAAACCTAGAAATTACATTTTTGTCCGCATCATTTGAAAAGGTACGAACGACCTTAATCGTCTTCTTTCACTATCTGCGTTCGATTTGTTTATCGCGAGCATACAGATGCAGCAAAGTCCCAAAATACAATAATCTATCAGCCATTCTAAATTCTATAACCATGTAATATACATAATTACCTACGTACGGTAATAATGCGAGGTTATACCTACATTAGTAATCGCATTACAAAATCTTGAATATTTTAACTTTTTAACTACAATCTGTCACTTTATCGTCAAAAATATTATCGTTAACGATAATTAAAGTTTTCCTAAGTTTTTAAGTTCGTCGCTCGAAATTATCGATCTAAGTCGATAAATGTTTGTACAGAATAGAACAATTGATAATTATCGAAAATTGTCGATAGAATGGATTAACGACATCGAAAATTATCGATAACGATGTACAGAATCCCGGTATTGGTTTATCCATTAAAGCAATTAAATGTATTTACATAGTACCTATCTTTTGAAACCCGGGCATATTTTCACTTTCTTTCTAATTATTATCTAAAACATAGGTTTGAATTCATGTGTCGGTTTTTCATCTTAACGTTGATAGGATGTTGTCGGGGAGTGCGGTAGGTTTATGTGTAGTTGAACATTTCAAGATGGTTGTCTAAAATGCTTTGCACATTTTGATTGCAACTCTTTAAAAAAGATAAAAATAACGTAAGTTTTGCCATTTTTTTATTTTAGATTTATCTTAATTTCCTCAATTCATTCTTCGAAGATGGGGCGTCATTTTTGACGCATTCCATATAAAAGAGATAATTATCGCTGGATAAACTCAATATAAAATTTGTTTAAGTTTAATAAACTTTAAAATTTTAATATTCTAATAATCTAATGAAACGGCTCACAAATGGAAAGATGCGACGACGCGTTAAAACTTGTGTTACCTACTTAAGTTATTTCATTTTTTAAATTTTTGTTGAAAGCTTATTTTCTGCAAAATACAATATATTGAAATGTTTTCAACTTGCATTTATTGATTAAAACTATAGCAACCTTTATATAATATAAACAGAAAAACAAGCTTTTTAAGAAATTTCAAAGTCATCTACGATCGGTATTTAAAAATATACAAATAATTTGTCATTGCAGCTTAAAAAATAAAAGGCGAAGAAAAGTCATAACATCAAGAAACTTGAATGTTGATTATCACTTTTACTTCGTGAGTGCTCGAATGCACAACTGCAAAATTATTATCATCCTGGATTCATTCTAAGTGCAAAATTATCAAATGAATCAAAACGATCACGTTCGTAGTTTGTCTTATTCGGTTCAGGTTAACGTAGCCTATACTAACGCACAAGTGGAACATAAAATGATCATATCGATAGATCTTCTAGATCTAGATCTTAACGAAATTAAAAATAGAATAGATACAAATAACTGCTAAAAAAGACAATCTGTCTTTTCGAGAATATTCAAGTGTTTTAGCCTTACGATTGGTTTTATTTCCGTGCGCTTTTTCATTTATAGGTAATATAGTTATTGTTGGCAATAGCGTTTGTTTTTTCGACTTTTGACTTATTGCGAATTCTACTTAACGAAACTGTCACAATGTTTATTTATTTATTTATTTGATCTATCATACAAATAGTTATTTTTGATAATAATATTTTTTCGAGAACTGTCCCAAAATTCGTAAAATTCTAACGAGAAATTTGACATTTACGATTAATTAATTTGAGGTTAATGCATAGTATTTCGCGTTTATAACTGTTTTATTTAGCGTCTCGAACTGTCATTTTGCATTTCGTTCGCAGAATACCTTATTGTTCGTAACTGAAACGATAGTAGTAATGTCAACTTTTTATATGCAGTTATCGAAAAACTAAATTTTTCGTAATGTTACAATTCACTTTTTTTTGTTTATTCCTTTTCCCTGACGACGCCGACGTAGATTTCTCTCTTGATCTGAACAGTTATTTATATAGGTAATAGATATATTTATTCCGTTTTTGTAGTTCGTCTTCACGATCTCGCAGTCCTGCAGTTTATACGTCGCTATTATTATATGTAGGTAGGTAGAACTCTGGAAGGTTATATTCTAATACTATCAACACGCGAAAAATCAATATCGTTACATAAAACCTATGGCTTTATGGAAGTGGTACTAAAACACACTTCTCGTAAGTAGAACGTAAACATCAGGTTTCAGTTTAATATGTGTATAGATAAATATAAGTATAGATAATTTTGAATCGTGCAATTTTTGATTATAAAATAGCAAACTAGCAAATAGTTTTGAGTAGTTAATATTATTATCATTCCGAGTATTCCCGGAGGTTTAATAAATCGAAAAAAATAGCCTATAAAGGCAAATCGAAATAAAACGAGGTGTGCCATATGACGCTATTACATAGCAAAAAACATTTTTTTTTAAAAACGACGAAAATTTCCATAATATACTCAACAATATTTTAATACATATTATTTTCTATAGGTGCACTTTGGGTTTATGCGTCTTCTCTTATCAATTGAAGTAGATTGATATCGTAATTTATGAGAGAGGTTTGAAACCGAGAAACCTCACCACACGTAGTTTACCAGAAAATATAATCAAGAATTCCAATTATTTCCAATTATTGGAAAATGAAACTAGCAAAACGTAAAAATTGTTTTATTGATTCGTAATCCCTTTCATACGTCGCTAATCGGTCTTGCCACTTAATGGATTATTTTTTTTTTAATAAGAAATTTTTTCTATGTTGGTCGAAGGGCATGCAGCTGTGTCGCAGTCATATTTTGCTTCTACATTTTATATATGTATATATAGCTTATCCAAACCTATATGATGTTCACGTCATCAATACAAGGTTACTAGATGATGATGTTTCACACAGTGCTGTCACCTCGTACCTCGTATTTTTACAGTTCTAATAAATTGTAGCCTTTCTTTATACCATCTAATATGTGCGCAAGTAAATCATCTATAGAATATGTCACTTTCCAAACTTTAAACCGAATTACAAATAAACAATCTAGTAATTTTTTGTCGATGACGTGAACATCACATAGGTTTGGATAAGCTATACCTCTACACATTAACTACCTACTGTGCAATATGCAAGCAATGTATAATGAAATATGTTCTTGAAATTGAAATATGGTGACAGTATATGGTTAACTTCTAAAAGTTGACAATATCGCACACTGTTACGATATAATTTATCGTGCTAGTACGATATGATGACAGAAGCACGAATTAAGGAAGCGATTTTGCCTTTTTTTATTGCTATGACATCTATACTGTGTGAGATTGACAAGTTGACAGCTGTCACGATATTTCTATTTTTTTTTATTTTCGCGCGTGGTCGTCTAAAACATAGTGTTCATAACTCGTCGGAAGTGTTATAAGTGTTGCTCGTGTGATTTGCTCATTTGGCTCCGCTGCGTTCCGCCTAGTTCGTTCAATCACACTCGCACGATACAGATCCCTTCGAGTCTCGTTATGAAAATAACTCGTGGGATTGTATGAATCTTCCCACTCTCGTGAAAAATGTCACTTTTCACACTCGTTATGTAATATACTATTTCAGATTATTATTCTGCAATATTTACTGTAGTTTTGCAATATTTGTATAATATAATATTATAGATTATTGTACTTAGTACAATCATAAGAATATACAACTATTGACTTGTATAATTATATCATTATAAGGAAAATTTGAGATTTCAAAAGTACCTAGGTTACTTTCGAATTACGCATCTAAAACCAACGATTTACTTTTAAATGAACATTCATTTAATGATTAACAATTCAATGAGAAAAGAAGAGACAATTAATTGTATTAATATCTATACTTATCAAACGATGCATAAATACCTGCATTACAAAAATAAAAGACTATCACCTGCGATTACATTTATTTTTGTTTTAGTTGTGTTTTTTGTTTGCCCTTGTAGTTTTCTCTCTCCGTGGATTCCATTTGATTACTTTGTCGTTGATTATTTTTTTATTAATACTTTTAGTTTCAATAATAACATTTTTTTTTGTAATTACCTACCACAAAGGGTTAAAAATTTTAAAAGGACTTTTCAATCTAGTACTCCTGCACTTAATCTATTTGTCATCGTTCCGACATATTGGATATAGTAGTCGTTTTTTAAGTATTGTGCGGGTTCCTAAAATTTTATCGAAAGTGGTAAAATATTTTCTTGAATTACTTAATTATAATTTTTGTGTGAATAGATTATGTTATCGTACAATTTAATTTCCAACGGAATTGGATGACCAATTGCTTACGAAAAATAATTTTGCATTTATTGGACGTTAATAGCCTATTAACTACGTTATAAATTATGCCATCTTGTGCATAAATTTCGTCAAGAGATACGTTAAAATTTATTATTAAAAATTGTAATGTATTTTTTCGATTTATTGCTACTTTTGGCTTAAAGTTAAATTTAATTTCAAATAAGTTAAATCACAATAAAGTATGATTAAACTGTTCCAACGTTAATTATTAACCATTTATAATTAACAACTCCAACATGACGATCTCGTGACATTTCATCCGACAATGTTTCCATAAAAATCAGTTTATTGAGTCAACAAGAGCTCGTTAAAAGTCCCTTCAGGGATGTAGTCGACAAGGTAAAAACGTACAAAGTTTATTCATAAATCACACCGAAATTTACTTTGCGTACAAACATTTCGCATCCAACATTTATTAGTTAATACATAAGTAATAATATACAGCAACTTGTAAGTAGCGAAAAACGACATCGCACATTAGCAGCATACTTATCTCTCTTCATAAATAAATTAATAAAATCATTTTTAAAGGCAATGCAGGATCAAATTTCAAATACTTACTTATGTATAAATTACTCGCGTGAGTATTGCTAGCGCTAAATATTAATTAGCGAAAACATGAACTAATTAAAATCATAATACGTCGCGTCGCGTCGTGTGGTCCAAAACTTAAGCCCGTCGGCGTGGTTTACGTTAATAACTTATCATCCATCCGTGCGACATCGATATCGAGGTTTTATTGCGGTTTAAGAAAATCGTCAATTAACTTTCAGGATTACGTCATCATCTGCTCATTGAGAGCTTTCGAAATCGGGTTATTGTGGGAGCTTCACCTACTTACGATGGGTAATGAAAATGTATTTTACTGTGCAGTGCAACCGTGGATCATTAATTATAATTCATTGTCAGCATTCGGCGTGTTGCGAAAACTAGGACACGATTGCGATAATAATATGCTATAAGCTTAGCATTTATCGAATATTTTTCTTCTTATTTTAATGGAACGAAAACGATGAGAAAAACGTCTTTCGTGTTTCGTCGCGATCACTTTTAATTTTTGAAATATCCTTATAAGTAAGTAGGTATATAGGCGATATATTTACGGATAGCTTACAGACAGGTACTTATCGCGGTTTTTTTTCCGTAGAGAATTCTACGAAAATAATACTAAATTTTAGGGAATTAATTTATTTACGCTATTTCCGTCTTCGTCAGGAAATTAAACACGATCGAAATAAAGGAATGCAAATTGATCCTCGAACGTTTTACGAACTACGTAGTGATATTCGAATATGGAAAATAAAATTATTTTATTTGAAGATTCAGGAAATAAGAAGTTGCGCGACGCAAAATTTTAGACGTATCTACTTACCTAACGTAAGTTAACAAATATTTCATGAAAAGGAGCTGTATTTTTTGCGACTTTGACAAATGCAGTCCCGCAGCTCTGACAAAGGTAACGCGTCCACATTTGTGGACAATCGTGTTATTTTTACTATCAGTTGTAATTTTCCGTTGTTCTCTTGTTTTAAATAATCACGAATAAGTTATGTTTAGCGAGATTGTTTATTAAGTACGGTTTTCACACGGTGTTACCAAGTTACATTTTTTTTATAAACATTCGAATTCAACACCTCCTAAAATTTTTATTTTATTCTATTTTATTTTTTAATATTTGATTTTTTACAAATTATAATGTGGCCGCGATGATTTTTTCTTTATAAGCTCTTAAATTTTTAATACGAAAAATTTTAATTTGATGAACGAGTTGTAATACAGATATAAAGTGAAGGATCGATGTAGGTTTGTCAGTTTACGTCGAAAAAAGAATGCGAAACGCGGTACCTACCTAACACACATTAACAATTAAACTTTTTATTCTTTTATGCCGGCGTGAGTTATGTGAACCGAAAAAAAAATTAAACACTTAAGGTCAAATCTATCAACGAAACTCATTCTCATTTCATTCTCAGTTTTGTTTTTGAAAACCAATAAAAACATTCAGTTGTTCAGTTTGAGTATGAGATGAAAACAAGTTTCGTTTGTGGAATTGGACCTTACGCCCAAATTTAATGTTTCAAATATTTGCAATTTATCAAAAGAACGATGTTCTTCAAAATTCTGGCGATGATTTCTTAAATGTTGTACCAAAAACATGTAGGAGTAGTATTTTAAATATAAGTGCCTGTTACCGCATTAGATTAGAATTTGTAGGTAATATAATATAAAATATAGGTAGATAAAATACAGTACAGGTAATTCGATTATAGTTAATAAAATTATTATCCGCTGTACTTACATAAACACGAATAAGTGTATCGATTTAAGTATTTTGTACGTATAGGTATAGGTAAAATATCAACATAATTATGTAGGTACAACGATGTTTAACTAGAAATTAAGACTTAACGGAAAATATCCTAATGTTACCGTGAGAAAAGTGGTTATCGACTATTAGTTTTACATAATTGTTTATAAAATCAATGACTAAATCATCAAGGGAATTCCCATTCATGCATTATCGGTGACACGGATTTTAGATGTTGTACACCGTAAACGTAGACTAACAGTTTTTACAAAAAATATCATACCCTATCTAGTAATAAAAACTCACCGTTTATTTTATTAAACATTTTTTAGATGTTCGGTCATCGACCCCCGTAACTTATACTCTATAAAATCGAAATCTCGATAACACGATAACAATTGGAAAATTGCTTTGACGTTAGGTTGTCTTACAAAAAAATCAATAAAATCCGGCATTTTCGCAAGAAGAAATAAGAATAATAGCAATTCAAAACTAATTTGAAACTTTATTGAAACGTCATCTGCGTTGGCGAATCGTTGAAAAACGAACTATTCACATACCTACCTATACAGATTAAAAAATGTGGAGGCAGAAAATTTTACAAAACGTTTCAATGCGCAGATTCAAAATAAATATTTTTCGCTCGTGTTCATTTTTTCCTTTTCCAATTTTAAATATGTTGTAGGTAATTGGACGGCTCTAAACAAAGACTGTTAAAATCGACAATTGCAGGTTTTAGGTAAATCGAACCACCCTATTGTTTCCTATGTAAAAACTGTCGATCTAAAATATCGTTTGGACCTTAACGTGGTATACTTGAAAATTTTATTGCAATGCTGCGCATTAGATAGATGATTTGGTCGTTGTCGGATCAGGTGGAAATAATGTAGTTTGATCGTTCAAAATTTTTGATTTTTTTAACGAAAATTTTATCCCAAAAGCTTCGATGTATAAATTTTTCGTATTACCTTACTGTACTACAGAATATCGATGTTGAATCAAGTTGCTTTCGGCGTTCATATTACGAGAATTTTGTGGAAAGCGCGGAGTTGTTTTAAAGATAATTACGTAACTGGGTTTATACGGCATCATAGAACATAATGAGATATCAGATTCCATCCGCGGAACAATAGTCAGCGAGGTAAACGTTCATTTGACGCATCAATTTATTTACACTATTCTATAAATTTTGAACTAACGTAAATAGCTATTTAGACGGTTTTAGATGAAGAATTAAAAATATGCAGGTTTTTACGTTTATTTTATGTTAATTATTATAATCGTTAAAGTTGACTGAAATGGATTTTGTCTTTAAAATAGAACATACATTTTTTAAGTTTGATACGGCTATAAACATTATTAAAATTGTAGTAGCAAAGTATATGTCTTTCCTTTGGTTCATATCGATAGCGTTTTGCCGAAGGGGTGTAACCCACACCTTTTGTGCATCTGATCTTATGCATCTAAAGCAAAGGCATCATCTGTTAAAAACTAGTAACAATATTTCGATTTTTTACATCGGAAAAATCGATTTGCATTTCCGCGAATCATATCTTCTTATAGTTACGCGACGCAACAAAATGCGCTCTCCTGTAAAATTTACTTTTTGTGGGTTGCGCCCTTCTGGGAAAAACTTAGTCGATATTATAAGTTATGGTAAATGTTTAAAATTTATTTCAACCGTCAAAGCAATATTTGTTTTAGTTCAATGAACTTAATTAAAGTTTTAATTTTACTTATAGTTTGCCGACATTGAAATATTACGCATCTGTGTTGTATTATTTACGAAATGAATTAAGATGTTCCATCTAAAATGTTCAGGGATTCATGCTCTGCTGTCTCATCCGAGCAGACCGTGTCGGAAATTTAGTCGGATTAACAATTTATTTAATGAGGTAAATACTTATATATGCTACCTAACATTATAAGCGATAGAAATTTTAAATAAATTAATATGCAACATAATATTATGCACTTATTGGTAGCAACGAAAAGTTGCTGTCTAAGATTCACTTGGTAAAGAGTTTCATTCGAAAGCTGCAGTAACCACTTTAATTTTCAAAATCATAAATACCTACATATTACCTATAATATACAGATATTCATACTCTCCTATAATTAACTCTTATAGAATTCAATTTTTTGGCACTGAAGGTTTAAAATTATTACAACTTATGGCCAGTTTCTGGAACTTGAAGATGAAGTAATTAGACGATAAACTTTTTAAAATAACCACTCATATGTATGGTTAATATTTTATGTAAATATTATTTTTCAAAAAATGTATTTCTTTCGAGAAAAATTTTAAAAAAGTTGTTTTTTGACATGTGACATGAAAATTCGATACCGAGGCTTGCGCGCGATCGGATTTTACTATTCAGGTTCTGTATTAATCATATCTCCTTATACAGCAATTTTACCCTATATTTTTTACATCTAATAATATAGATATCTACAAAAATAGAATGAAAAATTATATCAAACTTTGGAACGCAAGTTCACCATCAATCTTCAGATATTATCTAAAAAAAAAAAAACAAAAAAAACGGTGTTATTAGTATGGCGACAGATGTAGGTATTTGAAACAAAAACGGTTTCGCGCAGTTAATTTTAACCAATAAAACAAACAAAATCCCCACGGCAAGTGGGGTATTAATTTCACCAAGAATTAACTTCACATTAATTTGTTCATCAAAAGTTGCGATGTCTGTTAAGCGACGTCGGCGTCGATTGAAACGAGAAATACGTATCGAACGTAGGGAATTAAACTTATTTTCCCTGATTTCGGCAAACGCGATAATAATTCCAAAACCGTTTCAAGTCGAATAATTGTAAATGAAGCAGGCGAAGGAAATCGTTTGCGTCGAATGCATAATAAAAGATTTACGTTAAGGTCGCATAACGTATCCATCGTCATTAAGTTGACTAATCAAAAATTCCATTAGGTTTAAACAAAATTTCGGGCGTTAATTCCGGAATTTTCCGCGTTACAGAATAACAAAGATGACATAGAATAAAACGAATAACTGGAACAAATCTAAAAATAGCTAATGCCCTCTGACCCGGGGCTTGCGAAAGGTTTCGGAAGCTAGCGAGAGTAGGCGAAGGAGGTCATTCACTGTTTACCTGTTCCAGAAATAGCTCACTTTCTATAAATAGTAACAGGTAAGGGTTGCAACGACCCTAGAAAGCAGAGCAGGGCTAACGTGCACGTTCGTCAATACTAGTTCATATTTAATATTTATGATTAAGAAAGTGGATCACGGGGTTATTGCACCCCTGACGCATGTTCCCATAACGGAGTCTCTTTCTCAGATTTCCTAATCTACTTGAAACATTGATTGAAAGTCGTGACATAAATATCTGAATTCTTATAGGGACTAAACTTCCCATTCCCATGAAAACGTGCAAAAGTGAAAAAGTGCATAGTCGGATAAAGAAGTCCATTTCCCTTTATCGTTCAAATGGTCTCTTCCAACGACTTTTGATAAAATTAGTTATGGCAGAACTGAATACTTGGAATTCTAACTTCATATCGCGCTAAAGCTTTCATACGTGAACGGAAAATTTAATTTCATCTATTTACTAAAAAAATTTAAAAGTTAGTGTGCCTTTGGTTACCTACGTGGAAATATGAAATCGAAAAATTCGACTAGTCTTGAAGGAATAATATAGGTCAAAAGTTTTGGGAAAAATTGACCGAATTGTCGCATAAAAGGGAAACTGCGGTAGGTATACCTCTATCTACGGCCTATACAAACGTAAATGCAATTCACGTCATCGATAAAAAGTTACTAGATTGTTTATTTGTAATTCGGTTTAAAGTTTGGAGAGTGACATATTCTATAGATGATTTACTTGCGCACATATTAGATGGTATAAAGAAAAACTACAATTTATTAAAACTGTAAAAATACGAGATACGAAGTGACAGCACTGTGTGAAACGTTATCATCTAGTAACCTTTTATTGGTGACGTGTTGCATGTAGGTTTGGATAAAGTGTACGTCTAAATATTGAAAAATACAAGTGTGGATAATTTATTGATGACGAACTCCATAGTTTTGATGTTGGCTTAGGAGTGAAGGTCGGTGAAGGTTACTGAATCTAGTATTTTGTGGTTTTACGTTTTTATTTCTGCAATTCGATTAATTTTACATAGGTAAGGAATTTATGACGACATCGACACAAAGAATTGTATGATCGGATGCAGACGAGCCATACCCACTTTAAGAGATTTTATAAAATTGCAAGCGTTAGATAAACATACATATCTCTATTAATTACACTTCGTCCAAATCTATATGCAATCCACGTCATCAATAAAAGGTTACTAGATGATGATGTTTCACACAGTGTTGTCACCTCGTACCTCGTATTTTGACAGTTCTAATAAATTGTAGTCTTTCTTTATACCATCTAATATGTGCGCAAGTAAATCGTCTATAGAATATGTCATTTTTCAAACTTTAATCCGAATTACAAATAAACAATCTAGTAACTTTTTATTGATGACGTGAATTGCATATACGTTTGGATAGGCCATATTTCAAGATTTTAGGACAAGGACAAGAAGCGTCTAAAATAGAATGTCGCAAAAATACCGAAGTGCAAACTTTTTCGCAAATGATTTTTTTATTTTATAAGTTGCTAAAACTAACTACGCGCAGTCACATTAATACAAATATTTGTGATTTATTTAAACTTTGACTACATACCTTTAGCTTTAAATTATAGTACATATTTATTTAAGCACGTGATAAAGGAGGGGAATTTTAGCAATAGGTCTATAGCGACAATACATATCTAGTCACAAACATAAATAGAATAACGATATTTCAACAATTGAATTCCCTTGTACCTATAATTAATCTATGTTAAAAAGAAAATCCATTATCAGTTTGTGTAATAAGGGAAACGTCGATGAACCTTATGACCACATGTCCTGATTAAATCCTTATCTCGCTCCATACCGACTGGACCGACAACCGAAGAAAATAACTTGTCGTGTAAGAAACCGTGTCAAAAAAAAAGAGAAAAATAAAATCTGTAAATTGTGACTATCTAACAGTTTGGTATTTTATTGTTGTTGCCGATCTAGGGTCCACTATTTCATATGGACAATTACAAACCTAAAGGCGATTTATCGATTTGATGTTTAGTCAAACCTATTTATATAAAAAAATAATAATTTATTCCACCTTATTTTTCAGTTCAATGTCCTGTTTATTAAATTTCATCCCAAAATTAAAAACATTAATAGATATGTACCTACTCACTATTGTGGTATATGCGCCATAATCGTTGGCTATACTTTCTTATTTGTTAAAAAGTCATCATATTCAGGTAGTTCATAGAGGCGAAACCGACCATAAATTGCTTAAGATGGGACGTAAAAATTTTATCGCTATATCTGCACATTTATTGTTTTTGTACTTTTTTCGTCGAGTCGAGCGTTGTTTGATCAATGCGATTACTATCAGTAATTGTAATTTTCATAATGGAATTCGATGCATTAGCTATTAAGGATTTATATACGTTTACGCGTAATAATAATTTAGTAATACCACGTCTTGATTGCTAAATAACGACCTGGATTTTTTTAGTTTGAAATCATCATGCAAGATCTAATGTATGCTTTCAATTCGAATTTGTCGGGGTGAACAACCACTTAAATGAAAAATAATAAAGAAATACTAGTTCACTTGCTTTTTATCACATTAGCACTCTCTAATAAGTAAGTATCTCTTTAAGTAAGAGATTTGTTATTAATCACTGATCTATACTATCTAAACTCTATGTTTTTATTTACAGTTGCGGTGTGTGCAATTACTTAATTAGACGCGTACGGGCGTTCATTATACATAGGTATTATGTATATTACACGTTGGCTCGTCCTGATCGACCAGAATTGTTTTGTAATTTTTAATCATGAATCGAACTCAAGCCCGTAAACATAATAGACTTGCACATAAACAGTTACGCTCGCTATAAGGTATGTATATGAAAAATACATTTTGTTTTAGTAAAAATGCTTTTAATTTTTATAACGCAAAACGTTGTATGTTCGTAAATTTGTTTTAATCAAAAATTATATTACATTTAATCGCAATACGTAAGATTTCGAGTCTACGAACGATTTTTAGTAGAAAAAATAAAAGTTTAAAGAAGTTAGATTGGAGATTTTTGTGACTTTAATCATTACTGTTTCCATAATGTAGGTTATAGGTTGGCTTCCATTTGTTGAAGTTCGGTGTCGATTTTATTAAAGTTCGGTTAGTTGTCATTTTATTTTTTAAGCTTTTTCCTAATATACTTCGTCGGATTTATTTAATTTTTGATCACGTCGTTGTTTAATTATGTGCACCCGCAGACAATACATTGTCAAGATCACAACGATACCTGTCCACTTTTCAATCATAATTAGTTATTGATAAACGCTCTCTGTCAAAATTTTCAACTGTACTTTTAGCAGAAATTCAATTAGGTACCTATCATACCTACATTCGTATGTAAATTCAATGATTTAAGTTTTTTTATTTCGTTATTTAAAAATCGAAAGATGCTAACCTATTTCTATTTACGGTTTTTGACATTTATGTAAATGTTTATTAGGGCATTAAGCTAAAAAGGGAAGTTTCTTAGGGAAGACGTTTCCTTTTTCGGTGTCGCGTCGTAAGTTCGTACACTAATTCCCTAATTTGATGTGTTATTGTGTTATGAAACGAGCTAGACCTACAAGCAGTCGGTTTAAATTAAAGTTGGCACCAGTTCTTTATTCCAGTTTAGCTTTTAAGCTCAAAAAAAGCATCTCTTTTCATAATTGCGACTAACATAAGTAGGTATAGCATAATTTTCGGATTATTATAACTGACTGATGACGATTTAGGTTGATCTTTTACTTGTCGGTCGAAATTTCAAAATGGATTTTCTTGAACACAAGGATTCGGTTACACGAGATTATTAAAATGATGGGATATTTTGCTAGCGTCGTAGAGTTCGATGGAATTATCAACCCAACAACCTTAACATCAAGGAGACAGACATTTTTATAGAAAATGCGACTTAACTAGCGACATACATTGTGTGTTCTTCCAAAGAACAACCCGCCAATTATTTTTATACTTGCAAAAGTGCTTGCCACCGTGCAGTAATAAAAAAATCGAATTTAAAGTGCATATAGAGGACAATGTGGGATACTAAAATTGACGGTACTGCTTAAATTACGATCCTTCCGTTTTTGTAGATTGTCAAATTAGATTAACCGGAGTAGGTAGGTACTAGGTGTAAGAACAGTTTTAACGTCCGAAATCAACTTATTCCGTTTAACACTTGACTTATTTAAATTATTTGTCGGACTTTGAAAAGCGCTTGTTAGGTATATTAGATGCGTATAGTCATTTGAATAACCGATCGAAAATCAACGAGAAGACTTACTTGAGCTTGATGTTTTTGAATTGTAAGGGAAGGTCCTCAAATATGTGCTAAATGTTTATTAAACTTGGTGATTTCGATTGATTTTTAATTTTCTAATTGTGAATCGATATGTAATAAATTAACGTGAAACAAACGTTGAAACTGGACGTTAATATTTCAAATATAACAAAATTGAAAATTATTTAATGGTAGGTAGGTATGCATAGGTAGTTCGGGCATCGCACGGAGTTTCCGTCGTTTGATCATGTTTCGTTTTTACAATTTGATAACAAGAAAGTAGTTATTCTCAAGAGCGACAACCGAATATTTTGTAGGTAACGTAGATATTTTGGGGTGAGGTTAGTAACCTATTTTTCGTTATAAAGTTTAGAACTTTTCGATTTTAATTGTCAGAATTTTAATAAAATATGTGAAATTATTAATTCTAAGATTAAACAATTTGCGGTCCAAACATCCAATGTGTTTTAGTATAGGTATTTCGTTGTTGGTCCATATGATAAAGTCGAGTTTAATAGAGTATTTATTTTGTTTTAATTCGAATAAACTAACAAGTTTATTATACATTGATGACAATAATAGTGGCGTATTTAATAACAATATTATATGATAAATAACATGTTGGTTAATATCAGAGGTCAGCGCACACGACCCTCAACAACAGGCTGAAATTTGGACAGTGTATTGTCTTTACGAAATCAAAGGACGAGTTCGTTTATCGGTCAAATCGACCGACCCGTTTCAAAATGATGGCCGCTCAAATTTAAAAATATTATAATCTTCGTTATTAATCATCGGATCGGTAATATAAAATATGTTTTGGAGTCGGCATAAAATTCTCTACCGATCATGTATCTATATAATTTTTGATAAAATGCACCGTTTTCGAGATAATTGAAAAAAGTGATAAATTAATTTTTTTTTAATTCTTATAATTCTCTCGTAAATATTATTTTTCAAAAAATGTATTTCTTTCGAGAGAAATTTTTAAAAAAGGAGTTTTTTGACATGTGACAAAAATTTGATACCGAGGCTTGCGCGCCAAGGACCATTAAGCAAATTTGTATGATATTTATAGTCCAGCGGCAATATTTCACTGTCTTGTATACGAGGTTGGGCAAAATGGGCGGAACACCCTAGTTCTAACTTTATTATGAGCTGGACTGAAAACTGATCTTAAAAAAAATTTTTGTATATTCTATTCACTATTTAATGACATTTAGAGATTTTTGTTATCTGTCATATTTTTCACGTTATGACATCATCGGCTATTATTTTAAATGGAACACCCTAATTTTTATTATCGATTTGTATTTACGAGACAATCGTACGACTTTTTGTTCCAATAAACATTGTCTCTAAAATTAGCTCTTTTAAAATTATTTCATGTTTTGTAAAAATGCAGGCAATTCTACATTTCTAAGGTTTGCTTTTTGGAAACAAAAAATATTGACTGTGTTATTTATCATGTTTCGTATATCAATAAAAATTATATAATCTATTTATTATAGTACCTATATAGTACCTATTATAGTATCTATATATTACTATAGTCTAGTTTCGTAAGATATTCGATAAAAATAATAAATTAAAAAAATATATTTTTCTACCAATATCTAACGTAGGGCAATAGGGCATAGGGCAATTCCATTTCAAATCGCGATGGGCGGCGGCGGCGATCGGACCAAGAATTATGAATTTTTTTCCGCGATAGTGCGTTTCCGAAGTAACTATCGAGCGTCCGATGTGCACAATTTCCGAACTATTAGGTGAATACTGCTTTATCAACTGAAGTATGTTTGTTTTAGAAAACGTACGTTTTAATATTAAACTTCTAAATCACCCCCTAATTCAAAATAACCCCTTCTTTAGTACACGGCGTGCGTAGCAGTATAATTACCAGTACAGGTAATATACAGGTAGATACCAGGTACGGCCTATCCAAACCTATATGCAATTCACGTCATCAAAAAAAAGTTACTAGATTGTTTATTTGTAATTCGGTTTAAAGTTTGAAAAGTGACATATTCTGTGGATGATTTACCTGCGCACATATTAGATGGTATAAAGAAAGACTACAATTTATTAGAACTGGAAAAATATGATGTACGAGGTGACAGCACTCTATGAAACGTCATCATCTATGTAGTAACTTTTTATTGATGATGTGAATTGCATATAGGTTTGACGAAGTGTAGATACATATATATTTTACAATAAAACATATAAAGTAACGTCAAAGAGCGCATATCTACTATATTGTATGTATAGGTAAGTATTACATACTACACGAGCGACGCGGCACTGTTTTACTTCAGTTTTTACAAACCTTTGTTTTAATATATTATGTGGAACGTTTTTGCTTCGGCCTACGGGAGTTTTAAATTAAAACGTTGTTAATGCATACCTTTTCAAGTATCCACACTCATCATGAATTGCCTTAAAAAGTTTATGATAAGGATTTTTGATTTATTTTTTAAAGTTGTCTTTGAAAAATCCTCGACGCAATATTAAATTTTTCTTTTAAAAACCACGAATAGTTTGAGCTACGGTTTTCAGTTAAATTCTCGAACTTATAAAATGAGTGTTTAGTTTTAGGTCGAATCTGCCATATTTTTAAGTAATTACCCTGTATAGCACATAAAACTCGTAAAATGACGCACGCAAAGTAACTTACCTAATTGTTTTTTTTCTTTTTCTCTTGTTAGTAAACAAAATAAAGCCGGCGATGAGGGTAAAGTAGTGAAAGCAAAACGACTCGTTCTTATATTTTATTGCCGTCGCTTATTTTCTATTTTCTCGCCGCTTTTAAATTTTGCAACATAATCATTCTCAAATAACATTTGTATGTATAGCCTTTTTGTTGAAAACCCTCCATTTGAATAATTTCCTTGTTTGCACAATTTATTTAGCGGATGACGGAACTTCGAAAGACTTACCTAAAATAATAGAGTGACGCTAAGTATGTGACGATTGTGAATACGGCAATTTTTAATTGCGTTTGAGATATTCTCGTTTTGACGAGGAAATAAACGGCATTGTAATAAGTAATAAGACGTCTTTACAAGGCAACCTATTCAGAGTTAATTAAAGATTTCATTAAAATTAAGTAGATAATCGACTTCAAAGGAATGTCGGAGGATAGATTTATGCTTGCTTTTTGACGATTATTGAATTACTTTAACAATCAAATTTTTAATATTGGTTCTATCAATTTCGTTTCAATATAATGCCTCGTTTCTAACTGTTTATATTTATTTTTATAATATATCATAAAAACATCATCGTTTAATGAGGTTTTTAGAGAATAAACGGAACAATCTTTTTTTTACAATTTATTTTCTTAACAAAATTAATATTAATTATTAATATCGATGGCGTTTTAGCAAAACATCGTAAGCGTCACTTTTTTCGAAAATGAGTTGTTCTGACTATCTTATGCATCTAATTGTAAGAGGTAGACATAATTTGGTAAAATTTGGTAATCCACCAGAAAAATTAATTTGTATTTCCATAAGTACGTGGAAACCGTGCCCACCATTGCCGTGCATTCGGCAAACCGGCATTTGGCGTTCCCTATTCAGCACGTGTTGCTACCGCGCAGGCTTATACATAGCAGTAAAATGTGACACGTTGCCATACATCCAATCGACATTACCACAAAATGTGAAAATCATGGAAAAACAACCAGTGTCCGAGGTGTAATTACGAAGTTACAATTGTGACGACGTAAAACAACAAACGATTCTTATCATGGTATTTCGTTCAAGAATAATATCTAACTTCCGTACAATTCATTTACAATTCGTTTTTCACATAAATCAGTGACTGCATCCTAGAATAAATAACGTTACTTGATACAAACGTGTCCAGGTGGTTTACGTCCACGTGTCCACGTGTCCACGTCCACGTATCCGCGTGGTTTCCAGAAAACTTTCCTGAAACTGGTCTAAGGCCAATACTATCAGCGCTAAAAAATCTATAGGTCCTTATTCACGATGAGCGTAAGCATAAAGTATACATAAGCAATTATAAAATAAAAACTGAATTATAGAGAATTCGTTAAAGTATCCGTAATGAATGTATGATTTTCTTATGTTGATAAATCATCGTTACGTATTGATTCCAGATGAACATTAGGAATACATAATCTGATTCTTTACAATTCAATTTTTATTTTATAATTGCTTATGTGTTACGTGTTTAATAACCTTGGACCAGACATATGGTCAGTTAATACTTCACGTTAAATAAACCACGTTAATCGTTTACGAGGCAAGGATGGTGTAATTAATTATCTTACTGTTCTTAGTGTCAATTTCTTGCAATTCTTGTAAAAAGTTGGGTAGTTTTTGTTTATATGCATTATGATAATATTTTATTGAAAATAAATCAATTGAGGTGAATCTTAAAAATTCGTCAAAAATTTGTAAATTCTTAAATTTCTAAATTTGTCTTTTATGTAGGTAGTACTTAGGTAATTGTTTTTTTAGGACAAATGACCTATTCAGCGCTCTATCAATTTTTTCATATCTCGCTTAAAGAAACGCCTTCCGGAAACACCTTTTTTCTCATTATCGGATAGCATTAAGTGAAGACGAGAAGGACGTGGATAAGGAAGGAAGTTGAGTATCTTAAAGAGCCGTTCTCTTGCTAAAATAAACTGTTTAAATTTATAATATGGAACTTATTTTAATGACATCTTGATGGCCCAATTTTGAAAGGTCCAAAAATGCAGGAATCATGGATTGATTTTTCGAAAAGGTACTTTCCTAGGTAAACGTTCCCGAACTGACGAAGACTTCCCCCATTTGTGAGTAGGAATGATGGCTCACACTTTAATCGGGGGTCTAAGACAATAAAAATTGAAATGACCCAAACTCACTTTCCTTAAAATTTTTAACAATTGATCATGTTAGAGGGTCGATGAGAGGTCACGAAATGACTTGTTTCTATTCGATCGCTGTTACATAATCTTAAAAATGGCGGTTAAAGATAACGGTGTGCGGCACTTCTAATTGCAGTGCTTATTTATTTATCTGTAACTTAAATTCTACTTATGCTACAGTATTGCCAATTAGTTCGTTTTAATCAGAAATGATTAGGCAATAATTTGATACTAAATATTATATCATTATTTGAAAGAAACCGCATCAAATCTGCAAGAAATAAAGAAATTATAATTTTGTAAATATTTTGATGATTTTTGATCTATAACAGCTTTTAAACTATTTCGAAAACAATACAAAAACACGAAATTTTATTAGCTTTCTGTTGATGTATAACTTATGTGGTAAGGCTTAATATAGCATATTCTGAGGGTAAAGCGGGGAATACACTGCCGATGCGTCACGTTACAGCACGCAACATTATGGCACTGATTTCTACTCGCCGGCGTGCAAAAAAAGTATAATAATAAGTAAATATATAAGAATTTACAATCTAAGTGTATTTGATATACCAATTATAAGTCAATAAATAGCGGCGGGCAGATAATATATCTTTACTTGGAACGTGTTGCGTGAGCATCTGAACAGATGTGTCACGTGTTGTCCTATGTGTACTAATGTAAAATTCCATACCGGCACGTGAATTCCGTGTCGGCGTGTGTATCCCCAGCTTAAGAAGCATTTAACGCACATGGCGCGTGACTTACGAACTTGTCAATGTCGATGTCAGTTACATTGTTTAAAAAAACAAGTAACTTCTCGCACTTCGCTCAAAAGTTCATAAATATTAAACATTATTAAATATTAAATATTATTATCGGAGGATTAAAGCGATGCAAGAGATATAACAAGATGTCAGTGATTAGCTTTATATATAATGTGTAATAGAAGAAGACAAACAATTTCGAGTGTATACCCCAGATAATCAGAAGTGAACTTATGAAGTAGCTGAATAGTGAGACTGTCATTATCGCATACCGTTCATCACTTACCAAGGTATTTTTTAACAAAATAGTGCGTTTACCTATAATACTTAAAGGTTGTTTTTTTTTTAATTTTAGGTATTTAAGTACGATATATCGAAATCAATCTTATACAAAGATAATTGATTTCTTAAATTTCTTTCTTTGAGTCCTAAAAAGTTAAGCGTTCTTTAAACTTCTGATTGCGATCTACTAGATCACAATAATCGTATCCCAGACGCGGTCCAAACGTCTACTACGTCAACTAGATCTACATCATACCTACATACCTACCTACTTTCCGTTTTTCGCATCTAAAACAAGGTGGAGGTTTCGTGTTTTCCTAGATATTAATTTAGCGATATCTACGTTTCCTCATTAAATATGAAAATTGCAAATGGCCAATTCTCCACTTTAATTTGTTACGTAGGCGCCGATTATACGGCGGTTAATACGGATTAAGTGCTACTAGAAATCTTTCGAATCCAATACTAAATTCTGATTTTCTCGACAAGAAAATTGAGTAAGAAAAATACTAAAAAAAAAAAAACCCAACACTTTAAGGGTCGAGAATTGTTAAATTATTCGATGTATCATCAGTCGGGTTAGTGAACTATGGTTAACAAAGTAAATATCGCACGCATATAGCGAACCGATACTGAAAAGAAAAATGGAAACATTACAGAACTTCGCTTCTATTGTTTCCTATGAAATATTTCAACGAAAGAAGTCAGGAGTGTATTTATTTCGTAGTTTCTCACCATAAGCAAGCGCGAGATGGGAATCGGAAAAGTCGGACGCGAATAAAGATTTAAATTACAAAAAATTTCATTTGTTTAGTTCGAGAATTTTTCGATAATCGTAGATTATCGAAAAATAATAGTACCCAGCGCGAGTACTAAGATTGCAACGAAATCTGATAAAATGAGAATCTGTATTTTTAAGGTTTTTTTACAACATGCGCAGATTACCTAATAAGGGCCGAGTTTCCGCTGCATCTAATTACGTTTCGTTTCGGAGCCTCGAACGTGAACAACTTAAAAATTGATGGTAACGACATTTTATTGGATGATAAAATTTTTGATTATGAAACAAATTACTCATAAAAGAATGGAATTTTAAAATTATGACTTTCTTTAATTTTCGAACGTAAATTAGAAACGATACTTTTTTCAACATTTAGATATTATAATCTTATTTATTACCTAATCTAAATTAAAATTTCCATGAGAAAAATTAAAATTATTTTTTAATAGATAGGTATAGATACTTACCTACTTATACGATATGACGGTAAACGTCTCGGGAAATTTGATTTATTTTTAATATCCATTATCGAAATTACACTGGATCGCCAAACTATAGTTGTACATTTTTAAAATTAACAGCTCGGGAACCTTAATAAAAGGTACTGTATTATTTTTAAAAATTAGTATTTTTGTTCGAATTATGTTTAAGGAATTTTTCGTTCTTTAAATATCGGGATTAATAAAGAAATTCTTGGCATTTCATGATTTCGAACAATCAGAAAATCGATAAACAAACAATCGGCATCTCGTCATTTGCACACCAATCTTTTAAATGTCCTTAATAAAATAAATGAAGGGAATAAAAATAGAAAATCTCTTGAATACCTACGCAAAAATACGAAATTGCTGGTACATATTTTTTAATTAATTTATTTTTTATGTGTCGTAACACGGAAATTTACAATTCAAAATTTACAATATTTTTTAACTTAATTTTATATCGTTTGTAAATATTTTTTAGGTCATTTAAAATTCCGTTTATCGATAAAAATAATTCGTATCTATATAAAATTATTAGGTAACTTTGTACATCTTTGTGCATGCTTAGTAGCTTCGTAAGCTAAACTTCTAGTAATATGCATTCGTTGTTTTCATAATGATCATACCTAACAATAAGTACCTATAGGTATTTATAAAAATTTATGAGCAGAATAGCAAAACAAAAAATGCCTAAGCACCTGCTTTTATCGTTAAAATTCTTGTACTGCGAGCTCTTGATGTTTAATTTAAAAAAACGATATATTTTTAAATTTTGGAAGTACTCCAGTCAATTAACAAAACGTAAAGTTTAAAAAACATGGACTTATTTGCTTCGTTCTTAAACGAACTCTACCTAATAAAATAGATTTGTAATTTCCTATTGATTTATAGTAGCGCAATTTGAAATAACAGTGATTGAGATCGATGACACACTTTTCGTATTAAATTTTACAGATATTGGGGTAGGTAATCAATATGTGGAGTTCGAGATTTTTGTATAACTGTTGAATTATATAGATAACTATATAGGTAGGTATACTATTTATACATAGGTATATTATGTAATAAGTACCTACCTAAGTAAAGGTTTAAATTTTCAGTGAATGCGATTTCAAACTATAGATAACTAACATATAAATAAGTACAGACTGAAAAACTTGCATTTCTTTTATTAGTTTTATTTATCATACTGACACAATTTATTTAACTATAACTTATCCAAACCTAAACGATGTTCGTTCACGTCATCAAAGAAAAAGTTACTAGATTGTTTATTTGTAATTCGGTTTAAAGTTTGGAAAGTGTCATATTCTATAGATGATTTACTTGCGCACATATTAGATGGTATAAAGAAAGACTACAATTTATTAAACTGTTAACTTATTAACTATTTTTTAACTGTCAAAATATGAGGTACGAGGTGACAGCACCATGTGAAACGTCATCATCTAGTAACCTTGTATTGATGACGTGAACATCATATAGGTTTGGATAAGCTATATATGTACACTTTATCCAAACTTATAAGCAATTTACGTCATCAATAAAAGGTTACTAGATGATGACGTTTCACACACTGCTGTCACCTCGTACCTCGTATTTTGTCAGTTCTAATAAATTGTAGTTTTTCTTTATACCATCTAATATGTGCGCAGGTAAATCATGGATAGAATATGTCATTGTGCAAACTTTAAACGGAATTACAAACAAACAATCTAGTAACTTTTTATTGATGACGTGAATTGCATATAGGTTTGGATAGGCTGTAGTTAGCTACACTTCTAGTAACTTTTTTTTAATGACGTGAATTGCATATAGGTTTGGATAGGTCATAATTTACGAATGAATTAAAACAATATTTTTAACAACAAAACGATTGCACCTATTTGAAATTATACATTTTAGTGTTTTATTAGTAAGTACCGTAAATTGAGGTGATGGAAATTTTAACAATGACATTATGTGCAGCTACTCTACACTGTTTCATTTACGGGAGCCTATATAAACATCGAGTTTTGAATTTTAAAAAAGTTACAGTTTTGTCAATTAACAATCGAATAGCTTGAGACGCTTAAAAATGAACGAAAATTCTTGGTGGGCTAAAACTTTCGAGACAAAATATATTTGGAGGATAACAATTTTTAGAAATAGTATTGCTGCAACGACCGTTATAAACAGTTTATTTTTTCTTTATTTTTTAACCTTTAGTCTTTTGACATCAAGTTTAAATGATAATTAAAAATATTGCTAAATATTCGTATTTCTTGAGATGATTTTGAAAATAACAAAACTGGCATTATTAATAATCTACGGATAAGAAGAATTAGTTTAAGAAGTTTTTAGTTAATAAAACACGGACAATTTAAATGTAAATAATCTATCGTCAAACATCGTTTTCACAAACGACCCTTTATAGGTAACAATTTTACCAAACATTGAATTTGGTTGAAAAAGGCAGTTCATTATTAATTGCATTTTTAAATTAATGTTAAACTTTAAATTGTAAAAAAAATCATTCAGAAACATTGTCGCTATAGCACTATTTAAAAAAATATTTACACGAGTGCAATAGAAACGAAAATATAATACATTTATTTGTAGTGAAATATTTACAATATAGAAAGTTTGATTAGGATGTAGAGAAGTAAATATTATAAATACCTAGTATCTTTATCTTTTCATCCGAACGATCCGCTCTCAACTCGCAGTAACAACCCGTTTATCGTGTGTACATTAATGCGTTTTAGAGCATTTTCTTGGTTGTTCTATGTTCGCATATTTTTCGCAGTTATTGTTTGGGTTGTATAAAGACGGGAGAAGTGGTAATTAAAATAGGGTTGACGAGTACTTGCGTTTTGAAAACATCCATGTGGAAGATTACTTTTTTTGATGTTTTAACATTTTACGCAGAAAAGCTCGGTTTTTAAATACTTAGGTATCGGAGTTAACGGAAGTTAGATTTATAATAAATAAAAATATTCAAATAGAATAAGTACTTTGTATAAATTTAGCTACGTACTTCAGTCGATGTCGAATTAATCGTGAATTACTTTGTATCAAGATTCTCTGGAAGATCAGGAATTTCTAGTTCAAATTGTTCAGCGTTCCCAGAAACGTTATGGGTAAATACATTTTTTTTATCCCGAGACCGCTGCATGTCGATCACAGACTTTTATTATTTGGTTAGTAGAACGGCTTAATTATTATTAATTAACGTTCACAAACGTCGTGTATGGTTGCAGCGGAATTCGAACCCGCAGCCAAAGTGGCGCTAGAAGGCTAATCGAGTAACTAACTCTCTGCAATACCACGTCTTCAAGGGTAAACACATAGATAGGTATGTACCCTTTATTCAAACCTATATACAATTCACGTCATCAAAAAAAAGTTACTAGATTGTTTATTTGTAATTCGGTCTAAAGTTTGGAAAATGAAATTCTTTGGAAATTCTATAAATGATTTACCTGCGCACATATTAAATGGCATAAAGAAAGACTACAATTTATTAGAACTGTCAAAATACGAGATACTAGGTGACAGCACTGTGTGAAACGTCATCATCTAGTAACCTTGTATTGATGACGTGAATGTTATATAGGTTTGGATAAGCTATAGCTACTATACGTTCGTACTTTCGTTGAGTGCTTAATCTAAATTTTTGAATTGTAGCTATTTATTGATAATAAATAGGTAAATTAAATTTCGTACTTACATTTCAATAGCACGTTAAACTTTTGATAATCAGTTTAATGTCCGAAATATTTTCTAGTCCGTGTTCAGTATAAAGAATAGGTCACTCAGGTCTCTCAGAGTTGATTATTTATACGATTAGTAGTTATGATCGATAATATAAGTAGTTTGTTTTAATATAGGAGAACAACTAGGTCGCTTGCTTCTTGTAGTAAATAGTAATTTTATAAAATTACGATATAGGATATACCTAAAGTATTCGATCAATTTCATTTCAAATATCTAACAATAAGACTGAAGGAAAATGTGCGTGCGGAAAGAACCACATTACAGTTATAATATAATTTTGTTTGAACAAATATATGTCCTAAGAAGTAATAAAGGAGTTGCCGATAAAAAATTACCCTTGACCATATTTTGCATGAAATGCGTGACGTCTGCATGCACGAAATATTGCCATTAAAATATCGACTATAGGAAAATGAACGTTTTAGGGATTCGATAACCGCGATCCTTTAATTTTAATGTAAATTATACAGGTTTTATCATTATATATCAGCGGCAAGTCATCCGTAATGTCTTCCTAAGTTATTAACCGATGTAAACCGACCGATGAGATATCGTTTTTTCGACTATTGTAAAGTAGATATTAGGTACGCATATGTATGTAGGTATTAATTTCAATATTATTATGTTAATAAATTCTGTTACGTAGGTAGGAATATTTATATAGGTACCATAGTTACTAATTTATAGAGAAGTTTCTTTCTAATTTTATTTTCAAAATAAGGTAAGTAGATACTTAATACCGTTAATTTAAAGGTAAATTTATTTCGTTAAATAAAATAATAATTTGGGAAAAGATCTCGATATTGATAATGTTATCGAAAGCTGATTTATTAATAAATTCGGTTACGTAATAGGTATTTTGATTAAATTTTTATCGTCGATTTTTTATTAACATGTCAACATTACATGGGTGGGTTTTTAAAAAAACGCGTACTACTTACCTACTGGAAATTTTTTGTTATTTTTTTTAATTTATTTTTCTAACCTGTAATAAATCCTTATAATTATGAATGTTTATATTTTTACGTATGTATTGATTGTCAAGTAATCTAGTATATAGAAAATAGAATTACTTGAAAACGATTAAAATAAACAAGTTGGTGATAACTACTAGATTTGTAAATGAGTTAACATAAAATAAAGCTCATCCAAACTTATATGATATCCACGTTATCAATACAAGGTTACTAGATGATGATGTTTCACACAGTGCTGTCACCTCGCACCTCGTATTTTGACAGTTTTAATAAATTGTAGTCTTTCTTTATACCATCTAATAAGTGCGCAAGTAAATCATCTATAGAATATGTCACTTTCGAAACTTTAAACCGATTTACAAATAAACAATCTAGTAACTTTTTGTTGATGACGTGAATATCATATAGGTTTGGATAAGCTATAAATAGATTAACTATAAAACGGATTAAAAAAAGTGCACGGTGAGAAAATTGTGTCAATTTTACTATAGGTTTCAATATTTAGTCTTTTATTTTTAATATGTAAGTGCACTTTATCCAAATCTATAAGAAATTCACGTCATCGATAAAAGGTTACTAGATGATGACGTTTCACACAGTGCTGTCACATCATTCTTCGTGTTTTTACAGTTTTAATAAATTTTAGTCTTTCTTTATACCATTTAATATGTGCACAGGTAAATCATCGATAGAATATGTCACTTTCCAAACTTTAAACCGAATTACAAATAAACAATCTAGTAACTTTTTATTGATGACGTAATTGCATATAAGTTTGGATAGGCCGTAGTCTTCGGGGAAAAGATTTTAAGTTATTGTTTTGAGTTAAACATAGATAAGTAGGTATAGGTACCTAATTTTAAAATCAGGATATATTAAGGACTATTGTTTTAGGATGCATAGGGTAGCGAAAATTATTTAAAATTCTTGCAGTGTTGTTTTCTAGTGCTGACAACCCTGTAATATGACGCGCGTCGCGATACCGTATAGCATCAACAAGACGGTGCCTCGCTGTGCAATGTCTGATACCTACGGCCTATCCAAACTTATATGCAATTCACGTCATCAAAAAAAGTTACTAGATTGTTTATTTGTAATTTGGTTTAAAGTTTGGAAAATGACATATTCTATAGATGATTTACATGCGCACATATTAGATGGCGTAAAGAAACACTACAATTTATTAGGACTGCAAAAATACGAGGTACGAGGTGACAGCACTTTATGAAACGTCATCATCTAGTAACCTTTTATTGATGACGTGTTGCATATAGGTTTGGACGAAGTGTACACATTTTATTTAGCATTTATGGTATTTTCGCGTTTCACCCACAGTCTTGTCAAAGTTAATATTTTGCACCTTTGTTAAAAGCGTCACGTACAAATTATAATAATGCATAACAAGTTTATAAACACCCCTTTTCAGACCCGAAAAACTACACAAATTCTACTAATGCGGCTCCTAAAAACAAGAAGACCTATAAAAGTAAGTTCAGCCGTAAAATGGGTAACAGAAAAGCTGATAGGTAAATCCCAGTTCCGCAACTAACCTTAATCAAGTTTAATTAAATGTAAATTCTCCATTACAAAATGACCGAGAGGTAAAACCCCTCAGGATTTTAAATCGGTTGCTTTTACAACCGGAAAGCCAATTATGTCGAAATAATTCAATTTAAAAGTTTTGATCGTGGCTTAAGGCGATAACCGTCATGTTTTTGTTTGCAGCGGACAGCAGTTTTCTACTAGCAAATGCACAAATCGTGGATTTTCCGATCGTCTACTGCAACGAGGCGTTTTGCAAGATTTCGGGCTACAACCGGGCCGAAGTCATGCAAAAATCCTGCCGATGTTGTTTCATGTTCGGGGAGCTGACGGACAAGGATACCATAAGCAGAATAGATCATTGCTTGGAACTTCAATTGTACGATCAGTTTGAAATCCTGCTTTATAAGAAAAATAGTGAGTACTAACTTTACTATACCGATAATTTAATTTAATCCATGTTTGGTTATGAAATGAATTTATTTAACTACCTATAATAATTTCCTGGTTTGAATTACAAATTTTGTATGTTTGAGGTATGCTGCGTATGTCGTGTAATGTAAGCACATCCGAGTAGCATCCATGCATTTGAATGCATCGATATACTGAAGGACTTTCCGTTGCGGGTTTTTTGGAAACGCGACCCTTATAATTCCCGTTAAATTTACCTAAATATCTTCGACATTGCACCGAGGGTATTTATAATCAACCATTTTACTGTACGGAAGCTTGCCAGGGTTGTATTTAAAAAAAAAAACAACCCTTTTATAGAAGCGCTCGTAAAGTGTAAAGGTATAACTTCTATATAATATAGTTAAAATAAAAAAGCGTTCAAACTATGCATAAGGGTCGGTATTTCAGTATTTATATTTTGGTTTAAACGAAATATTTTCCTTCTTTACCATTATTGTTTCCTACTAAAAAATGTTTTTCGTAGAAATGTTATCGACGTCTCTGTACGTCGAGAAATATCGATTTTCACGTAAAAGACGTATAAAATGATGAATTAAACGTGTATTCGCAGAGATCGAATTTTCGATAAAAGGATCTTTTATAAGGCTATTGAGGCTATTATAGTCCTTAAAAATTAAAAAAAAATGAATCGACCTAAAACTTCTTGGATCGACTCCGTTTTCGTCAAATTCGAGATTTCTCCTAATTCCGAAAAAAACGTCGAACGTCATGGTTTATTCGAAAAATGTTGACGCGACCGAAGATTTTTTTGTTCCGACCGTGATCTACAAATAACACCATTTATTATCTAAAGCAAAGCAGATATACACGAAATAAACGCGTTTTTTTGAATGAAGATGTAGATTTTTCACAATATCGATAAAAAGTGCTATTATAATAGTTCTATCTACTTTCTACTATACTACTTTCTCTAATAGTTCTACTTTTTAATTCTACATATTCTACATAATAGATAATATTATGTATAGGTGCTATGAACATGACAAGTTTTTACAGAATTTACTTTTTGAATTTATCTTGTATAAGATAGAAACAGTTATAAACATAAAGCACTTTCGATAATTGCACCGGTAGATACCGAACCAACTTGTCATCTTTGAAAATACAAACAATATCTTACCGCCGCCAACTAGTTGACAAATAACGACTAGTACCTATTTACCTAACTCACGTCCTTTAAATCATAGACAAATACGTAATTAGCATATATAAAATTGCTACCTTGCAATTGCTATAAAATCTTTATTTTGCACGGTGACACCTATTTTTATAACGAAACCGGTGAATAATAATTTATTGTTCGTAATTATTTTTAACTGAATTATATTAATTTTAACAACTTATATCTATACATACCTACACAAAATGTAATTTTAAAATTCTGTTAGGCACATTAGGTACAGGTATCATCAATATTAAGATAAAAAGGATTCGACATCTTACCCACCTCCAAATTACTCCGTCTTCCGCTTAATTATTTATATCTGGAAAATTCGTCAAAACCTCACTTTCTTGCATGACTATCCTAGTATCCTAATATCTTACAACAACTGGAATATCTATTTTGTTCGTAGATAATCGTTTGTATAGTGCATCTCAGCACATTTCTTTTTCGGTGTTGTTAACCATCGATTTTGTTTTAATTATATAAACTCCGGTTTTAAATTAAAAGCGCACAATTCATTGTTATTTGAATTTCCTGAATCCGTAACGGTCATCCCGTTATCACCGCAAAAAATCAAAATGTTATGTAATGGAAGAATTATTCAAAGCCGTAGTCACTGTACAGGTGTAGAGCTTAAAATTTCAAAATTATTATTTATTACGGAAAGTCCTTTATTATATCATACCGTTAATGTGCTATATATTACACTCGAAATAGATTTTTGGTAAGAGCTGCAATTAATCGGAAATTGTGAGAATGACAAGATAAGGCAGCTGTGTGCTTTGCAATTTTCGTTCGTTTATTTTTATTTATTAAAGCATTTTGACGCAAGTATTTAAACAAAATGATTCGCTATTATAGGTATCGTAAGTTCTGACACCTCAGCTAAAGCCCATAATATACGATCATAAATTACATATTGTAAAAATTGAAATTGAATGTAAACATTGAAAGGTAGTTGGTGTGTCAAACATTTTACTGTTGGTAGGACAATAAACAAATATTGTCAGTAAACTACAATTTCGCTATTTAGGTCCTTCCTATGATAGTAATGAATTAAGTATTGTAATGAATTAAGGTACTCATAAAACGAGTTAGAATACTAGACATAAATGACATTGAAAAATTGAACGTATTCTGTTTGACTGACCACAGTTTGACGTTCAATTTGTTCGAGTACGTATATAATGGGCCTAGAAAACAATTTTTTGTCAATAAATATTTGTCGACATTCGAGACACCATCTTCTAAGGATACATCGTAACTTCCCAAAAAAAGACCGATGCATCTGGAAGTTACCTATAGCTTATACAAACCTATATGATATCACGTCATCAATACAAGGTTACTAGATGATGACGTTTCACGCAGTCCTGTCACCTCGTACCTCGTATTTTATCAGTTCTAATAAATTGTAGTTTTTCTTTATACCATCTAATATGTGCGCAGGCAAATTATCTATAAAATATGTCACTTTCCAAACTTCAAACCGAATTACAAATAAACAAACTAGTCACTTTTTGTTGATGATGTGAACATCATATAGGTTTGGATAAGCTATACCTAATGAAACATTCACATTGTTTAATAGCAAAACAATAGCGAATTGTTATAAATATATAGATACTTACTTACAATTAGTCTGGTTAATAGTAGTAGCTTCGCTCTTGGTTATTTGTAATATAAACTCATAGCTGTACATTTTAATAATTGTATGAATTATGAATATATTTGTTCCGTACTTTTTGTAATGTATGTACGTCTGTCTGTATGTTTGCATCGCCCCGTCCGCCGCACCGCGCATGTTCTGTGTAGAAAACAAAGGTATGTAGGGCTTGCACCGTTTTTAATAGAGAGCAAAAATTTATTTTCGAATGTAATTTTTGCTCTCTAACATAAAAACCTATATGTGTTAGTGGTTTGTATGAATTTATAGCATCGATGTTTTAGAATTTGTTGTAATTCTTAATACAGAGAATCAAAAATTAAAATATAATTTAATGCGTTTTAATTATATACACACTGTACGATATGTAAACTACAGAAACCGCGTGTATTTTAATTGAACCATCATTTAATGATAAACTAGTTGCGAGCTTGTTCCGATATGTGACAACGTATTTGTACAGATATGTGCAGTACCATGCAGCGCGCTGCTACCGTCGAAATGGCGTAGCTAGCTTCTTATTATTAGTAAAGGTTCTGGCACAAACGAAACACCCTCTCTTTGAGGTTTTTGCAAAAAATATCGTTACGGCTACTGGGCAGAGTTTCATCTTCGCGCTTAGGTACTCTGTCGGGTGTCAACAATTTGAGTACAGTCTCTAATGTCCAGCAAGCATTTTACCGTTTTAGAAAAAGCATAAAATCACTGTTGATAGGTGAATTATTATTTATTGTTTAAAATCACGGAAATTTCAGTCAAGTGGCGCATTGCTGTTGTACCTACATAAAACATGACATCCACGATTTTCACTTATTTACTTTACATTTTTAAATATAAGTAATTAGGTACCTAATCGTCTTTTTAATTTGAAACTGCAGAAAATAAAATCAAGCTGTACAACTGAAGCAAGAAAAATAATCATCTGCATGGTCTTAACGAAGCGCAATAACTAATTTTATTGTATGTATTTATTTAATACTGATTTAATCTACTTAATTAAAGTCATCTACAGATCTATACTCTTATACAAACTTTCTCGATGTCTTTTCCGCCGAGACTAAAGCTTTAAACCATAATCGATGCCTTTTTTGCCATTATATAGTAAGCCGTAACTTTATATAAAAATACTAGAGGAAGCACGCCAAAATCGGACCCTCCTCCTAAGACGGACCCCCGGATTATGTCATAAAGGCGGAATTGTATAGTAGGTATCTATGAATATAGCAATGCTAGCCTAAAATCATGTCACCAACTTGTTGTGTACCGTGTTAATATTCAATAACTTGTTAATATCGTATTACGGCTTATCCAAACCTATATGCAGTTTACGTCATCAATAAAAAGTTACTAGATTGTTTATTTGTAATTCGGTTTGAAGTTTGGAAAGTGACATATTCTATAGATGATTTACCTGCGCACATATTAAATAGTATAAAGAGAGACTAGAATTTATTAGAACTGTCAAAATATGAGGTACGAGGTGACAGCACTGTGTGAAATCTCATCATCTAGTAACCTTATATTGACGACGTGTCGCTTATAGGTTTGAATAAGGTGTAGGTATGATTATCCGACACGTGTTGTTTATTGTTTATGTGATTTTGTAATATTCGGTGGACGTTCTTTTCGTGGATGTAACTTTGTTTCTGAGTTCGGAAGTATTTGTCAGAAATTACCGATTGGTAGATACAAAACTGAAGTAACATTAAATGATTACTTATTATATTTGTGACTTTTGTCAATTACACTTTTTTTAAGTAAATGTTTTCCTTTTTGTAAAAGTTCCCTATATTGTTTCAAATAGGCGCTTATAAAAGGGGGTCCGAATTTGGGCCACTTTTTAAAATCTACCATTTTGCCAGTTGTTGCTAAATTTGACACTTATTTTTATAACAACTTACGGATACTCCGATAACAGTAGCTCTTATATGACAAATAACAGAATGTTGTGACGTAAAGCAATCGATTTTAACTACAATATTATGAAAATTATGCAAAAACGAATTGAGAGTCCGATTTTGGCGCACTTCCTCCACTATGTACTCTGACTATTTTACAGGATTTGCTAAAATCTAGTACCTAATACTTCAACAAAATTCAAATTATTTTTACTACATAAATCGATTTTTGTTTAGTGTAATACGAAGGTATTGCTTAAAGTTCTGCGAAGCACAAAAATAGCTGCTGTAAAATTTGTATTTTACGACTTGAGATAGTTTGGAAAAAATACATCAATATTATTCACTGAAGATAAAAACTTAAACTTGAAGAAGCAAGGCAAGTTATGTTCTGAATGTTCACATTAAAGAAAAGGTGAGAGAGAAAGGCGTCATTATATTTGAGCTTTTAATTTTGCCCTTCATCCCCATAATACAACGTTAATAGTAGATAGTAAATAATAGTAAATTTTTACGCTTAATGGTGGAATCTTGTAAACAATTATATGTTTCGTTGTTTTGTGATAACCCAGCAAGTTACTTAAAATGGATACACAGATGACAAATTAAACTTGTTATAAAAGATAATCAGGAGACCTTACCAGTTTTATTTCACCTTACTGGTTTTATTTATTGTGTCAAATAAATTTACTAATTCCGAATAAATCGGATTGTAAATTATCTCACTTAGGGCTATCTCCTGAAATTTTATCTGATAGATATTTACAATAGATACGTTTGTTCGAACAATTGTTTCCATGGTAAATATATGTCAGATAAATTTTTCGCGATATGGAAAGATCGTCCCTCAATCGATCATAACACCAAGTTGCTGTTCGACATTAGGAACTACTTTAATAACATTATACTAAGCAGCAGGTATAGTCGCCTTTATTCTAAATTTTCGACTTTCGGATTAAAATTTGTTACAACACCCTTAGGAAATGCATTTACGCGAATGTGGCTTATTTAAAACTTGACTTACAATTATGGTGGTCTTTCTATCGTTTTCTGATTGGCGTAAACAAAAATAGGCGGATATTAACGAAATGCATTTCCTAAGGAGGTAGTAACAAATATTAATCAGAAATACGAAAATTTAAAGTAAAGGCGGCTCTACATACATATGCACTACATACACAGCCTATGCATTGCATTTCACGTCATCGAAAAAAAAGTTATTAGATTGTTTATTATTGCTTATTCGGTTTAAAGTTTGGAATGTGACATATTCTATAGATGATTTACTTGCGCACACATTAGATGGCATAAAGAAAGACTACAATTTATTAGAACTGTCAAAATACGAAGTACGAGGTGACTGCACTGTGTGAAACGTCATCATCTAATAACCTTTTATTGATGACGTGATTGCATATAAGTTTGGACGAAGTGTAGGTACTATGTAGGTAGGTATTATATATTTTCACAAACGAGAAGTTAGTTCTTTCGCCTTGTACGGTCCACCAACCTTTTACGTTCTCGAGTCTTTTTCGCTCCTCCTTTCGTCTTCTCTTTAGTTATGTTTTTGTCGACCCTTAATCTTTCCCGTGACGAGCCCGAAACACATTTATTATTACCTAGGTGAATTTAGTTATTAATTACATATTTCTTAAATCACTCGTAAAAAATGCATAGACGTTTTGTTTATGAATTTGACCCTAAGGATCAGTTTCATAACCAAAATTTAAGTTACTTTAAATTTAAAAGGACTGAATCATTGTTATAACAATGTGTTGTGTTGTCATAGTAATAACATATCTACACATAATGTACACGTAACGCAAACCGCATAATTTCGTTGTATTAAGAATTGCAACATTTAAGCGACAGCTATTTAGAATAAGTGTTATAACGAATGTGCCTGTTTGTGTTGTTTGTTTAGCTGATGTACTACTTGCACTGAATTTTCTCGAAACCTCTATTTTCGTTGTTTCAAATTAATAACATATTTCCTTACAAATTTAGAATCTAAAGAAACCGAATCTTCCTTAAAAATAAATAATCATTTCCATTTAAGTAAACTACCTACTGTTTGATAATTAATTGACTAAAAATTTTAATAGAATTTAAACTTGATTAGTGTAAATGTCAAAAATCATAAAATAATTAAAACTTTGTTAATATGATAACTGTATACTTAATAAAAATGCACTGACACAATTCTGTTTTATTTATTTGTTTCCAGGCACTCCCCAAGGTACGTAGTTGATTTTCACTGTTTGCTCTTCTACTTAACTTTTTTGCCCTGATTACTATTAGTAGTGAAATTTCTAATTCTAACTCCCTCTAAACAATCTATGTAGTTTAGTGTTTCCTAGTTGAAACGATCTCCCTACTGTACGCTTTTTTACTCTCACAGAATCACGAGCGCCAGCACGTAGAGTTAAAATTAGAATTAAACACAAACAATCGCGAAAACGATAAAATAATGCAATTACGGTTTTCATGACTACGCAAATTTGTTCGGCCGCGTTCGTTCGACGCGGAAAAAAATTAAATTTTACTAGAGCTAACGTATGGTATTCTGTAATCCCACGGGGTGCATGTAAAATACTGATTCGTCGCATCGAATTTATACACAGTTTGGTTATGTTACCTGTAGTAGTCGTTTAACTAAATTTATTTTAAAAAAATGTTATCGAAAAATTTATTTTTCGTACGAACATGGATCGTACGAAAACTTTCTGTAAAAAACGTGTTCATTCCATGCCGTTACAGAATGCGGATTAGTATAATTACGGTGGCGTCTTGATAAATGCAATATTAGGACACATATTTACCTACATTATACATCGAGAACTTTAGTAATACAAAATACAAAATATGAATTAAAGTTAGCTCGCTATACTCTTGAAGCCGAACTAAATCGAGTTTTATTAATAAACGAAACATTTACAAATAATTAATTTTAATTATTGCCGTATTGAGCTTTCACCTTGGTAAGATATTCCAAGGATTTACCGGATTTACCATAAAATATGTCTAACTTTGAAAACTATAACTTATTGTTAGCAAATACTACTAATATTTAAAGGCACCAGTGCAACTTAAAATTGAAAATTACGACTTTTTATTCAATTATACCTAATTACCAAAAATATTTATTTAAGTTTAATATTTATCAAAGTTGGAAATACGTGAGAGTTTTACAACAGAAGAGAGTAAAGGAAAAAGGTAAGCTACCTATATTATAGTAAAGAGCGACAGCCCTTCCTATGTATACCTAAGTACCAAAACATTATTAAAAGTACATTATACCACACCTCATTTCTACTTCTTTAAATTTCACGAATAAGAAAGATAGGAACCGATCGCGCTCTTAAAATGTAAAACCTATTTACCTACATTTAACTACTTATTTTTCCAATTGAATTTCTAATTCTTTTAATTTACAATTCAAATACATTATACATAGGTACAGGATACCTATACCTATATACTATAGGTACCTACCTATAATAGTATAATGTGTTTACGTAGGTGTCATCATATTAAATTTAATTGTGCCTATAGAATATGTGTTTAAGGCATATACATATATATATTTGTAAAATTAATGTGGTCATTAGTATTTTTGATTTTCGATTACTTCTTCAATTTTTGGTGTGTTCAACATCATTATAAAAAAACAATGCATCTGTTTGAATAAGCATCGTAATTTTAATTTAGAAAGGAATGTTATAAAACGACCCGAAAAGTTAAAAACGCGATTTTCTAAAAATAATTTCAGAAAATTTTCGCGAAAGAATGTGTCAAGTATTTTTTACTCTTAAGAAAGGGTTATCAATTGTGACGCCATGTTGGTTGAGATCGGTAAAGTGTACTTACTTATAATAAATTCCGATATTTCGACGAGAAGTCGTAGTTGAAACATTATTTTACAAAACCTCGACGTCTTAACTTTTAAGGGCTCTAGATAATTAATTAAAATAGGACGACGAAAGCTCGCCAACTTTAATGATTGTGAAAATTATTACGCAGTTTGTGTAGTTTAAGACGGACTTTAAATTGTTAGCAATAAAATAATGTGATGAATGTATTGGTAGTTTGTGTAAACTAATGTTGAAATTCTATCAGAAATGGCTTCGATATCAAGTGAATAAAATACATAAAACACAATTGTTTTTTTATTTAAATAAGTGATAAATATTTGAAAACTGACAACTGATTTAAATGCTTTCGTATAAAAACGGCGAAATCCGGTGCAATAATGAACACTTAAAAAAGTTGGCGCACGTTTCAAGTCGGAATAATCCGTACTAATCCGCATTCTTTCCTTTTAAACAGACCACTCTAAATCTTTAAAGTCTACTGTATTCCACAGTACATCACACATAACAATTGTGTAGAAATAGACTGGCTTTTCAACAAAGTACCTATTTATATTTCCACAACATGCACTCTTCTAGTAGGTAGATAGGTAGTGCAACTGTATAAATTGTGGATATAAAATACATACTGTATAAAGCCACACTTATTGCGTTATGGTAAATACATATACTTACCTATAACAAAAATAAGTCGCGGTTTAAATTTCATCGTAATTTCAATAACCTAATAGCATTAGTCATTTAAGTAAAAACCTAAATTGAAATTTAAACCGCGACTCGCTTTGAATTGTCATATAAAGACGAATTTAATCTGTGATATATATATATATATATATATAAATTTTCTATTCCCCCCTCCAAAAGAAAATCCAGCTTCCGGCCAGCAACACAAAGATATTATTAAGCAACTTCTTGATTACAGTATGTAAAAGAAAACACATTTTGTAATTGCTTTATATGCTTATGAAGTCTCCATGAGCTTTAGTAAAGCTTCGTAGAATTGCCAGTAGGAGAGCTTTTGACTCTCGATGCCTAGATTTGTTTTGTTTAATTATTTAAATTGAGCAATATATATATACAGGTTAACGGAGTTATTTGTCATGTTCGATTTATTGATAGACCTGAATCAATAATTTACTTGTTCGCGGTTCAACTGGTAATTATTAAATGTTTGGGGATCGATTACAGAAGCGACATTTGTTTATTATGTTCTGAAAGTTTTACGTGTAAAACGTGACTAATAGGGCGAGCCGTACTTATCCATGAATGCATTTTAGTAATACATAGTTTTAGACTGGAATCCAAAAATTAAATTAATTTTCTTTGTACGTCGTTCTAACTCGGCTAACAATAAGCGTTAAAAATTTATTTTTTCCTAAATAGGTACGAAAACATAACGACTCGCTTTATAATACAAGTGATAGTATGTATAAGTATTACAGAAATGATTCAACTATACCACCCGGAATGTTTTAATTACTCTCGTCATGTTGATATAAGAGTCGCGAGTTCTCCGAATAACCGTTTACTATTAAAATTGAAGTAGAAATGAGCGATTTAAATAATGAGGAGATGAAACATGACGTACTTACATAAGTATATATTTTGCATAATTTCCCATTAAATATTTAAACAAGGTGACGATTCCTTATTAGCGGTGATCAAAAGTGGTGCATTTGTTTACTATTGTAAATCGAATAAAATAACGAATAAATGAATCAATTTTTGTTATGTGAAAGGAAGCGTGTATGGTTTCGAATTATTGCGTGCAAACGCCTGGATAAACTCGTGTTATAAACCCAAACTGTGTGGTCATTTATTTATATATACATATCGATGGCGTTATGGAAAAACAGCGTAAGCGACAAAAAGTTAATTTTACAGGAGCGCACATTTTGTGTTGTAACGTAACCATAAGCAAATATCTCCTACTAAAATACAAATCAATTTTTCTGGTGGAAAAAATCGAAATATTGTTACCGGATTTTACCAGGTTCTGTATTTGCCTTAAATGCATAAGATACTCAGAATGTCATGTCATGTCAGACGTCTCAAGATAGTCATGTATAATGTACACGAATATCTACCTTTGCTATATGTTTGAATAAAAAACGAATGAAACGTTGTCAAATAAGGAAGACATTAACTCGTCTTTCCTTTATCACTCGTTAAATGACCGCATCTAACCGAAAAAGCACAATTTTTTTTAGATGAAATAAATTATTATTGATCTAAAAACTGTTAATTCCTACCTAATACCTTAATAATAATACCTACCAAGTCACGCATTATAAGTGGATTTATGCGAAGAAAATTTTTACCCAAATTTAGATACCTATGTACCTATGTACCTATGTATTACCTCTGGTATATTTATATGGTATATTTATATTATATGGTATATTTTATTATTTTGCTTTTATGTTAATTAATTTAGTTTAAGGACATCTATTAAATTAAGATTTATAAATCATATTATAAGTTAGGTATGTACTCGACATTAGCTATTATTGCTAGCTCATCAAGATTAAGGTACGTACCTACACATCAGTGTGGTTATTGTGGCGGTTATAACTATCATTCAGAAAAGCAAAGTTATGACAAATCAAGGGATAAATCGTTTGCGGAAGTAAGTGTAGGTTCATGATCGAGACAGTACGAAGCACTATTTATTAAAAAGGGAAATATATAAAGGGTATATATATATATATATATATATATATATATATATATATATATACTGCGCTAATTTATAACGCGGTTTGCCCCTCGTAAAGAATATTTGGATTTATGTAGTAATGACAACCATAATTATTGTCTAGTAGAAAGTAATATTTTGCATGAACCGCTATGTAGGTAGGGGAAGGTGCTGTACCTAAGGATACATTTTGAATTTTATTTAATATCCAGACCCACAAATGCTTTTCTAAATTGCCGATTATTACATCGTGTTTTAACATATTTGGACATAGCACGTAAATGTTGTTTCTTGTATCGCATGCTGCAATCAACTGTAATTTTCGATTTTTTTTAGTCTACATGTTATGTCCCCAAACACGTAACCATAATATATCTGGGGACAGAGGTTTATCTGAGATTACTCATAACAACACTAAAAAGATAAATACAAATAAAAGAAAGTAATTTAATTAATATAATAAGCAACATACATAAATAAAAATAACGGCTATTAATGAGAAAAAACATTGAAAGTAAACATTGTTCTGTTAATAAAAATGTAGATTATGTACAAAAACAAAATTTTAGACATAAACTATAAAATAATGTTGAAACAGACAATAGATACAGTCGGGTGCAAAGTTAATGTCGCGAATCACGAGCACTAGGAGAGCAACGCAGAGAACGAAAATACGAAAAGTATTTACGACAAGTGAGAAATTACAAATACAAATTTGAACTTTAAATATTCTGAGCATAATTTGTTCGTTATATCGTGTGTTCGCGATTTTGATCCTGCACAAAATAAAATTCTATAATGATGTCCCAAGGGACACTGTCCCTTAGAGTGAACAACATTAAAACTTGAAATTATACACCTTACTTTGTATTACTTTCAATAGAAATGTTTAATAAAACCAGAACGATAACAATAACATGTACCTGCTCCTAATAATCAAAAGTTTACTTACAAATGTATCGTTTTCAAACACCATAAAACAATTACAAATTATTACATAACAGAACTATCAACGAATTTGAAACGGAAAACCTAGCCATTGAACATTGCCCTGCACTCAAAAAATTATTGTACCTGATATCAACGAACACTAGTTATTGACTTTTTGATCATTGATACAATGAAAAATTACTTAATACTTCTAATAGATGTTCATTTTTTAATTTCCATGTTCGTAGTCCCAATGTTATTATGTTCATTAGAAATTGATGAACATATTTAATAATTTAATGGATATCTTGATTGCTTCGACGATTCTTTTTCATCAGTCCAATCATTAGTTGATTGTATCTACGAATTTCTACATTAACATCATAACTTAAAATTTATAAATTTAAAACACCATATTAATGTAAGGTCGTTTTCAAATAATAACAACATTTATCGTATCTATGACTATGTTTTTTTAAATTCAATATATATAGAATAATGTAGAACTATTCACGGCTTCGCAGAAACAGGATAAATTCAAGACAGTGCAGTTTGGAAACTCGAGCAGTTAAAGTGTGTTTTTTGTGCTAACTGGGTGTTATTCGAATAAAAAGTACCTATGCATCAATTTATTTTATTTGAAATACAGCGAGTGTAACAAGTTATTCGTACACTTGAAATTTACAAGGAAAATTTTTATTTTTTCGTTTTTAACTAAATAATTACAAAAAAAACTATCACGACGGTTACATTAATTTTTATATTAGAACTGCTATAGAAAAATTTTTCTAAAAACGGTTTGCATTTGTTATTACATATCTAATTCCAGAGAAACGTGTATAAATGTTGCGCAAAAAGTATTCGTACAAGGGAATTACCGCCGTTATTTGACGAATTTACAATAAACATCTTGGATTGCAAGTTAATATTAATGCTAGAGGCCATACTAGTAAACTTGTAATTTGTTTTAATTTTACCTTTTATTTTAAGTGTACGAATACTTTTTGCGTTTGTTTATGCGGAGTCTTGAGTTTTCTTTAATTTTTTACATCCACGTTTTTTAATTTCATTGCCGAGGCCTAACAAGGAAGGTTAAGCAGGTGGAAATCTCAGAAAAATTGAAACTTTGCAGTATTGTAGTACTAGTCAACCCTAATCAAGTGTCGTATTCCGTTCGTGCTCTTACGCGGTTTAAGAGGGTGAAATACACCCTTGAAAATTGGAACTTTTTTCGATTTTGCTTATTATCTGTGAAGCAACAAGAGCTATCGCCAACAAACTATATATTTTTGTAAATGACTGTTCAAGACCTACATTATGATACAAAAATTAGGGATGAAAATCTTAAGGGGTGTCATCCCTTCGAATTTTTACCCCTAATTTATCCATACTTGAGTACATTTTTAAATCGGCAGACATATGTATTCATGTAAAGGACAATTAAAACTATCATTTGAAAAAAAACAAAGCGATGTAGTTTCATATAGTAGGTGACATATTGAAAATTTATTCATTTGGAGGGAGGTCAGCCAGGTTTGCGAGGCAGACCACAATAATTATAAATAATTGATATTTCTCTAAAGTCTATAATAAAAATAAAAATTCAATTGTCTGCTACCGGTTGGATATTTAACTCTTAAACACACTAAAAAAATGTTAGTAGTGCTGTGACGTAGGTTTTTGTACGATGGGAGCTTAGACTATTACAGGGGTCGTAGTGAAGTTTGATAAAAAAAATTGGCAGATAATGACCGAAAATTTTTAAAATATGTACTTTATAGGTTTATTCTAAAATTATGTATTTATTAATCAGTAAAATTATTTGAATAATCACTATCTACTGCTTTTATACCGCAGAATTATAAATTTACTCTATTTTTAATTTAAAAACTATTCGTGTGCTCTTAAGCATTGAAAATGTCCCTATTACAAACCATAAACTAGATAAAAGTTTAATCGCATTTTTATGTGGCCGATAAAATACAAAGCAACTAATAAAACTTGTGCACCACCTTCTTTCATAGCTTATCGAAGTGCGAACACAGAAATGAATGTTTTCAAAATAAAAGTGGGATTTCCTAGTATCCATTGCATTTATATATAGAATTCTGGAAAAACCGCTTCAGATCTTTCGCGTCAGTAGTACAGAGCGGTAGTGCTTGTTTCAGTAGTTCGAATTTTAAATTACGGCGTCGTATTATTCGTGTGTGCGAGGAGTGCTCGTTCGGTTTATAAGGCCTTTTTGCGTGTGAGTGCGCGAGTGCTGTATGTTGTGTTGTGTACTCTAAAAGGATTACAGACAAAAAGGATTAATACGACGAGGAAAGCTAGGATCTTTCTTTGTCGACTAACTCTCTATGTATTTATAAAGTGTAAATACATGGACCTTTAAGTTTTAACACAAATCCTCTGAAAATCGTGTTTGGTTAGACTCTTGGATAGGGATTCGGTTAGGGCTCCCCTCAAACATTCAACGGTCTAATTTCGCGAACGAAATTTTACCTTACGTAGGTATAGTTATGTAATAATACAAGTTCGCAGTGATCGGAAGATTCTACACTGGAAATTGACCATAGAACGAAAACGATAACTAGAAAAGGGTAGAAAATATAAAGAAAAATTTAGAAGTTCCTAATTTTTTTCTTATAGTCTGTTATAGACGAGTGGCAGTCGCAACGGCTACATTGTTAAGCTAAGCGTCTACTAGTCCGCATCGGACGCACAGTACCGTTCCTTAAAATTTTAACCTCTAATTTTTGTATCATAATATAGGTCTTGAACAGCTATTTACAAAAACATATAGTTTGTTGGCAATAGCTCTTGTTGTTTCACAGATAATATACAAAATCGAAAAAAGTTCAGTTTTCAAGGGAGAATTTCATCCTCTTAAACCGCGTAAGCGCACGAACGGAATACGGTTCTGGATTGGGGTTGACTAGTACTACAATCCTGCAAAGTTATATTTGAGCAATAATTAATTGAAATATTATAAAGAATGTGTCTCTAGGTACAACCGTCCCTTGGTCAGCATCTTCCCCTACTAGTCCTAATTGTTGGATAAAGTGCAGTAAGTATGTGAGAATAATAGCCATATTTCATTGGAATAAAATACGACGCTGTAGACGGTTAACCCATTCTAATCGAACCCTAATAGATATAATGTTTTATTTAATTAAAACAAGTTCGCAATAGGTTAATTCAAATTATCAATCACATAATTTCATATTTAACTTCAGTACACAACACTTGCAACCTTTCCAATTTTTAATTAATATTATTAGCATCGAGAACAAGAACCATAGTTTTGTGTCAACGATATCGTGTATACGACATGTAATTTGCACTAATTCTAGTACCTACCTATATTATAAAAAAATAGGATCTAACCTATAATCAAGACTCGGATGACCTTGATAAAAAGATAGTATCTAGTGGGGTATAGAACGAATATATGTAATATAAATATTGGACGAATCTATACAGTGTGTTAGATTTTATGTGTCACAGCAAATATTTCGGCTATTGTATGAATTAGTAAAAAATGTTGTATATGAAAGTTATTAGATTATTTATTCTTAATAATGTACCAAAATCAGAAAAACAATTGAACATCAAATAATTCAGATAAAGCAAATAAATTTAACATTTTAAATAGAACGTACCCAGTATTATTACATATTCTGAAACTACAAGAATTTATCTTTACAACGATATATCATATGTTATAGTTTTTCATTAATTAACTGGGCGCAATACACTAAATAACTGATCGTGTTGAAAACGTAGGCAGTGTAGACACTGTGTTGATTAAAACAATCTCAATAACAGATTATTCAACATAAATACCGAAACATGAACAAACCGATATGTGAATAAGTAAGTTAATTATAAAATTGTATGTAATGCCTACCTAAAATCTAAATTCTTTGTTCAAAGTTGTTTGTAATACTTTGCCCGAGATCTGCTTATTAAATTTCGTCGCACTTTTTGCAACATGTTTGGTGTTATTTGAGCTCATGCCCTATGAATGCGATTTGTAAGATCCTCTAAATTTTGTGGACATGTGACATAAACTTTTGATTTAACATATTCCCAAACAAAAAAGTCCAACACAGAGAGGTCTGGCGATCGTGCCGGCCAGTTTATAGGGCCACCATTTCCTATCCATTTCGCACCAAACTTTTCGTTTAAAATATCCTGGAGGAGGTGCGCCATCCTGTTATAACCACATATCACGACGCACTTGTAAGGGTATATCATCCAAATATTCTTCGAATTTTGTCGTAAGGAAATTGGCATACCGTTCAGCATTAAGCGTTCCGCGATAAAAATAAGGACCTAGTATAGTATCACCTAATACACCAAGCCAGACATTTATAGAAAATCCGTGTTGGAACCTGCATTCCCGAATTCGACGTGGATTCTCTGTATCCCAGAAATGATAATTTTTTCTGTTAGAAATTCCGTTATTGTTAAAATTAGATTAATCGCTCCAAAGAATGATATCCACTAAATGTTGATTATTGTTAAGCCAGTTACAAAATATTAGCCTCACCAGCTGTGAAACCGTGAACCAATTTAATTTTATAGGGGGTCTTGTTATGTTTTTTTTAGATTAGAAAATACTTTGTGATGACTTATACCTATGTCGGCTACTGCTTCACGGATTGAATTTCTTGGATGTGCTCTAAAATATGCCAACACCATAATGTCTTCATCATGTGCTGCACGCCCATTTCTTGGTCTTCGCACTGTAGCATTAAAACATCAATTTCTTCGTAAATTATGTTCAATTCTTGCAAACGTGCGAGGATGTGACTGTACCCTTTCTGGATACAATGTTCGATACAATACAGAAGCTTCTTTAGGATTATCATTGCATCTGATGTGCACTCTCAACATATCCATTTTTTCATTATTAAAATAATAACTATCCCTCATTATGTGTTACGAAATGAAAATTAACAATTTACTTAGCCACTTTGACACGATAGCGATAACAGGTGAGCGCATATCACGGCCTCCTCGGCTCTGCTTAACAGAACATGCAAGGGTAAAAGTGTGCGTCGTCGATACATTGTTTACACTGTACGTGTTCAACGCGTTCGGTTATTTATTCTATTACGCCTTTAATTAATGAAATAAGTATAACATGTGATATACCGTTGGAAAGATAAATTCTTACAGTTTCAGAATATGTAATAATACTGGGTACGTTCTATTTAAAATGTTAAATTTATTTGCTTTATCTGAATTATTTGATGTTCAATTGTTTTTCTGATTTTGACACATTATGAAGAATAAATAATCTAATAACTTTCGTATACAACATTTTTTACTAATTCATACAATAGCCGAAATATTTGCTGTGACACATAAAATCTAACACACTGTATAGCATCGTGTAAAACACATTTAATTTACATTGTGCTTTCTTGGATGACGTTGTTTGAACATAAATGTACAAAAAGCTTAAAACTTTGGAAATTATAGCCGATTAGTTTTAAATTCATGTTTCATCTCCAAAATTGATTTTTCGTTTCTGAAACAGAAATTTCGGTTGCAAATTGAAATGCAACTTGCAATAAATTAGATTAAAATTCCTCGCGTAAACAGTGCGACGTTTACCTGTTTCAAGAAATATCAGCAGTTGTTCGCAACCGTTATTCTGATCCGTAGCGCTTCAACGAACGAATTGGTTGACGAATTTATTTAGAACTGGTAACTAGGTAGAGAAACTAAAAGTGAACCCGCCCGATCTCGATAGGTAATAGGCACGGGCCAGCGAAACTCTTCACGTTGATAATTTTGATTTTTGTTAAATTTACTCAAACGTATTTAAAAAGTGACCTTTATATAATAAATTTATGACGTCACAATGCGCATTGCGTGCCGTACCGTTATAAGCTTAAATAGGGAAAGTTACTTATAGTGTTTTTCTCCCTTATCGTAATAGCTCATTCTTTTTTAACTTCTTAGATTGATCTCACTTACTTTTTATAGGTTTGTTACGTATTTTTAATTGCATGTTAAGCTGTGCTTTTCTATTTTACTAAACTTTTATTAGGTCAATGTTCACCTTAATTACACCGGTCTGCGCTTGAAGTTCAATTGTGTCACGTGAAAACCTGAGAAACTTCAATTAAAAAAAATGCAAAGGATCGCCAAATGTCGATAAAACGTAGATTTACGTTTCATTTCATTTAGGAATTTACAAAAGGCAATCGGACTACCTATGTAAGCCCTATACCTACTTCTCGCCGCAGATTATACAACCAATCTACCCCTAAGAGTTCGTGGTCAAACTTGCGAATATCTACATATCAATAAAACATTTGCATAGCTTATTGTTAGCTTTAGCAACTAATGAATACTTTAAAATAAACGTACGGATAACTTAGTAAGCGAAATTTAACAAAAGCAGACCGGTGTCGTTATTTATGTCATTATGTGTAGCTTTATAATTATTGTACGTCACTTCCTCGTAATTATTATCATCTACATAGGTACAACGAAAATGTCGATCCGCCTGTATTTGAACCTTTATGTGATATTCCGTTCGTTCTATTTTCAAAATCTACTTGAAATATATCGGTATAATAATAGTGGATGCGTAGAAATAACCTAGCTTGCAAGTTCAGGAAATAATATGTAGGTATATTTCTCGCTTTTAGCTGGTTGCTACGAGCTTTCGGCATGTGTTTGTAGAAATAACATAGTATAATACTTATATGTATGATATATTATAGAATAGGTGTAGATACCGTACGTTTAGATCACTAAAATATTTTATAAAACCTATCAGACTGCAATGTTTTATAGAGTTTGAGAAGTTGATTATACAGCTACCGACAAAATAAAATCGAACTTGGCGAAGGCTGCCGACGCCGGCGCTGCCTATTTAAAAATACATTGCGTATTTAAAAAACTCACCCATATTTGCTTTGTACGACTTTGCGAATAAATCAATAAATTACTGAAATTGAACAACGCGAGAATCCACCATCACAACAAACATTAAAAGCCTAACTTACCTACTACTTCACTTACAAGTACGAATGCATAGACACTCCTAGGTTTTCTGTTTTTATGTTCTTATTGTGCTCAAGAGAAACAACGGATGACTTATTGACTCTTTATTGACTTCCCGTGGCAGGGAAGCAATACATATTAATATTTCTGACAAAAGAACAAAATGAAACTTACCTATATTTAAATGAAAAGGTGGTGAAACTTAGTAGGTCGATAAAAAATTATTGTCGAACATTTCGTTGTTCTGCTGTACGATAAGTATTTAGGGTGCGATGACTTCATCTTCAAAATACGAATCTATGCCAATTTATTCACATATCTATATCAAATTCTGAATGTTATTTTAAGAATACTGTGCACTAACCAAATTAATAATATACGAAAGGGGTATTTCTAAATTTTACATCGTCACGTTTCATATGGGCCAACACATCTACAGTGTTTACAGTGCTACTTTCGAAGTCCAGACATCCTGTATAATTTTTAATACGAAAAAGTATCAATGTATTACTGTCAGTTCCCTGTCCCTATAAGAAATTTTCGAAGAAATTAGGTTACCTACACTGATTTCGGTAATAATATATATTATAGAACATTTTCAAAAAAGCGTTTATATTATTATACATTTTTCAACCGAAACGCTCTATACATTTTTACATTTTACCCTTTTGTGCACTCTGCACAACGATTAGAAAAAACAAAAATTTCCAAATAAAACGATAAAATTACTAGAAAATTTATATTGCCTTTCCTCAAAAGTAGATTCATATTTATTAACAATAAGCTTTGCTATCTAGGTAGGTATATTTAACTTTTCTTGATATTTTACACATACACGTTTGCAATTTGAAAACAATCACAACACATAATATGTATATTGAACGTCCATTAGTAATAATACGAACATAACCGTCAGGTACCTATACCTAATAATTGTTAATAATATGTATTATTCCATCTCTTAAAAATATTGCTCTTTCAAGTTATATTGGTTAAAAATGATAAATAATAGGTACTTTATATAGTAATTAGTAAGTATAGTAAGTATAGTATAGGTAATAATACTAAATATTTGTTTAAATAAGAAATCATGAAGACGGTGCAAACTAAAATTTACAATTACTCGTTAGATAATATTTGCAGTTATTTTTATACATCCACTTATTATTGTTAGTAGATACGTATATGTATTTATGTATACCTATTAAAAAATATTATTCATTATTACGTCGACCACTTTCTTTACAGAGGTGGACCGCAGACTAGGAATGTTTCACCCCTTTTATTACGTTCGTTACAATATGTATAAAATTGAACCGTTTTCACTTAGCAATTAACGTTCACATTTTCGAATTACCTATTTGTGGTTCTTGAATCATTTTTTTTTCTTACACGCTTATGACCGGTCGCACACAATTATAGGACATTTGTATCCGATATGTATACGACATGTCAGATACAAATGTCGTATAAGTATGCGATCGACCTATACCAACTATGATACCGTTTATAATCTTGTGTAGATACCAATAAGTAGGTACTTAAAACTTTTTCCTCGATTTCAAACGCTGTACAATATTTAGTAAAATTTATATAAGAATCTCGAGGGTTATCCACTTCGAGTGGGCCTCGAGATATCATCAACGTATTTGAGATCGGCTTGGTATTTAAACTTTCAAAACGTCCGCCGAAAGCTTTTAAATCAACTTAAATAATTGCAATCTGATAGTTTTTACTTTTAAGTAGTGGCACAACTTACTGTAATGCATTAGTCTTTACGTATTACCTATACAGGCACGTCCCGTCATTAAGACGCAACTAATTTTTTATAGAAACGCCACTATGGCTGCTTCTCCAGATTTCTCCAATAAAAAACGAACGAGACTTAGTGGTCCTTTTCCTCCTTACGTTTCGCGACATAACCGCTCTAAAACAGCCGATCGAAACGGACGACGCGAAAGGAGGTAAGTAACGCAACCCCTAAAAACTTCAACGGCAACAAACATTTTTGTTTCCAGGTTTATCGAAGTTCGCAAAGCTGGCACGTTCCGTTACCAGAAGTCGTTCGGTTCTCGTTTCACAATTCTCATCCCATATTCCGAATTTAAAAGATACAACGAAGCAATCGCATTTGGCACAAGTCAGTAAACAAACCGTATACAAATCGGAACTGTCACTAATATGCTACTTTTTTGTATGCTGCTCTGGAATTACATTAATTTTTTACGTTTATTCTTTTTTGCGTCAAGATGATGAGTTTGAGCGCGGATATTATGCCCCAGTACCGACAAGAAGCACCTAAAACTCCGCCACACATTTTGTTACATTATTGCGCATTCAAGGCAATTTGGGATTGGATTATTTTATGCCTTACTTTTTACACTGCCATTATGGTTCCTTACAACGTCGCTTTTAAAAACAAAACTTCCGAAGACGTATCGCTTCTAGTCGTCGACTCCATTGTAGATGTTATATTTTTCATAGACATCGTATTAAATTTTCATACAACTTTTGTCGGTCCAGGAGGCGAGGTCGTGTCGGATCCAAAAATTATAAGGATGAACTACCTGAGAAGCTGGTTCGTCATCGATTTGCTGAGCTGTTTGCCGTACGATGTATTTAACGCTTTTGACCACGACGAAGACGTAAGTATTTTATTATCGACGTCAGTTTTGTACGTAAATATAATACATGTCTACTTTTGAAAATTTAAATTTGATATGGAAAGCCATTCAATTTATATATACATTAAAACTTGCTTTGAGTTAATAATAAATTAAGTTCGTCCACGAAATAATTTATCGCGCGCAGCAGGTAAATACATCTACGGACAATTGCATACAAGAAAACAATTTGTCTACAACAATTCGTAGAATTACAACAGTTTCCAGTTTTAGAAATATCAAAGACTATTTTGGATTTAAGGAATATTATTTGATGTATGTAGGTATTAGTGTTTGAATGTTTTAATTTTTTTATATAGATATAATAATATTTAACAATCACGTTCTAACGATAGACCGAAAATAGGAAAGCTGGTTGACGTTATTGTGTTGTTAAATGTGTAGCATATTGCATTGCAACACATATACCTTTGCATATCCTACCTGAACAAAATTCTCATAGAATTCAAAATTGTCGTTTAATTTTTCTAAGACGAAAATTAAAAAAAATCTAATAATAATTTTACGAACTGTTGTGGACAAATTGTTTTGTTGACGAACTGTTCGTATTAGATGAATTTAATACCCAGATTCTTTATCGCAAAAGTCGAGCCTGTTGCACTAATGCCAAGCATGCCGCAAAGCTTCCGGCATTTGCAACATGCCATTGTCGTCGTTCTAAAATTTAAAAATTGTCTCTTATTGTTAACAGAAATTACTTTCAATAGCGGTTAATTTTCAGGAAGTAGGTAAATACCTGGAACCGAAATTGTTGCATAATTCATAAATCAGCTATAATTCCTTTTGTAACGTTACCTACCTAACAATAAAAGATGAATGTAGAAATTTATAATTAATTTCATTTTACTTCGGCTTTGTTTAGTTATTAAGATATACAACTCGATTATTAATCGTTTGAAAAGCTGTGGGATTTAGCGAGAGAATTCAGTTTGTACAATAATTAATTTAATCAGTAATTTACCTAAGTACTACTTACTTATAACAATAATACAAACATTTGTAGATGCATTAGTACACTATCTCCTACTACTATTAGGTATAAATATAATTTTTTAATAATAGGTAGCTACATATTTCAATTTAATGAACAAATAAGTACCTACGTATAAATTTAATAAGTATTCATAAACGTTTTCGTGCAGTCAATCATGTTCTTTCACTTTGTAAAATAAAATGTTAGTGTATTCCACATTATGTAGTAGATATGTACTGAAAGAAATTAATCTAAAATTAGATAAATAAGATGCTAAAACTCGACAACTGGACTACGGCCTATCCAAGCGCATAAGCGATTCACGTTATCGGTAAAATGTTACTAGACTGATTCTTATTTGTAATTCGGTTTAAAGTTTGGAAAGTGACATAATGACTATAAATGATTTAGCTGTGCAGCTGATTAGATGGTATAAAGAAAGACTACAATTTATTAGAACTGTAAAAGTACGAGGTAAATACGTGAATCGCGACGCTTATACGCTTGGATAGGCCATAGCTGTGGGTATAATAAGCTGGATAGAGAAACTAAAAAACTGGACATATAGGAATAGATAGAGGTACATACGTAGATATAGAATTGTTGGAATAGAAAATAATATCTAGAAAAAATAGAATATTAGGAAAATGAAACCTAAAAGGTAAGAAAACTGAGAAAGCAAGCTCAAGAGTTCGGTGCTATTAAAATGGATATCATGGAATGAAAACCTGAAAATTCTGGAGCACCTAACATATTAAACACGTACATTGCAAGAAATAAAATTACTTTTACTAATTTTTATTCTTATCATAAGCTTTTAAACGTAATCAAATATTAAATTGAAAACATCGCTATCATGATTAAAATAGTAAGGTAGGTATTGACCATAAAGTAACAAGTCGATTACAAATACATAAAAGTAAATTACGAACATCGATAATTAGTTACGTTTATACTATTTATGTAGGAATCCGTTATATCATAAATTATATCTTCATTTAACATTACCTTGATAATAAGTAAATATCGTTCTCTAAAACTTTATAAAATTTCACTTAAACCTGTGCATGTACTTATCATGTACATATGTATATTATAAGTAGTTACATTAATTTATTGAAAAATAAAAATGTTTAAGAAAAATTTTAATACAATTTCCAAAGAAAATATAATCTGGTAGTAAATTGTCCGAAAGTTTTTTTTTCATTTCCGTATTGTTAGCGTTTCTTAGTTTAAATGCTTTAATTATTTTTTTGAAATAATACGAGGCGTAAAATTTCATTTTCGATTTGTATTAGTACCAAATAATCACATTTCATTAGTGATGAATGCCTACTCTACAAAAAAAGGTAGGTACACTAGTACACGTAAATTTTCATTTTCTATAAGTAGGTATTTATGTACCTAATTCATTTGTGTTCTATTTCGAACCATCGGCATTATTTTCCATTTACGATTTAATTGAAATACCTACACATTTTTAAAATGATGTAGATAATCGTAACGTTACATTAACGTTGATTTTATCGATTGTTAATTTTAATCATATATCTACAGCCTATCCAAACCTATATACAATATCACGTCATCAATAAAAAACTACTAGATTGTTTATTTGTAATTCGGTTTAAAGTTTGGAAAATGACATATTCTATAGATGATTTACTTGCGCACATATTAGATGGTATAAAGAAAGACTACAATTTATTAGAACTGTCAAAATACAGCACTGTGTGAAACGTCATCATCTAGTAACCTTTCATTGATGACGTGTTGCATATAGGTTTGGACGAAGTGAACTTATCGTCAGTTTATATTAAAATGTAAAGCTGGGATGCTTTATTTGAAAAAATAAAATTGCCAAAGTAATAATAATTATTAGAGTAGATACCTATTATTATACAAAAATATTCGATATCGTTTTGAAACAAAAATCAAAAACTTAAACCAAATACTATCATATATAATTTAAATACCGATTAGGATCAAAACGATATCGAATATTTTTGTATAATTACGAATAAACTTGAATACTTTTAATTAAAATTATATTATTATATAAGCGTTTTTGTTAATTTTAAATGGTCCGTACTAACAATACCTAACATACTCATAATATACTAACACTAAGTACAAGTTAATATAAATAGAAATCTAAACTTTTGCGGAATACGTCTGGAATAACTTTGCATTATTCATCAATATCTTTTTGGAACTCTCGATCGAATAAATTTTCTCTTACAAGCCAAAAGCTAATCCTGGAATTAATCGAAGGCTCTTCCGCGTACAAAGGGTTATAACAAATAATGGGACAACAAAAGTCTCAATAAATGTTGATAAATTAATACAACTTCTGAGTTGGTCTGTAGTCGAGCTCTAGTTTTAGGACCGCTCACGAAGAGATGATATACATATATTATGCATATAAGTACATATACTGTTAGGTATATAACCTGACAATATGACAGTTCAATTTAAATCTAAATGTAGGTATATCTAATTATTTCGTTCAGCAAATACCTATAATAAATTTTAGCGAGTTTTGATTTTTAAATTAATATACCTATGTAATAATATTAATGTGTAGATACGAAAACAGTTTTCGATAAACAAAGAAATATCCGGCTTACCTAAATGTGCAAGATTTTCCTACATGTTAAGCCGATGTTTCGGTGGTTCTAAAGCCACAATAAAAAACAAGTTTCAGTAGCTATTCGTGGACTATTCTTTTTTTCGTGGACTAAGCTATTCTTTTGAATTTCTTATTAAGTAAGTAAATAAAATAAAATTTGCGGTAATGTGCTACGAATTATAAATCGAGATTATTATATAAGGATCCAAATTAAAAAATTTATACTTCCGTTAATCGTCCGTTCGAGTAAAATACCCCATAGATATATTAAAGCGATTCATATAACAATTAAATAGTTTTCAAATAACCAGAACAAAATACTCGGAAACGAGAAATTTTATGGCCATAAAAATTATCTGTTAGTTTCGAATTATATGTCTTGAATTGTGCATTTGCTAATTTACTAATATGTACACTGGCGCAAAATGAAATCGGGACACTATGCAATTCCGTGCAGCTTCAGGCGGAGACGCCACTGTAGCGCGATACAACTCGAATCGCTCGTGTCTACTGTGAGCTGGCCGAATCAACATAATTACCGAGATTAAAATGATTTCTGCCTATTTAATTCTTTTAACTGACCTTCAGCGCACCCTAATTTTAATAAGGAAAAATGGGGATTAGGAAATAATTTCAAAAGAAAAGAACACGACGAAAGGTTGTTCTGTGCTTTTAGCAAAGACAATTAGGTACCTAATTGTTTGTTAGTTAAATCAAAAAATCCTCACATAGGTAAATGGCGTTAGATCAACTTTGTATTTAATATTAATTATTAGAGATTTAAAGAACGAATTTAAAAAATAACAATTACCTAACAATAAGTACCTACCTAAAATAATCATAAAAATAATAAAAAATAGTAAAATACATATAACGAGTTCGTAGTGCTACCATTAAAAAAAAATTTTAACATAATAATTTCAAAATTACAATTCTAATAAATTGTAGTCTTTTTTTATACCATCTAATATGTGCGCAGGTAAAAAATCATCTACAGAATACGTCACTTTCCAAACTTTAAATCGAAATACAAATAAACAATCTAGTAACTTTTTTTTTAATAACGTAAATTGCATATAGGTTTGGATAGGCCATAGTTTATATACAAATCACCTAACCATAATTATTATTAACGAAAAATTATTAATCTAAAAAAATAAGTAGGTAAATACTTCGATCGGTAGCAAAGAAACATTACGCGAATTGCAGCAATTCTTATAAAGTAAGTATGTACTATACAAAACTATTGAAAAGTTTATTACCCCTGTATAGGGGTCGTTATATCTTCGAAGAAAATTAAAATGAAAACGAACGATAGCCCGAAGGTGTTTCCGTCAACGTAAACTTTTTAATAGGGAACAAAACATAAGTTTGAATATTTGTGTATTTTAGGGCATCGGAAGTTTGTTCAGTGCATTAAAAGTAGTTCGTTTATTGCGACTTGGTAGAGTGGTTCGAAAACTGGATCGCTACTTGGAATATGGAGCAGCGATGTTGATTTTACTACTGTGTTTCTACATGTTAGTGGCCCACTGGTTGGCTTGTATTTGGTACTCGATCGGTCGTTCCGATGCCGATAATGGTGTTCAATACAGCTGGCTTTGGAAGTTAGCCAACGTCACACAAAGCCCCTATTCGTACGAGATTCTAAATAATTCAGACAGCGCGATTCTCACGAACGGACCCTCGAGGAAAGCGATGTACGTAACTGCACTTTATTTCACCATGACGTGTATGACCTCTGTGGGATTTGGAAACGTCGCTGCCGAAACTGACAACGAAAGAATCTTTACGATTTGCATGATGATTATCGCAGGTAATTGTTTAGCGGCTCATTTATATTCCACGTGACTATATATCGATTACATAAACCGCCGGAAAACCTTTTCGCTTTTAATTTTTGATTATCTATAAACCGGTCAAATTAATCCTTCGTGTGTCGACTTGAAACGCGCGCATTTGATTATTGCCGTTTTCTTCTTCGTTTGGCTACGGGTTTAAAAGTTGCGTCGAATAAATTCGAATTAAAAATATAAAATTTGCATAAAAGATTTCTTTGAAAACAAAAGGTTTTATGGAAATGTATAGGGTAGTGACCCTTTTATAAGTTCTTAATAATACTCGAGCACGTTGTGCTACGGATTGATTAGTACAAGTACTTTTTTTCTTTGAACTGAACAACTTTTTTGTGTTAATAAGAAATTTTATTAACGACCGATTCCTTAAAAATTGTACGCTTTCAATGATTTTATTTCGAATGTCGCGTTATCTACACTTATATTATAATACCTAGCAAGGTTGTATGTATTTACCTACCTATCTATGTTTAGAAATTATTTAGAATAATAAATACGAATAATATCGACTTTACGTACGTTGAACTTTCGTCGCTCTTCCTCTTCTTGTTTGTTTTTCTAGAAGTTCACGAATAATGAATTCCAATATAATCAATAAAATATTTTAATCGAACAACACGACATACCTACAATAGATTGATAAAAATTTGATGCTTGAATCGTTTCTAGCGCTGCTGTACGCTACGATTTTTGGGCATGTGACAACGATAATACAACAGATGACGAGTGCAACGGCGAAATATCACGACATGTTAAACAACGTCAGAGAATTCATGAAGCTTCACGAGGTTCCGAAAGCTTTATCGGAACGGGTAATGGATTACGTCGTATCTACATGGGCGATGACGAAAGGGTTAGACCAAGACAAGGTAAGTAAACAAAACCGCTTTTCGTCCTAATAATATTTTATACGTTTGTTTGTTATCTGCACGCTTGTCAACAACATCCTTTTAAAAAATATTAAATATGAATTCTTCTGCAAGGTATTGAACTTCTGCCCGAAAGATATGAAAGCGGATATATGCGTCCATTTAAATCGAAAAGTATTCAACGAGCATCCGGCGTTCAGGCTTGCCTCGGATGGGTGCCTTCGGGCACTGGCGATGCATTTCACCATGTCACATTCTGCTCCGGGTGATCTTCTTTATCATACCGGCGAATCTATCGATTCTCTATGCTTTATCGTCACGGGATCGTTAGAGGTAATCCAAGATGACGAAGTCGTAGCAATATTAGGTAAGTCTCGTTTAATAAATTAATTCCGTGCCCACTAATTGATTTCGATTTTAAATCTAGGCAAAGGTGACGTGTTCGGAGATTCGTTTTGGAAAGATAACGCTGTCGGTCAATCGGCGGCGAACGTTCGTGCTTTAACTTATTGTGATCTACATATGATAAAAAGGGACAAGTTGTTAGAAGTGTTAGATTTTTATCATGCGTTTGCAAATAGCTTTGCCAGAAACTTAATTTTGACTTATAATTTAAGGCACCGTTTAATATTTCGTAAAGTGGCGGATGTTAAAAAGGAAAAAGAACTGGCGGAGCGTCGTAAAAACGAACCACAGTTGGATCAAAATCAACATCATTTAGTTCGCAAGATATTCTCGAAATTTCGTGGCGACAGAACTCAACATACACCGCCGGCTGCTCATCCCACGTCCGACGTCGAAAAAGGCGAGGACAGCGATAAACCGATAGTACGAGTTACGTCTGCAGCAAAACTGTCCTCGGTGGCCGAGAAAGATGATACGAATGGCAACGGAGGAATTATTACGAAAGTAACGCGCCCCACGACGGTAAGAACCAGTAAATGGGGACGCCTCTTAGGATCTTCGAGTTTGGATTCGGCATCCGAGAGTTCCACGCAAATTCCGACGTTCACGCGTAGTCTTAGTGCAAGAGACGCGACCAAAGACAGGCCTAGTTCGTCTTCCTCTGGCAGTTCCACCGGACAACAACCTACGGGCGGCTCTGGAAACAAGGTGTTTCCCAAACTCCAAAAGATGTCGACGACTTCTAGTCCGGGAATCATAAGGCAAGACACGATAGAAGAAATCGTCGAAATCGAAACTCCACGTCTTCGAAACTTAAGTCTAAGAAAAATGGAAAGTTACGATAGTGGACTGAGAGATCCCGTCGCTGCTCACTTTTATCAACAACCCGTCCTAGATACGATCGCGCCTCCAGAGTACAAAGAACTGATGACCAACATAATGGACTTTAAGGTCGATGTAAAACTCGAAATTCAAAGGTTAAATCAGAAAATGGGAAGAATGGAGGAATTACTGACCGAGCTTTTAAAAAAAATTTCGGTCGAAAGCGGCTCTAGTTCGCAATCGCCTCAGGGAGAAGCAGACTTGCCTAAGAAAAAGTCTTCCAGTTTGACTCCGGAACGGCCAACGGAATTAATACCAAGCACCTCCGAAGGAACCGGATTAGGTCCTATAATATTAAGAAAGCGAAGATCGAAAGCGAGAGTTAAAGGAGCGGCGCCCCAAATACCGACCCCTCCAGGTGGTGGAAAAATGGCATCTCCCGAAAGTCTGACCGCGAGTCCAACAGAAACGACGAGAATGCTGGACGAGCCCGCACAGACGCCGTCCTCTAGAAAGACCAAAGATTTTGTGTAACGTTAGCAAGTAAGCAAACTAAACTACGAACATTGTAAAGCAACTAGTTTGACGCCTGCCACTAAATTAGATAGCTGAACAAATTAATCTAACGTTTTATTTTAACACAATTTACTGGAACCTGTAAATAATCAGCTTTAGAATGACGTTAAGCCAAAACGTCGAACGATCATTAAATTAATGATCTCCGCGAATTTTGGCCCATGATGCCTTGTACCTGCTCTAAGCGGTTGGATAGTCTCTAAAAATCACGCTTTATAAGTGCTGTCTTTGCATTTACAAAAAAAAAAACACCAATCAATCTTTATGCAACTGAAATTTTAAAATAAACGATACTTAACTCATTTTCAGTCAATTTATTTAGCGAGTATTTCGGGAAAAGAGACTAATTATTATGTAAATTTCTCTGGCAAATGTTGCGATATTTTAAAATACGGCATCGATCCTCTTCAACCTTATTTTTCTGTGATATTAAAGCAACTATTCGAAGAAAAATATATTATGTAAAGTGTATAGGTATTATTAAAAAAGGATTGTACAAATAAATTATTTAGGTTGTTGAATGTTTGCCAGTCAAATCTGCAATTCTTAGCAATACTGAAGTACATAATTCTAAAGAAATAGGATTAAGGACACGTGTTGAGATTAAAAAGAATTTACATATTTTAGCGGTCTGAAATGTGTATCACTTTACGATTTTAATTCGAAGTCGACGTAACTGTTGATTTTTATTCGTTACCGACTGTAAAGCTGCGCACACACAAACGGACTAGTTTTCGGAGTGATTTGCGCAAATTAGATTTGCGTGCGTCGGCGGCCTTATAAATACTCCCAATAAGAGAATTTGTAGCAACAATTATGACGAAGACATCGAATACGTGTGTCACGTATAATTTAGAAAATAATTAAATTTATAGGCAGAAAATTCCACTTACTGTTAGGTATAATGTAAGAACCTAAGTAGGTACATACATACCTACCTACTTTTTTGCGTTAAAGAGCGTGAAACGTTTATTCTTAAAACGAGCCCGTGTGTGTGTAGGCGCATTTAATAGACAATTTCATATTTAATTTTGCCTTTTATTTCTTTTCAATGCGAAAATAAATAAAATTCGAGTCTACTTCGACTTTAGAATTGAAGTAATCACTAATAATACAAACATGATTTGATCGGTATAACAGAGTCCAACAAAATTAATTGTTAGAACAATATCGAACGACCGCATTATAACAAAAATTGTAAAAAATAGGTTTGTCATTAATTAGGTAGAGGGTACTGTGTACTGCTGAAGATTTTAATGTACCTATTATTATTAATTATACGCTTACAATTTAATAAATTAGAGGTTATTATTATATTATTATCATCATCAACATCAGTCCTACTGCTCAAATATTCCCTATTGATTTTGCTATAGAGGGCTACCAACGATTATTTAAATAAAAAAGAATTTATTTCTAATCCGAAAAAACGACGAAATAATGACCCCTTTTGAGAATAAATGAAAATAGTGACGTTTCATTTCTATTGGAAAAAAAAACAACAAAATCATTGAATCTTTTATGGTTTAACATAAGAGCCGATGACACTTTTTGGTACGACATCGGGTAATGAATAAAGATGCATTTCCCATGAAACATGTGAACATGTTTACAACATGTTTAAACATGTGTACTTACCCGAAACGCGAAAAACCGATAGGAATAAAAAGGTTAATTTCTTTTGCACATTACACGCCACATTGCAATGAGATGTGAGTACCCATTCTGTAGATGGATTCAAACTGTGTCCGAAACTTGTTCGGTTACCACCCCTGTCGTGTTCGAAGCCGCGGTAACCCGGTTTTAATTGAAATGTTTATACGTAAATGTTTATAGGTAGTGGTATTCTTTCGCCATCGAGCAATGAGATGAACATTATATGGAATGAGTGTCCCGTTTACGAATGTGTGACAGTTGCCGGAGGCAAACCAAATTTAAGGGTGATGATTGAACTTTTCTTTGCGCGTATCCGCGCATTCAAGTTTCTAGTGGAAGGGTAGGTTCAAGTTTTAGTTAAAATGTTTTCAGGTTTTTCAACGTAGTTAAAAATTTAAGAACTTAAACTACTGAAAATTTTTGGGGTTAAAAAGATTAAGAGCTGTGCACCCCTAAGGTTCCCTAAAATTAAAGGCTCCGATTAAAGAAGCAATCTTTCGCGTTTCGGGTAGGTATTTCACACGTGTTTAATGGGAAATGCTTTTTTTATTCATTACCAGATGATGTAGGTACCTACAAAAAAAGTGTCACCGGCTATTATCTATTATTGTCACTATTATCTTTATTTAGCCCATAGCAAAGGTCTGTTGAGATTATATACGGCTTTTTAGGTACTCATTGAAGGTTATTAAATTACAGGTATATAGTGAAATCTGGTTATAACGACGACGACGCGACGGGACCATTAAAAATCCGTCGCTATGTTAGAAATGTTAAAAAATCAAATTGAAAATTAAACAATGTGTACCTGCCTATCTAATATTTACATATTTGAAAAGAAAATTACAAAAGATAAAATATTAATTATGCCGGGTCATTCGGCCAACCTGTCCCAAGCTAATAACTCAACAGATTTTAAAGATAAAAATATGAACTTTTGCGTAGGTAAAGTTGGGTTACAAATCTATTTTTTTTTTGCAATTTTAAGAACCATTATATATCACTTTCGGTTGAAATCCGGAAATAAGTCAATTGTATTATTTTAAATAGAACGTTGTATATTTTTTTAGCTTATTAAAAAGAACTTTTTTTCTCTTTTCGACGATATAAACATTGTCGTTTTTATTTCATCGCCTTCTTATAAAAACTAACAAATCAAATTACTCAGGCAAATTCGACAGGTGTTTTCTTTGTTTTCTTATGACAGTTAACCATAAATTCAGTATTTGTTTTAAATTTAATTTTTATTAGTGTGGTTACAGTAAAAAAGCATGATAATGTTTATATCGTTAAAAAAAATAAAGAAAATTTTATTTAATAAGTTAAAAAATATGTCTTATTGTCGTAAAAATGTGTATGTCCATTGCAATATTTCCGATCGAATATTCGAGGCACCGAGTTCGACGCGCCGTGCACTTGCTGACATAAAAATGTGAATAACTTTGGCCCGCCTGCAGTTAGAAAGTCGAGGAATACACCGATCTCTTTCCGAAAGTGCAGAGAACGCGTCCGAAAAAAATCAATCCTTCACATTCGGCTGTTCGGAAACGGTGCGCTCCCAAAGACGAAAAAAAGTTAGAAAAATCGCGATTCTCTCCACCCCCGATATAACACCTTCCCGTTCGAATTTTCCCGATATCTCCTGCACACGTCCAACGCGTTCGACAGTTCTACCGATGAGCAAAGTTTCGCACCGAAATTTCCAAAAACGGCCGAGTTTCACGGCATTCCATTTTTCGAAATTTCAAAACCCGATGAAAATTGTACAGGAAAATTTCGAGAAAATTAAATTTTTTTTTTTCAATAAAACAGCACTCTAGAACACCCGAGCGACAAAAAGCTTCGTGCCCGCACTCCCCTAACTACCTCAAAAAAATTCGAAAAGCCTTATAGCTGCACTTTTCGACATGGAAACCTGCATGAATGCCGCACGGACGTCGTTGACGTAGCGATCGGTTCGCAAAACTCACGCGAAAACGATGCCATAAACGAAAAAAATGTTTTCCCCTCCGTTCAAGAACCAGGCGTGTTGTGTCTTTTCTCGTTTTTATATATTTTATTAAGACTGTATTCTACACAATTAAGTATAAGTAACGAATTTGAACTGTCACATATAAAACATTTTCCATAATAATTGCGCTTAGAACAAAAACAACGCGACATAGCCGCCCCTACATAACAAGGCGAAAAACTTTATCTGATAATTTATTGTAAAACTAGCCCTAAATCAGCTAAGCAAGTCCCGAGGACGCCGAAAGCGCCAAGGAAATATAGATAATTGTGGAGGGCACCTTTGGAGTAGCTTTCCCAAGGGCGTTCAAGAAGGTTCCGCCGCCGTTGGTAGTTATATCCGGAATAAGATCTTTTTTTCAAAAAAAAAAAACATTCTATATGCTTTTTGATAAATATGTGCTATATGTAGTATAATTACGAATTTTTAATAATATAATACGATTAAATTAAATTGACTTTTTATGCCGGGATCCTGAAAAGTACCTTGGCAGTCTAACATGTTAAATACTATTAAACAAAAACCAATACGATTTTTGGTTTCAACACATAAAAATACTTTAAAACCAAGCATCACAATCGAATGAAGTGATTAAAGATTGTTGCAATTTCAATTTTTATTATGGTATCATCAGACGGAAACGCGCTTAGAATGCCATTTCTAGCATTGTTATTCTCGAAAAACTACTTTTTCAAGTAATTCCGGACCTGTTCTATGCGTATCGGGTAGTGTCATTTTATCGAGATTATGCAAAATTTTTAATCTATTTAAACGCCTGCAGTTCGTTATTTACTGCTTCCTAATACCTGAAATGCGAGTTTTCTAATCGTTTTAGACTTGTTCTGAACGTTACGGCTCAAACCCTTGCCGTCAAAATTTTGCAAAAAAAAGCTGAGGAATTTTTTCGAGATTTCACAAAAAATTTAAATCGCCGGAAACGCGCTTAGTTCGTCGTTTATTTATTTTTGTTATTTTAGAAAAACTACTTTGCAAGTAATTCCGGACCTGTTCTGTGCGTATCAGGTAGTGTCGTTTTATCGAGATTATGCAAAAACAATAATCTATTTAAACGCCCGCAATTCGTCATTTTTTTACTTTGTTATACCAGAATTACGAGTTTTCTAGTCGTTCGCGATTTGTTCTGAACGTTGCGTCGTAAAGTATTCGGGTAAAAATTTTGCCAAAAAAAAACCTGAATAATACTAAGGGATTTTTTGAGATTTCGCAAAAATTTTAAATCGATTTAAAAACGTGTAGTTTGTCATTTCTTTGTTTGTTATATTCAGTGCTTCCAGTGATTTACTTTTTTTAATGGGGTGTGTTGCTGGAAGCCCTGGGTAATGCGAAATATGTTTTGGAATCGTCATATAATTTTTTACCGATTATGTCCCTTTATAATTTTCAATAGAATGCGCCGTTTTCGAAATAATCAAGGAGAATTGTATGTGCGCTCAGCTCCTGCCGGACGAGTCGTGTAGACGCGATCGGTCTATTGCACGATTCAGCTGTATTCATCAATGTATGGCATCAACCATTAGCGAATTTTCATAGAAAATAAAGCTATTGTAGCTTTTCTGATGACGGCACCCAGATGTGTCCTTTTGGATTTTCTCAGATCTCGACCCCTGCTGTATTTCCCTTATTAATCAACGCATTGATAATGTGAAATATGTTTTGGAATCCACATAAAATGTCTCTTTATAATTTTCGAAATATTATTTTTCCAAAAATGTATTTCTTTCGAGAAAAAAAGGAGTTTTGCGACACCATTTATGAAAATTCGGTGCCGCAGTTTGTGCACAGTTGAATCTTCAGAACTTCATTAAAAGATGGAAATACTGACCCTTAATTGCAAGAATAAAAGGACATTTGCAAAACGTTTCAGTATCTCAAAACAACAATAATACATAATCTTGTAACTGGTGTCCCCATTCAACAATTCGATAATTATTTAATTATTGAAAAATAAATTATTACCCAGTATTAACGCAATTATTATTATTATACAGATGTTTGGAACTATTTTATTCCCCCCCCCCCATCTGCCGATTGGCTTTCAACTGCACTTCATGCAGTTTTTGCGAAAATTAATTGTTCTATCTGATGCTTCTAAGGCAAAGATATCATCTGTTAAAATCTGATAACAATATTCCGATTTTATCTATCAGAAAAATCAATTTGTATTTTGGTAAAACGTACCTGTTTATAGCTATGCGACAACATAAAATATGCACTCCTGTAAAATTTACCTTTTGTCGTTTACGGTAATCTGCCAAAACTGCATCAATATATTGTTCATCTGCTTTTAATTATCTATGTATTTTTTCTAAATCGATAATTTTTCTTTTCTCCTTTCTCTTGCTTTCATTTTCCAGCTGGCTATTTTTAGCCTGGCGATTCAAAACATTGATAAACTGAAATAATTATTTAAACATCTACAATAATCGAAAAAGTTTGACTACATTTTATTGATATATAGGTATTATTAACATCAATACATACATCATTTTCTACATATGCTGCAAAATAAAGCCACAAGAAAACCATATAATAGAACCCAGTGCACTAAAGCAGCATAATGCAATTATACTTTTAGATTGCAAAAATCACATAAATAACTTAAAATTAAATTAATCGCGTTGGGAGGGGATATTTGAATTTGGTCGTAACTTCCCTAATTTATTTATTCACTAGCAAATTGAATTCCGAGTTTTATAAACTCCAAGAACCATCATTATTTCATTTAAGCCATCAAAGCAGGCTCAAAAATGTTTATATGCACAAATTTACTAACAAAAAATACACAGTATAGTAAATTTAAAAATAAGAGTTCTTCGGTAACTGTCCTTATTACACCTTACACAACAGAAAATTAATTTAAGGGGTAGAATTCACCTATTAAAACTAATTCAAGTGGAATCCCTTCTCTTTCGTTGCAGCTAACAGTCTCTGTTTCAGTATCTCTTCTGTCGGATAATCTGGCAATTTTAAGTAGTGGACACAAGTATTCACTGATGGATAGGAACCCTCCCCTGCATCCACTTTTCTCACTACAGTCAAACGCGGGTACAAGTTTGCCAAACCTCCTGGAGGAAGGGAACTGCAACCTGTTGTAAACTGTAGAAATGCCTTTCGTTCTTCAGGCAACATATCAAGCAATACATTGACAAACCGTAAAAATCCAGGACTGAAATATGAAGACAAAATAAGCAATTAATTATAAATATGTGTAATTATTATAGTTTTGTGCAATATTTAAATAAAAATAATGAACATAGGTAGGCATATACAAATATTGATTAATAAATGGAGCAAAATAAATAAGACAAAACTGAAGTCAAGAGCATAATTAAACTATTGAAGATAAGTTAAAATAAATTGAGAAACAAACCGAAAAATTTAAGATATAAAATAATGACAATTGAATAGCAATAAGATACAAAAAAGTTGTCTACAAAAGTACAAAATTATATAAACTATACTCTGTCCAACAAGAGAATCGACTTACTTTGTGCATCACATAGTGAGTGCACATGGAATGGGGAGATTGAAGGGCTTGCCGAAGACTGCTATTCAGTACCATATATGTATCGAGCTCTGCTGTATTATACATTCAAGGAAAAGATTACTCAATTTGAATAAATTTTAAATATATATAAATGTACTATGAAAATTACTTGTTCAGAGTTACATTTTATTTTACAATAAATAAATTAGCATTTCTGTGATTGTAATAAAGACATTGATTCTTTTCAATCAAAAATCTATTAGGACTTAGGAGAGGACTAGATCGATATTCCTAGGCAAAGACTTGACTGAAGTGGACAAGCTTTCGTTCGAACGCAAGTCTATTCTCTAGTTAGCCAGAGTATTTGTAATTTAAGTTATAATAGTATAGTTATTATAACTAAATAATTACCTGTCTTTAGTATAACCAAGTTTTGGTTCGGTATAATTAAGTAAATCCTCTCTTGTCCATTCAGGATTTTGATCTCCACATAACATAATCCTCATCTCTTCTGGACTGAAAGCAGCCAATTTCTCCATGGGGAACACCATGGAAAAGCCCTTGTGGAAAGCCTCTAGTTGCCTCGCTATACCTTTATCTAACGCAAATGACATGGTTAAATCAGAATATTCTTCAATATTTTCAATGTTAACTTCAATATCGGCACCATTTAGCACTAACTCTATTGCAGAAAAACCAAAAATACTGGAACTAGGAGAGTATGAAAAAGTGAGTGCCAAATCTTCCAACAAAACAGGACCTGATGAATAATTTAAGCTCAAATTTTGAATTTGATGTGCTTTTGTCTCGGCTGATAAACTACTATCTTGCATTATTTTAAATTTACGTTTCACCAACTCTTGTATTTGTTTTAAAAATGTTGCTCTAATGGGATCTATATCGTATAAATCTTCGGGACCTAAAATACCATAATACCAGGATTTCTTGTCTTCCAAATTTATTTTTGGAGGATCTAATTCGATTTCCTTTTCGCTCTCTTCGGATATTAAACTTGATGTCATTAAGTCTTCTTCATTGCGTTTCAAACCTGCAAATCCTATTCGTTCATTGACAGTATTTTGAATTTCCCCATGACACATCAATTTAAGGAAACTTTTTGATAATGGTAAGTCCACTAATCGATTATCTTGTAACACCTATTTAAATATTCGTTCATCAAAAATAATACATTATGAAAATTAGATACAAACCTTGGCTAAGAAAACTCCAAGGAACCAAAAGTACCGCACAGCCTTATCACAAATTTCAGAAGCTTGAGGTAAAGGTGCTGGAAATAGTCCCGACGATCGTCTGACATAATATCCCGGTGGTTTAACACCTTCACCTAAATCCACAGCCTCTTGCATATTCAAAGCTTCATCATCACAGATCCACATAGCCAAATCGCGTCGTTGTAGCTCAGCTGAAACGAGGGCATAAAACTCCAAAGTAGGACCTAATCCGGTACCCTCTTCCCCAGCAAACTCCACTTCCAATATTGATTTACGATCACAATGAATTTTCATAACCTGTACGGCCCAATCTAATAACATTTCACCTCTAGGAACTTTAACTCTTTCATGTTTTAAGCGACCCACTCGAAACTCGTGAGGATCGTCTCTTCGTGGCGACAAACCTGGAGTTCTTTGTCTTTCTATAGTAACATCACGTTGCGTTTGTAACCACACTATACTACGAGAAGCACCAAACGCTGTACAATTAAAATAAAGCTGCCTGGTTTCAAAGGGAAATAAGAATGGACACGAATGATTCAATTCTTCACACCAAGCAGGTAAACTAGCACTTGATAATACCAGAGGATCTTGTATTTGCTGTAGCAGCTTATTAGTAATTTTCTTGCTTGTAAACTCGTCGGGAGTTAGATCCATTATGGACAAATTGTTGCAGTCCTGTTCTTTGGAAGTTGTAATAACAAAGAGGTGCCGAAGGAGTTGTAGAACATCCTCAACTGTACAATTTGAAACTGAAGGTGTACCAGGAATGGGAGTGCTGGGCGATAGTGTAGTACCAGCAACTGAACTACTACCACTACGGGAAAACAATGTAACTACAGGAGTGCAACGACCTTCCTCAAATTCAGAACTGCCATCTTCTTTAACCTCCCGATACACAATTCTAAAAGGCAAATTTATTTATTAATTTAGCAAAATAAAATATTAATCATAACAACTTACATATATGTGGGTTCCCAAATTCGTCTAAGTTTTTCTTGTCTTGTACCTAATTCTGTAAGTTGAATGAGTTCCTGCACTGCTCTGAAGATAGTCCATGATGGATCATTCAGTTCGACCTCCACATCTGGAATTCCTGGTAAATTTGGACCTCTCAAAATTAACTGTAGCTTCGGCTGAGGAAGCAATTCATGTTCTAAACTTGAACTGTTTTCTTCTTGACCAGGCGGAGGAACTTCTAAATCTGTAGTTTGATTGACATTAGTTCTACCTGGTCTAGGATCAAATGCGGGTATGAGGGCCGAAAATTGTCTTTTAAGGACATACTCGTCGTCCCACGATCGCCTTTTACTACCAGTTCTACATTCATATCCTTCTTCTTCCATAAAAGACAGTAGGTTTCTCGAGACCATAACATCTTCGTAATCTGCATCATCTTCATTCTCGTCTTCATCATTATCCTCATCTTCACCGATATCTTCGTCATCATCTAGTTCGGCTAAAAGCGTTGGTGCACGACAAGACTCCAGAAAATCTTCCAAAGAAACCTGAAATATTAATTACTTCTAAATGAACATAAAATAAACTGACTATTTGGTTAAACTGGTCTATGTTATGTTAAATAAACCTTTGATATGCCATGTGTATAGGTATATGAAAGTAAGTTACTAGAACTTTGTAATATATAAATATAATAAAAACTTAAATGCCTTATGTTTTACTTAGACAAATATAGTTAATAAACTATATATCAAGAATAAAAACTGTTTCACATGTCTATTTTTTTACAATGTCTGCTGAATTAAGAATTTGGAATTTTTAGAATACTAATTATACGAGATCTATATATACAGTCGAACCCACTTATAACGAGCTCGGGTTTAACGAGATCCTGTATATTACAAACATAAACATATTACTGACAAACAAATCCAACTACACACACACACACGCACACGCACACACACACACACACACCCACCCACCCACGCACACACACAATAAAAAATGCACTTATTTTCCATAATACATAAATAAATTTTTAAACGACTGCAATTTTTCATTTCTGGTTACGACGAGTATTGGTTATAACCAGCAAAAAGTGGCAGTCTCATCAATCTCGTTATAAACGAGTTCAACTGTAATTTCTAATATAACATGGATGCGTGGAAAAAAACAGTTTGAAATGTTAAAAATTTTCATGAGAAAAGTACCACTTTTTATTTTTATGGCACTCTCAAATACCAGCACTTATTTTTTAAACCTTAACGTGTTTTTGTGATATTTAAAAAAATAATACACATGTATACATTTAATAATTAATGGTTATTTACAAATAAAATGTTTTGTGGCTTAGATTTTATAATTAATTTCATTTAAATTTTCACTTCAATTTAAGAGTGGTATTCCAAAACTGCTCAAGTCCAAAATATTCATTTGGATGTATAATTGATTTTCTATAGCAACCTACTTATAACAAGTTTTACAAAGATTATTTTAAAATTACCTCATGACGTATCAGAAGAAACTATTATACAACATAAATTTTAAATTTATTTATTTAGAATGTATACTAACAGTTTATTTTACAAATGTTATTCCAAAACAATCAATGTCCACGGACTTAAGTTTCATTTAGAAAAACCAGTTAAATGATTACAAGCAAAATTAAATTAACTGTTAAATTAGATAAATGCTTCGTTAATATCGATATTCTCGTCTATAACATAACATTTTTCACAGAGTTTGCAATGAAATGTATTTTCCTCTTCTAACAATAAGTCATGAATTGTATTTAATGTAATTTTGAATACAACATAATAGCATAGTAATGTAACAAAATGCGTAGACGCAAATTACTTATTGTTAGTTAATGTTAATGTTAGTTAATTTGGATTTTAATTGAATTTCGGTTATATTTTTAGAATTTGAATTATTGCGCACATTCTGTCCCATATTTTTCATAATATAACAATAAAATTACGGTTTGCGATAATTTGGACTTGAGCAGTTTTAGAATAGCACTCTTCAATTATACTATTCCCAGACAAATATGTACACGTGTGTAAAATTTTCGCATTTCAGATTTCTGTATTCTAATTCTAATTCTTTGTAAAAAGTAGATATATAAATTTGTTCAATTATTTAAAAAAGACAATTGAAAGTGAAGTTGAAGCATGGGTGTTATTCAATAAGCTAAACTTTACACTTCATTTTTCAAAATGTAACACAATTTCATATATGGCGTTTTTTAAATATCAATTATAGTTAGTAAAATATACCAGCATTTAGTGGGTTACTAAATTATAGATAGTATTATGTATGTTTATTTTTTATGAGTAAATAATTATTGGTCAAATTAAATGGGACATTTAACATCATTTAAACAATACCATTAGTATCAACTGACGGCTTCCTCCCTAATCCTAGTAACGTAATCTTGTTTTGTCTTCTCTGTAGTAAATAAAAGTTTCTTTTCCACTTATTTCATGCAAACAAATATTTGTCAACATCTAACATTATATAGGAACTATCCGCTCAAAATAACTCAGCATTAATTTTTTTTTATCATAAATGCAATAATTAGTCAATATCTAATAATAACAAAGGGATAACTCAAAAATGTTCAAGATACCGAATTAGAAATTTTAAATTAATAACTAACAGTAAGTATATGGCAAAAATGCAAACATGACTGAAACTTACAAGTTTTACCTGTTCGCTATCGCTACTTGTAGATGTTAAACTTATAGTGAGAGCTTGACTAAGACCCTGTGCGGCCGTTGTTGTTGGAACACTATTCGAATTGCTGGTGGGATTATTGCTCGATGACAAACTCGGATAACTCTGTGCAGTATTCAACAAGCCACCTGTGAAGTTGCTAGAGAGTGCCAGCTTCATTAAACTAGACATAGAATTTGGTGCACGTGGGAACAAGGAACCTCCTGTATTCTGATGATTATTCTGTACATTAGAATTGATTATGTTTCCAGTGGTGCTGTTTGAATTAGGATTTGAACCATTTGAACTGGAAACTGAACCCAAGGTTCGTCTCCTGGCTAATGCTGCAAATGTTTCCAAAAGACCAGTGGTAGAAGTGGATTCGATATGATTACTTGCTTCTGTTGAAGTTAAATTGGGCACACTAACGCTCATAGGATTAGTAACTACCACAGGGCAATTACTATTGTTCCTAACATTGTTAGAATTATTTACTGCCTCTTCCTTGCTACAATTATCTTTAGACTCGTGGTCTGTTAAAGGTTTTTTAATTTTAGTTGGTCTATCATCGTCTGATACAGATATTCGTACACCTGAATTTGTAAGCGTATTTACGGTGCAGGGATTCTGTTGATTTTGATGAGTCATCATAATACTCGACGGTAATAACTCTCCAGATAAGATACTGTTAGTATTATTTATAAATAGGTCTGTACCTTCTTTAATTTTTTCTAAAGCTTCCACTGCTTCAGCTAAACTTTGTGCAGCCGCATTAACGGCCGCTCTGCTGGTACTAATTTTTGTAGAACGTCTAGAAAGAACTTCTTTATTCAAATTCGATCCCGAATTACTTGATGAAATGTTGCTTCTATGTGCTTCTGGAGTATCACAGCTTTGTTGCCTTCGTAATTGCGTATGCGCAATTACATTACTAGGTTTGGTATCTGTAAGTGCAAGACTTTCAACTATCGTAGCTAAATCACTTGATATGGAATTATTAATGGCAGAAAGATCATGGTGGGGATCTCTTAGAGGATGCACCACAACGGATAAGTCAGAATCATTAATTGCAGCTTGAGATTCAGATGTTACCGCTACAATAGCTTCGGCTCTTGCAACAGACAGGACGCTCTCGGCAATTGTTTCAGCAGCTTGCTTTGCAGCTAAGTTATCAGCAGAGGCAGCTTGCTCTGTAGAAGCCACAGACGTCTTTGTATCCGTAGCTTCTGGCAGACTAGGTGTAGAACTGCTCTTGCGACTAGTTAAAACACTTTGCTTGTCTTTTCCATCTTTTGCCTTGTTAGAGTTTTGCAATTTGGAGGAAGCTGCTTCGATATCAAAGCCGGGCGCTAATTTGAGATCATATTTTCCTTCGGCACCCATGCGATATGAATTAGAACCTCCATGATCCCATGTAACATCTATCCAGCCACTATGGAGTTCTCCAGTTACTGTTCCTAAACAAATATATGCATTAATTTTTAAGATTATTCACTTTGTTAGAATTAACATATAGGCTATAAATGTGAAAAAGCAAAAAATAAAAACTGAATAAAGCAAAAAACACAAGCGAAAAGTCAATAGTTAAGGGGTTCTAAAACAATGCAAGAAATAAAAAGACATATTAAGACATATTTAATTGCAATCCAGAAGACAAAATAAATATGAATAGAAACCAAATCATGGATACGGAGTAATATAGGTATTTATTTAATAGTGGAAAAACCTAGAATATTAGAATTATTTTAAAATATGAAAACAAAAGTTAGGTAAGGAAGAAAGGAATAAACCTATGATTAAGAGCTTATTGTTAGCAAACATATGATTACAAGCAGTTGACAAAAACTAATAAATTTTACTTCTGGAAAATAGATGCCGATAAAGCACCATTATTTTAATTTAAAAAAGAAATTATTTAATTAGTGTTCATTATAGAAATAAATTGTAGTCGTCTGTTATAAAAATAAGTAGGTGCTTCTTATATTAGTGGTGTATTGTTTCGAGCGCTTAAAGGTAATGTACAATTGACCCTTGATATTTGCGATTTCCATTTCTTCTATTTTTATATGATATTTTTTACTGTGGGATATACTTGTACGGGAAACCATTATTTACATAAGTAGGTATTGGAACAAGTAAAACAAAATAAAATAGTGATTAGAACAAAAGAGATATAGGCGAAATGCTGCCTGTAATTTTACATTGTAAGGCGATCGTAAGGTGTCACTTCGATTGTGTGCCTATTGATCTAAATATTTTTGAAATTCTAATAAGAGTAATACGCGAGCAGAGACCGGTGAAGTGACAACAGTGGAATTTCTCTATCTCTGTTATTTACATTGAATTTCTTGTTTCATTTCGCCGCATGCATTTAAATAGGAAATAATAGTTTTTCGAATGTGTGTAAAACAGATGAAACAAAATTTTATGGTTAGCGTTATTAATCTCAGGGGTTATTAAACTCTCCACCCTAATATGCAAAGAGTTGATTGCAATGTACATATGTGTACTTGTTTCAGTTTTACTAAAACTCTACATACCATTTCATTTTTAAATTTAGGTAATTTATTATTTTAAATTTGGCAGTCTATTCATCATTCATTATAATTTAATATTCATACAATTTTGCAACAGTTAAAAAATAAAATTCATACCGAGTAACAAATTAGCATAATAACATAGCTATGATGCTAAGAATTGTATATTTAAATATTGATTTTTTCTTTCAATTCACTGAAACTTAATTAAAAAATATATTTCAAGTGAAATATTAAATGAATAAACATACGTCAAAATCAATAAGATTCATTTATATTAAAAAAAGAACAGGTAATTGAAATTGAAATTACCTTCGCCTGATGGATTTCCATCTTGATCACGCCATTTCCAATCAATACCCCTAACAACTCTAGCACCAATTGTCACATGTTTCAGCATTTGAGCTCTAAGCAATCTTCTCTGTTTCTTTAAGTATGCCTCTGCTTCTTTGGCAGCCTTGCCCAAATCCTCGCAGATACTAGTAACCTGTCCGTATATTTCAAAACCCGATAGACTTAAGTAATGTGTTTGTCCTGATGCATTCTTTCCAGATTGTTGAATTCTAATGTGTCTCCAACCTTGGTATTCTTCAGGCGGTACTTCAATATTCCACGAGCTCGTAGATCCAGGATCATTTAATGATGAATCATCTGTGTGTATTAAAAGTGTTGTCCAGGTCACTCCGTCTCTTGACATTTGAAACAGCCAGTTTCTTAAGGCCGATCTTCCATAACCTCTAGCATGTCGGAGAGTGTAACATGATGGTATTATGTAAAGTCCTAGATCAATACTAAACCAGGCACGCTTATCATCGTTGGTATGACAATTTAAAGCGGAAGTGTCTCTTGATAGTATATCTTCTACACGTCCGTATGGTAAATTTCTACCATCTGAACTGGTAACTGTAACTAAACCATATTGGGCAGGATTTACCCATTCTGCACTAGTTTTACCATTTGTACCAATAAAATATATAACACCGTTTTCATCAAAATCGTGACTATATTTAAATGTTTGGTATTTAGGTTCTCGTAATTTTCTTAAGAATTGAAATGTACTGCGATCATAATCATACCATTGTTTTGCCACCATTTTTAACAAATATCTTTCTAATTGTCCTACAGTACTAAGAGGTTCCATTTTTAGTCCCCTGCCAGTTCTATCAATAAGTATACTCTCAACTGGCGCTTTCTCTAACCTAAATCTTAATCTTCTAGTTAAAATTTGCAAACCATATCCAGATCCAGGTGAATCGTATAAATACACAGGTAACTTTTCTATACTTTCTAATACGGCAATTAATTTATGTACTAATATTGTTAGAGAATTTTGATCTTCTGTCGATTTTTCTTTAAAACACTGCTTAAATAATTGTACACGTTGTTTTTGTAACTTATTCATTTTAGTGGATTTCAATCCTTGATCCCAGTAACTTGTGGCAAGTAATGACAACAATGCCTGCACCAAACCTGAACTATGCAGTTCGTAAGCACTAACAACACCATCTTCTTGAAGAATTTGTGTTAACTCATCCAATGCATTTCTCAATATTTCTCTCCACGAGTTGCCCCCATCACGATTGTTAGAATAGGAGCACTGTTTCTGACAGGCCCGTTCCACATGAGCAACTATGTTGCCCAATTTTGCCACAACACCACGTGGTTGTGCCTGTGCTGCTTTGAAATACTGTTCGTGAATTGTATTTGCCAAGTTCTTCACTTTTTGTTTTGTAGCTTCGGTCTTTGATCGTAAACGTTTTCCCTTCTTATTTGACCATCCTACTAAAAATTCAGGACCTAAGCAGAAAAATTGTTTTAATAATTAATTTATTAAATTATTATTTTTAGTATTTAACATCTGTTATACATTCATTAGTGAACACATTGGTTTTTCCCTTGAAAATTTGTGGGCAGTACTTAGTGGCAGTGTTTAAATTAGAAGCTGACCTATTTTATAATTTTAAATGAAACTGTATATGCAAATTTAAATGCAACATCAAATTTCATTTATGTTTCAAAACTGTAATCTTAGATCAATTTTAGGTTAATATCTGATGTAATCTGAGTGAAACATCACAAAAATACAGGGTCAATAAGCTTACAAAGTCTCTGGAAAATGTGCAAATTAAATTAGAGGTCAAAATATTAACTAATAAAATTTTATTTTGTATTTGACATACGACGTGTGATTCGATTATACTATGCTAAATTTAAACAGAATTTCTAATTAATAAGATATAGCTATGTATTTGCCCTCAAAATTCTAGAATTGTTTTCCACCGGTCAAGTAAAATGTGATAACTCGATTTATGAAATTTAACATTTCACACTGAAATACGTATCGTATTTGATCGTATCACTTGATCGTATCTTCTAGTTAAGTTAAGTTAAGTTTTAGTTAAGTTTAATTTTAAATTGTATGTCAAAGGGTTAAGCAGAAAAATCATTTACGCAAATGCACATATTTTAAAATCAAAAATACCTAGACTGGTTTCAGCGGTAAAAGAGTGTTTAGTGCCTCGATTCGATTCAAATATAAATCCAGGAAGATCCTCCCTTAATATGGTTGCCTGCTGCTGTCCATCTGAATTATGAATATGGAGTTCAGCATCTTTGCGAGACGTAAGAGACCAATTACCCACAACGAGTCGGGTAGGTCCCGGTTTTGATAACACTGGCTGTGACATAGACGTATTTTTAACCACAGCTCTGGCACGTTGAAGCTTCTCAACAAACTCTCCTCTATTCTCTAAACATTGGAAAAACATTATAGCACTTTTCTAAAGAATGTTTTCCTAAATTTTAACATGAATTTGCAACAAAAAAAAAACTTTAATCATGGAAAATACATTAAGGTTTCATAAGTTAGGGTTAATCAGTAACAGCAAATGATACAAAAAAAAAGCATCTTACCTTCAGTCGTAAGAGAGTCTGAAGCCCGGCCCTTGCCTATTGACACAAATAAAAAACTGTAATTCGATAAGTTAACACAGCAATAACAAAGGTAAAATTAGCAATGTTTAGTGAATTTATTATTAATAGGAAATGATCTGAGAAACTTTTAAGCTTCAATATAAATTGTACATTATAAATAGTACAACATTTTTAATAATTTCTATATTATATAAGTACTTTTTAAGTCGGAAATAAAATTATACTCTTGCTGTTAATTTAAATTATTATTATCACATATTAAAATTTTAATTTTTAATTTCTAATTAGCACAGAATCGAGTGATTTAAGAAAAAACAAATAGTGTCATATTAAGAGCAATGGGTATGCAGTTATAATAGGAAAGTCGTTTTTCAAAATTATTATTTGAGATATGGTTATCAAATTTTGAGAATACCATCAAGTTTAGATCAAGAATTGAGGAATCAAATAATTAAAAAAACAAAATTTTAAATATGATTTATAAATTCTTAATTACGCCAATTATCTTAAAAACATTTTGATTCTTCAATTAAACACAAATTATTAACAAATTTCAAATTTAAGAAATTTCACAATTAATATTAAATAAAGCCATTATTCGAATTTCGGTAATTTATAATTATCAATTCATCAGGTATCGCCTCTAACGGGCAATTTGTGAACGAGACGTTATAAGACTGCCCATTAGTAATTATTCTTCATCACATGATATTGTGAAAATTTGATACGCGTTCTAGGATGCAACTAATGAAGTCCTGCATAGGAAAACACAATAAACTGTTCAAGTGAAGATCATATAAAAATTTATTAATTGTTCTCAATCGTTCTGCTTAGTTACAGCACTATTGTTGTACTTAGGCGTAAATCTTAATATTTTCTACAATATTTAATTTAATTTAGTTTAGTGTAGTTTACTTGTGTTCAATTTCATTTTTGGTCAAACAACATGCTTCCCAAATTGAAAAACTTTTATTTAACATGCATACTTTCCGAGATTTTGGACCCAAGGCATCCTCGTTACCCAATCTTGATCGTTCTTAAATTTATTTTCAATACAAAATTTCATATCACTCATTAAACATAGAGAGTTAAAATACTTTAGTATCTAGTCGTTTTTATTGTATGTATGTAGGTAAGGAAATGTCCTTAGAGAGATAGATTTAAACCTCATTCGTTCAAAGAGGATACTACCTATGCAGTACTTAGTTAGTTGCATCCTGAAATAGTCTTGCGATTATTGTATAACAAATTATTATTATGTTGTGTCATGAAGACTGACTAATTAGGAAATTAAGTCAGTTATTAAATTTAGTTACCTATATATTATTCCAGATAGGTCAGTCATCATCAATAAAAAGTTACTAAATTGTATATTAAACTTAAACTTACTTTAAATTTAATATAAGTTTAAAGTTTTGAATGTGGCATATTCTACCGACGATTTACCTGCACACATATGACATGGCAAAGAAATACTACAATTTATTAGTACTGTAAAAATACGAGGTTTTATTGATGATGTGATTCGAACCTATCTTGTATAACGCATACCTAAGCTAACCTAGCTAACTGGAAATGATAAGATTGGAATTTTAAAAGTAATTCAAAGAAATACTTATTGTGTGTTTGACCGTCTAATTATAAATCCTCAATCAATAATTGGGTAATTGCAAATCAACTCCTCCTATTTCATCTGTCGTGGATACCTCGTTTCTTACCGTTGCCCCGCAGCAGAAACTTTCGTACACATACCCATTGCTCTTAATGAGTATGTGAAATTATTAAAGAATACCTAGTTTAAATAAAAATACATGCTGAGTAAAACATGTAACTAGAAATCCAATAAACAGACTTTAAACATAGGCGTTTCGTAATAAGTTCTTATACAGTGACCGGCATAAAGTTGGGACACAAATGGAAAACTTTTTTATTTGAAATTTCTCCGAAAAATTTATTCCTTATAAAAATCTCTGTATAGTTCTGCAATTCTAAGAAACTTTTCCAAATAATTTTTTCTGTATTTTCAAAAATAAGGGTACTTTACTCTGCCGATTTCATAATTTTGAATGTCCCTCGTATACGAAAGGTTATATTCAAATTTTAACATGTATATTTTTAATTTGGAACTATGCAGAGACTTTTATAAAGAATAAAATTTTCTGAGAAATTTCAAATAAAAAATTTTCCATTTGTATCCAACTTTATGCCGGTCACTGTATGTATATCATGTAATGATTTCCCAACAATTCTGACTAAGGGCCGATCTTTTCATCTACCAATAAATTTACTCGACACATTTTCACCATGGCAATGTTTGTTATAACAATTATTTCTATAGTAAATATCTATCCAACAAATTAAATAGAAGATGAAAAGATCGGCCCTAATTGTAATAGTTTACTTAATTGTAATTTGACTATATGACTAATTTAACTGTATTTTTTTCATAGGGTGGGTGAAACCCTATTAAAAAAAAACAACAACAAATTGTGATTCCAACCTAAATGTGTTGCAAAATTTAAAAATATTAGTTGTATAAAATTCAAAAACTACAAGAGGCGTGAAAAAATTTTTAGAAGAGTTGCATAGTATTTTTAAATTGGTGTCAAATCATGCCAAGATGGTAGAAATCAAAAGCAAAGTAAAACAAAACCCCAGAAAACTCACCGGATGTATCAGCGCCACCCTCTGGAGAACCACTAGAATACATCGTTGCTAACTTTCCATCCAAGATAAATCTAAACCAACCATTTGAACCATTTGATAATTCTAGAGCAGCTGCATCAGACCAGATGTACAAACAATCACGACCACGACAAATACACCAATCTCTCCAATGGTAAGCCTTCCCAGGTAATATTTCTTTAGCATCCTCTATGACATTTGTAGTTTCTAAAACAACAAAAAACAATATTTTACATGAAAGTTTTACATCGATGAAAATTAGGAAACGGAAAATTTACCTTGTTCGGTTATGTTTTGTTCATTTTCTTCAGTCAGTTCTAGCACATCAGGAGGACCAGCGAGAACTTGAACTTTGCAAAACACTCCTAAGCGAGCAAAATGATCCAAAAATATTTCCTGAGCTTTAATCATTAAATCGTGTATAATGGCTAATACGACCAAGTGACCATCTTCGTCCTCCTAATAATCAAAATCAAATATAACTAATTTCTTGTTATCATCAAAACACAGTAATTGACATTGCTTCTGGATAAGTTAAATTAACAAATTTGTTAAGTTCGACATGCTCTACAATAAATATTAAATCAACACATTGAAAAGTCACGTTTATATCACTTGCCATGTTTTGACTAGCACAACACCAGCCTTGGTGTTCATTTTATATGAAAGAATATAGACAATCAGTTAAAAGTTCTACTTCAAAGTAGAAATCTGAGGACCTTCTGTCCTCAAATTTATACTTGAAAAATAAAAATAGTAATAGCAACAATATTGCAAGCAGGCACATACAACAAAATTCAAACTAAAATCAAATCAAACAGTACACAATAAAAAAAGCTTATTAATTAAAGCAAAATTAGCAGTAAAACACACAAGGTAAGTACAAAAAAAAACCATAGGGGGACAAAATAAACTAACCATAGGTGGAGGACATTGAATTATGTGCCTGCCATGCAAAGTATTGCGCAAGAACACAGCGAGCGGGGTCACTACGGTGTAGCTGCGTGTACTTGGCCAGCAGTAACTGATCTGCAAAATGTAGCATTATCAGGATAAATGCAAAGCCACACACGTGACAATCTAAAGTCCAATTGACACATACAGATATATAAAATAATGCAGTACAATCCTGATTATCTGAAACAAATTTATTCTATTTAATTAGAAAGGCTAAGGGGACTGAAATTCTAATTATTAATGTCACAACGACTGTTACTTTTCGTTATGCATTGTAAATATATAAAACAGATTATCAGAATGACTGCAGACCTTTTAAAAAAGAAAACCCAAGCTTAAACATATATTTTCAGACATTAACTAGCACCCAATCAATTAAAATGATAATAATGAATTTAATCAGTATTACCTCATTATCTAAAACAGTGGCTATAACCTCCACTAGTTGAGTGCCAAAATTATTTACAGTAGATTCTGATGCGCAAAGTTCTTCCAGAAGACTAGGTTGAATATAATGGATCATCTTTTTGATAAGGCTTAAACTGGCCTTACGTACAGATGCTAACATGGTAGATTGGAAAGTTGTGCAAAATACTGGTAATAAGCGACGAAGATATAAAGGTGCCATTTCTGGATCACCACGAGGTTCAATTTGTTCTTCATTTTCAGATTCTGATCGCTTTTGTCTGTCTTTATCCAAAGGAATCATCCATTCACCAGGCGATTGAAGAATAGCTGCAACTTCACGGTGTCCTACACAAATAAAATTAATTAACAATATAACAATTTCAAAATTAAAATATTGTACCTTCGTCGATTCTTTCTCTTGCTTTGTCAAGGGGAGTTTTCCCATCTTCATCCCTGAGATCTGGATTAGCACCATGCCGTAAAAGTACCTTAGCTATAGCTGGTCGACCAAAACATGCAGCATAATGAAGCGAAGAACTACGCTGTCCTTTATTTACATCTGCTCCTTTTTCGCATAGATATTCCACCATTTCCTGTGTTCCAAAAGCAGAAGCCCAATTTAATAATGTTTGACCAACATCATCCATAAAATTAACCTAAAACCGTATAATAATACAAATGTACAATTGTTTCATTAATTTATACCTCAACTCCTCCTGTTTCGATTGCTTCTATCAATGCATCTGTGTCTTTAGATCTTATGCAGTCGATCAGCTGACGGTGTGACTTTTCTGCGGCAGAATCCATACGTCTTATCCTTGGAACAAACGTTCCAGATGAACTAGCACCGCCAGTTTTACCTAGCGCCCTTCTACCTTCGAATAGCAAAACTAAAAGTAAATCCACAAGTCGCATAGAGTCTAATACGCAACGTTCATCTCCTTTTAAAGCTTTTTCTATTGCATCTGGTAACTCAGATCTCAACAAATCCTATACGAAGATAGTTACTCATATTAAATTAAATAAAAATTAAACTTGGGTTATTTACGTGAGTGATTGATGGTGAACCTCGGCAAAGGGTGGACAGTAAACTAATAATAGTCGACACCGAAGCTGCGGTGGCTTTTGGATCGGGCAAATTAGGGGGTGCATTTGTTGTTGCTGTTGCTTTCCCTGGTGTGCTTTGTGTTCCACTTGCAAGAGCAGGACCGGCTGCATTTGATAAACGAGTCAGTAGTTCGGTTACAAGACCATGTTGTGCAAGAGGAGCTGGATCGACTCCCCTTCTTGTAAATCTGTCGGCCACTGATGCAAAACAACGTAACGCTCCATCCGCAACATGTTGGTCTTCATGACGCAATAACATGCTAAGAGCCTGCACACATGTCGGTAACTGTGTATCAGCTGGCTCCATTTTTGTACAAAGTCGAGAAACCACGGCCATTGCCGAATGCAAAGTGTCCTTGTGAACACGATTACCTAAATCATAATTAATTGAACTGTTTAAAACAAAAAGGAAAAAAGCAAAACATTTACCATTATCCCTTATAAAAGGTAGAACACAACTTAGTCCACCAGCATCAAACACGGCTCCTGCTTCACGTGTACAAATAAGCTCAAGCACCTTAACACACTGTTCTGCTAAATCTTTGCTTGTTCGAGATGATAGTTCGGCAACCACAAGCCTATTGCAGATAGCCCGAATGGCTCCATCCATGGCCACGATGCGTCTGGTACATTCGGCAGATACATCTAAATAATAAGTAATAGCGCGCGCGGTGACTTCTAGGACATTTTCCGGTGCATGTTCGTCCAGAAATATGCGACACAGTGCTGGAAGGAACGTTCTTGGCGGACAACTGAAAATTAATTTGCGATTTAGCAAAGTTAATTAAAGCTGAACGTGTAAAAGTTATTTCTACAAATAAAACAAATGTTGAAATTAAATGAAATATCCTAAATTAAATTACAGGGAAACCCCTCTATTGCGGATATCCATGAGATAGCACAAAATGTCTGTACTAGCGGGAATACTGTAATTTCATCGTTGATACGTTATTTACGATAGGTTCCAATGCACGTCATCAATAAAAAAAGTGACCACACTCATACCTTTCTATACGGCTTTTCGTTGTAACGGCCTTGTGTAATTATTGGCTAGGTTTCAATTTACTTCCTACAATTTTTCAATATACGACCAAAAATTCGGGAAATCCCCTGTGTACGTTTTTTGTCATGCATTTTACCAAGAGCCAGTTATTTACCAACAATTAACATTACTCATTTCGAATAAGGATGTTTACCGAACATCCTACTTCAAAATGATCCTAATGAAAACATCAGCCTCAAAGTTTCTAGCGACATTAACACAGTTATTAACTGCTACAAAAAATTGCAAAAAGAAAAGAAAAGAGAAGCAATAAACATTGAACAAATTTTTAAACCGGGTCCACAAACAACCACAAATGATAATAACACTAACGACGTCATGTCGTGTAATTCGTTATCAGACTGATTCGAAAATTAAAAAAAAAAAACCGTTCAACTAATGCAAACGATATTTTAAACGAAATAAAAAAATTCATTTTCAACCAAAACCTCCAATGATTTTTCTATTTTCTTTTTAATAAAATTGGAACGAATCTTGCCGAATTTATTATACAGCTTTACTTCCATATTTTAAATGGAACACCCTAATTTTTATTATTGATTTGTATTTCCAAGACAATAGTACGACTTTTTGTTCCAATAAATATTGTCTCTAAAATTGGCCCTTTTGGAATTATTTCATGTTTTGTAAAAAATTGACAGTTGCAGACTATTACAAATAATTACAATTTATGAGACATTTATACATGTACAGATTTAAAATTTTAGGTGAGTATCTTAAACAGTATACTGCATCGAATGATGTATTATAAACTTAACAAAATAACACCGGATGTTCAGAAAAAAATGCCAAACTTGTTATCTGAGAAATATCAATATCTTATAGCTTATCCAAACCTATACGATGTTCACGTCACCAAGACAAGGTTACTAGATGATGACGTTTCACACAGTGCTGTCACCTCGTACCTCGTATATTTACAGTTCTAATAAATTGTAGTCTTTCTTTATACCAACTAATATGTGCGCAAGTAAATCATCTATAGAACATGTCATTTTCCAAACATTAAATCGAATTACAAATAAACAATCTAGCAACTTTTCGTTGATGACGTGAACATCATATAGGTTTGGATATACTTTGTCCAAACCTATACGCAATTCACGTCATCAATAAAAGGGTTACTAGATGATGACGTTTCACACAGTGCTGTCACTTCGTACCTCGTATTTTGACAGTTCTAATAAGTTATAGTCTTTCTTTATACCATCTAATATGTGCGCAGGTAAATCATCTATAGAATATGTCACTTTCCAAACTTTAAACCGAATTACAAATAAACAATCTAGTAACTTTTTGTTGATGACGTGAATTGCATATAGGTTTGGATAGGCCATAAGCTATAGTAATTTTAAATACACTTCGTCCAAACTTATATGCAATTTACGTCATCAATACAAGATTACTAGATGATGACGTTTCACACAGTGCTGTCATCTCGTATCTCGTATTTTGACAGTTTTAATAAATTATAGTCTTTCTTTATACCATCTAATATGTGCGCAGGAAAATCATCTAAGAATATGTCACTTTCCAAACTTTAAACCGAATTACAAATAAATAATCTAGTAACTTTTTATTAATGACGTGATTGCATATAGGTTTGAATAGGCTGTAGTCTTGTATAACAATAATTATTGATTTCAACGTTTCAGATTGTTAAGAAACAATAAAATTAAAGACACAAGTAGATAAAGGATCCATGTAACATTTTTTTTAGAAGATGAGATTTTTGGTGGCTAAATGTTCTAAGTGCTTAGAAATCTGAGATGCCTTAGAATCATTTCTGTTGATAAATAGCTAGATTACTAGACGATAATGGATCTATGTATATCGACTTTTACAATAATTTAAAACTTAATCTTTGATTTGTGCAAATATTCTTTTGTTACATAGATCCTTTATCTATTTGTTTCTTCAATTATTTCTTTTGTTTTCATTTATTTATGCCACCTTCTGTAGCTTAATCGATTCTACAAAATAAAATTTCAAGAAAGTTAATACATTTTCCAAAATAACTCTAAAACTATGACATTTAGATATAGGGAAGTAAATACATACTGGCAAATACATAGTTATTTATCTGCACTATTAATTTTTTTACAAAATAAGGTATAGGTGAGAGATTTCAGTGCTAAGTCGCTAAGTGGAAATTGGGTGCGCTTTCATTTTATTGGTTGCAATAGTCGACCGTTGCACATGATGCAAAACCTAAGGTATAGGTACCTATACATTCTTTATGTGAAAAACTCCATTTTAACAAATCCAAAACATTTAGTACTATTAGTACCTACCTAGCGAATTGTAAAAATTAAAAGAATATTTGTATGCAGGCAAATTCATCAATCTATGTACCAAACTGTTGAAGGCCGCGAGTTTATGCTGTATAGGATATAAAATGGTTGAAATCACTTGTACGCAGCAACTTTTTTCAGATATGTAGTGTTTAGTAATATACAATAATAATTGTAGTAGGTAAGTACCTTAATCGATTTATAAAGGAAATAATTCTGTTTGCTATAGTGTATCATGATCATTAAAATTATCAATATGTGGATAGGTACTAACGATAAGTATTTAACCTGCTTTCCAGGACGCGTTGGCGCGTGGTCGCACGGTGTTTGCTTTGGCGGCACGGTTCGCGCCACTACGGACAGTGGAAAGGCACCATAAGAGACGCAACTTACGTGATTACTATAATGGTTGCGGGTATTTTAACAGAGCAACCATGTTATAATTCATGACAACCATTGTATTGTAGTAACCACGTAAGTTACGTATCTTAGGTCCGGTTTTACAAACATGATTTATACTGCAGAATAGCCAGAATATTCCTGGAATTGCTATTCCAAAAACCGAACCTAAATGGACGAGAACAAGGTTTTAAATTCTCAGGTTACGACGCATCGATGCAAATGGCAATATGTTGTTTATTTTAATTAGAGTTTTGAATTAATTGTTTAAGTTAAAGGTTGTCTTTGTTTATTGATAATTATTATTATAATGCTTACAAAGATAATTAGTGTTCCATGTAACTTCTCATAGCAAAATTTACATAAAGTTTTAGCAAGAAAAACACTATCGTCCCAAGTAAAGCCTTTTAGTTGGAGTTCCTTGGAACGAGTACATACCTATGGCCTATCCAAACCTGTATGCAATTCACGTCATCAAAAAAAAAGTTACTAGATTGTTTATTTGTAATTCGGTTTAAAGTTTGGAAAGTGACATATTCTATAGATGATTTACTTGCGCACATATAAGATGCTATAAAGAAAGATTACAATTTATTAGAACTGTAAAAATACGAGGTACGAGGTGACAGCACTGTGTGAAACGTCAACCTTGTATTGATGACGTAAATTGCATATAGTTTTGTACGAAGTGTACCTACACTGTTTTTGTTAATGAATTAGTAGGTAATGCAAATCCCAAAGATAGAGGCAAAGATTCAGTAGCATAACTCAGACACAAACTCAACTTTTTACATTTTTTGTTGAAATTACAAATTTTTTCTTTTGGCATTATAAATATTACTTATTTTTAGTTGAAGAATGTCCCAAGTAACCCTATTTGATGGTACGAATGTAAATTATTACCGACTTAGATTATTTTTATTACTTAGGTGTTTTTTTCAACTTCTCAGAAAATTAATATTTTACCTTTCGAAGCAGCGATCCACGTTGTCAGACATAAGCAACAGCATACATAGCTGCTCGAGAGCAATAAGCTGCATGTCCCTTTCATCTCCAAGACCACTACTAAGCCATTCCAGTAATGTCTCCGGATCCGGGTCCGCCATCTAAAAAAAAATTTAATTAATTATAATGTATAATGGCTTAATGTATAATCAGCATCGTCAATATTAACGAAACTTCTAAGCTAACAAAAATTCTCGATGGCGGTTATTTAAATGATTATCTCCCTCAAGGTTATTTACTTCATAAAATGATATAGTATAAATAATAAAAATGTTCATATTCCAATAAAATCCACAGTTGTTAAGAACAAAGATTGAACTTGCACCTGACTTAATTTTAATATCGACTCGCTCCGAATTAAACTAATTACCATTATTTCAATTATAATTTCTGGATTAAATAGGTTTCTACTGTTTTAATTAATGAATATTTTCAAGATTACTGAGACGTGGGCGCATGAATTCCTCAAAATAAAAAAACATGGAAACGGTAATGAATACTCGTACCTAAAAGTATTTGAATTGAAACGCACAGCATTACTTATTTACAGTGTGTACCGTTTTCGTTGTATTTGCAGAGTATGTCCAATTGTTATGAAATGATTGAGAGTTACAAATTTTAGATTTCTGTCCTACTTTTTTGTGCCGATTTCAATAGTCAAATAAAAAAATTACGTGTCGATATATTTTGATTTCGAGATATAGCGGAAATCGATTTTTGACTATTTTAAAAAGGTTTTATATCCCATTCCGTGTTTACTATTTAAAATATTTTATCAATGTTCTTAAGATTAAACGGAACTCGCTAAACAAAAAACTTGAAATAGTTTAAAGATCCGTCCGCACGCAGGCCGTGGCAACGAATTTCCATGTCACATGTCAAAAAACTCAATTTTTTTTAATTTTTCTCGAAAGAAATGTATTTTTTGAAAAATAACATTTACAAGAGAATGAGAATCAAAAAACAATTATCACTTTTTTTCGATTATCTCGAAAACGGTGCCTTCTATCGAAAATTATAAAGAGTTATTGATCGGTAGAGAATTTTATGCCGATTCCAAAACATATTTCACATTACCGATTACCGATTACCGATCATGAGTAATAACGGAGATTAGAATTGCTGGACTGGACGACTGGCTACATCGTCAATTCCCAAACCGCTGAATTAGGAGAGCTGGGCCAATACCGTGGCCTGTCAGGTGTCTCGATTTAACACCACTCGATTTCTATGTTTGCATTATCATCATTGCAAAATAGCATCATCAAGCTAAACATCAACACAACAAAAGTAAATACCTAATGCATAAATAGTAAAAGTATGTAGTTCAAATTTTTATATTAAAATCGTCAAAATATTGACTTATTATGACTTATGGACTTATTGTCCATTATAAATAATGATAAGTATATTAATCAACTAAGCAAATCAGTTTGTAAATAAATAGGCATTTATTTGTATCCCCATTCAAACATTTGACAAATTAAAAAGTGAAATTTATAATTATAATAAATACATTTCATTTTCTATTTATTGTTAGTGAAAGCAAAAAAATCTAATACCTATCTACCGTGAAGCAAAATACGACAATTATTATAAATAACTTCAAGTGAAAGTAGTTATTCTTTCTCGTGCAGTGCTCGTACTTCTTTAAGCATAAAATGTATGAAACCATTTTTAAATGCTTTTGCCGCGGTCTTTGTCATACAAAAACGCGTCATTATTATTTTATAAACATTTACTGCGTAAAAATCGCGAATGAAAATAATACTTATAAGTAGGTACATACTTTGTCCTTGGCGCGTAATCGCAAATAATAGGATAATTTTCAAATTTTTATTAGCGGTGCCTGTCAAAATTGTTCAGGAAAAAAACCGGGAATGTGACATGTTCAAGTTCACAGCTAATTAAAAACATGCACAAGGGCCCAGTAACATTGCACCATGTTAATTATTACATTCAAATGTCTGCAAACGTATAGATATAATAACTTTTATTAGTGACGAAGTAGAAAATGCAAAAAATAAAAATGATTCACGGTTTTAATTCGCATTCATTGAAAATTCGTTAACCTCCACCTTGTGCTTTGTTCTCCGATTTGAAAATTTCAGTACGCGAAAAAAATGTCTTCAAATTCGAAAAACATAATTACTTCAATTAATAAATTATAATAATAGATAATTATAACCTGAGCAATTTATCGACAATTCCATTCACCTACTTATAAAATGGGAGGTAAATTAACTTCCCGTTTTATATTATTTAATACACATTTTACTTCTTTAGGTAGGTACCTAGATTACGAGAGTGTATAGAAAAATAAATTAATTTGGTTTGTTTGAGATTGTTTTAGGATTAAACAAAGAAACGATAAAACATATTTATAGTTTAGTTTATTTTCGCCAAAACTAAAGAAAAACGCATTGTTTACGTCAACTATTAATGAATTTTAAAGGATTTTGTAAAGTTCAATCTTTTGAATAATCGTTCCAATTACATTTTCGATGGGATTTATATATTTATGTGAAACTAAAAATAAAAATTGTTAATGGCGATGAACTTGTAATGAACTCTTATTGCGATATTTAAATATTAGCTCTGAAATGAGTTAGCGAAACGTCAACGTCGTAAAGAAAACGACATTTACTTGAATACATTCAGCCGATTAGAAGAATCGATAATATCACGTACTTTATACTACCATGTTCTACCGCAACAATATTTATGGAAAACACATTTTTAAACTATAGTTGGTATGTTAATTATTAGAACCGAAATACGCACTGTTACAATAGACTATAGGTTTGTTCCAACACACCACCAAACCGATTTGCAAACGGTCAGAATACATGTGCAGGATGCATTTAAAAAAATTCTACTGAATCATGTACACTGGACACAGAAAAAATGAGGACAGCAGTAGTTACGAATTTTAAAAATGTTTGCTTGTGAATTGGGCTTTAGGTGAAATGTTTGTATTTTTAAAAGGGATTACTGCAAGTCATAAATCATCATTGTTACCTACAAAGCGGAAAACTCTTTGTGATTTCCGATAACAATAGCACAAAATCAATTGGAAGGCAGGTTTAGTTTATGCTTTCTGTAAGTTTAAAAATTTATTGATCGGCGTAATATACGACCGATAACATGTAGATCTATACAAAAAATGGTTTCTTACACATAAAAAATTGATATAGCTTCAAAAATATTTCGTCTTGTTAATAATACTTCCTCAAGTAAATTTAATAAATCACATTTTTGATTTTTTGTCTTGACTTTTCTTTAACAAGCCATAACTTTTCTAAATCGGACCTATACATTGCTACAACTTTTTTGCTTAAAATTACTTTAGAAACACGCCACTAACGTTTGGCAGATTCTTCCCCGGACACCCTGTATGTATCCTTAATTACTATATGTGTTATTTATTCTACGAAATTTATATCCAAGAACCAGAAACGATAAATAAAATAATTCTGTAAGTAGGTATGTAATCATTCTTTGTGTGTATAGTATCCGATCCCCTAACTTTCAACAAGCTTACAAACTTCAATGTAAACTAAATGAAAATAAACATTTCGCACTTTTTTATGTTTCAGAATAATTTTTTTTTCTATGACATTTGGTATCAAAATCATCAGCACAAAAAAAGAAATCATCTCACAGCGACGAAATGTCATATTTTTGATATAATTTTGACGTCTCACGATAATTTAGTCGATGTGGGGTGATTTCTTTTTTTGTGCTGATGATTTTGATACCAAACGTCATATAAAAAAAAAGTATTCTGAAACATAAAAAAGTAGATTGAAATATACATATTACATATGCATGTCAATGTCAATAACCTCGCGTTCATTTGAGTTTTCAGTTGTTCAACAATCGCATCTGGCTTATGAGGATTTTCCTCTTTAATTTAAAGTACTCACCTAACCAATATTATTATTACTCCTATACTGCAAATGTTTGGATGACTAGTGTCATTTTCAGAGATTGGTTAGTTAAGTAGGATCTTGAATTCAAACGAAAAAAATGTCTTGTTATTAGACAACTGTATGGCACACACGGGGCTTCCAGCGACACACCTCATTAAAAAAAAGTAAATCCATAAAAAAAGTAAATAAAGTAAATCACTGAATATAACAAACAAAGAAATGACAAACTACACGTTTTTAATTCGATTTAAAATTTTTGCGAAATCTCGAAAAATCCCTTTTTTTGCAAAATTTTGACCCGACTTGATGTTCTTGTTTTGTCTCCGTACCACTAACAAGAAAGATCTGAAGTGGTTTTGCCAGAATTCTATATATATATGTATAAATGAATTGGATACTAGGAAATCCCATTTTTATTTTAAAAACATCGAGTTGTTTGTTCACACACCGATAAGCTGTGAAAGTAGGCGGTGCACATGTTTTATTAGATGCTTATACTTTATCGGCCACATAAAAATGCGATTAAACTTTTATCTGGTTTATGGTTTGTAATAGGGAAATTTTCAATGCTTAAGGGCACACGAATAGTTTTTAAATTAAAAATAGAGTAAATTTATAATTCTGCGGTATAAAGGCAATAGATAGTGATTATTCAAATAATTCTACTGCATAAAAAATACATAATTTTAGAATAAATTTCCCAAAAAGTATATATTTTAAAATTTATCGGTCATTATCTGTCAATTTTTTTTATCAAACTTCACTACGACCCCTGTAATAGTCCAAGCTCCCATCGCACAAGAACCTACATCACAACACTACTGAAATTTTTTTAGTGTGTTTAAGAGTTAATATGGTGGGAAATATCCAACTGGTGGCAGACAATTAAATTTTTGTTTTAATCATGTTTGATAAACTTGATACTTGATAAAATTTATTATAGACTTTAGAGAAATATCAATTATTTATAATTATTGTGGTCTGCCTGGCAAACCTGGCAGACCTCCCTCCAAATTTATAAATTTTCAATATGTCACCTAGTGTATAAAACTATTCGCGTTGTTTTTTTCAAAACATAGTTTTAATTGTCCTTTACATGAATATATATGTCTGCCGATGTGAAAATGTACCCAAGTATGGCAAAAATTAGGGGTGAAAATTCGAAGGGATTTTTATATCATAATGTAGGTCTTGAAAGGCCATTTATAAAAATATATAGTTTGTTAGCGATAGCTCGTGTTGTTTCGCAGATAATAAGCAAAATCGAAAAAAGTTCAAATTTTCAAGGGTGAATTTCACCCTCTTAAACTGCATAAGAGCATGAACGGAATACGACTCTTGATTAGGGTTGACTAGTACTACAATCCTGCAAAGTTTCAAATTTTTCTGAGATTTCCACCTGCCTAACCTTCCTTGTTAGTGACTGAATAAATCTATTTCTGGTTGTATATTTTGAAAAAATCCGTAACAATCATAGGATCTTTCGACCAATTACTGAAGAGCAAATCTATTATTGGTTTGTAATACCAGAATCTGCTGCAGAATTGTCTAAATTCACAATATTGCCTAAAAGGACTTAAAAGGAGAACGTTTCGCTTGATTTATACTGTTAAGTGACCAATGCTCGCGTTAGATTTTTAAGTTGTAAAATTTATGATCTTTTACAATAAAAATAGGTCCTGTCATATTACCCAGTATTTAACAATAATTGTGGGACCACCCACAACCATTGTCCGATACTGGGCGTCAACATTTAAACTAAAAATTTAATACTTCCAAATTCCTGCTTTTTATTATTTATAAAAAATTAATGTAAAAACGAAAATGATCATCAGAAGTGATTTTTAACGGCAAGACGTGCTAAAACTTCTCCAATTTATTCAAATAATCGTTAAAAACACAAATTGAAATTTTAAAAAATTTCAAAGTAATTATTTAATTAAAATAAGTATTTATTAAGCAAAAGAGCACGTTGTGCCGTAGATGGAATGTTACGACGTTACCCACTAGTTATTAATTTGCAAACTTTGGTTACCCCAGTTTTGAGTTACGTTGCAGTAAAATTGTACTTTTTACACAATCATTAGGTTTTTTAAAGGTGTTATGGAAATGATAATTTTTTTTAAGTATTTTTCTGTGAATCAGAACATTGTAATCTATTGAAAACGTAATTTATTTCATAAAAACATCAATCTTTTTATTTGAACTATATCACCTTAACGCATAGTTTCATAGATATTTGAAATATAAGTGATAAAAAAATTCACACTACTTTATAAGTATCGAAGTGTGTATCATAAAAACAAAATAATAGCAAAATCCAATTGAATTATTGTAATGAATGCTCAAGGTGATGCCCTTCTACCTCGATGCATTTTTCAATTCGTTGAAAAAACGCTTAATGCGTACCTACATAAAAGTAGTGCTTTCCAATATTTGCACAAGCATCTCGTATGCACTTCTGCATCTTTTTTAATTCGTTGTTACGTTGATATAATCCCACGCCATTGATTGAGATAACCCCATAAAAATCTAGAGATTCTCTGATGTTTTTTAATGAGAGATATAATGTAATCTCATATCTTCAATTTTTTTTATAGGGTTACCTCAAAGAGAGGGTTTTTATCAATATACCTACAACTACAGAAAACATACAGAAGTACAGACGAAATGCTTGTGCAAATATTGAAAGTTTTATTTTTACTATACGTACACATTAAGCGTTTCCTCGACGAATTGAAAAGTGCGTCGAGGTAGAAAGGCGCCACTTTGAGCATCTGTTACAATAATTTAATTGACATACACTTCGATACTTATGAAGTGACGTAAATTTCTTTTATCACTTCTTACGTTTCAAATATCTATGAAACTATACGTTAAATTAACAAAATGGTTTGTACAAAAGGTGTTTATCTTGACACGAAAAATAAGAATAGATAGTAAACAATATATAGGTTTTCATTTAAAAAAATTAGTTTAACCTTCGAATGAGCTTAAAAACTGATGACGACGATGCTTGTTGTGGCTGCTTTCATTTTAGTTTTGAAGAGAAAACACCAAAGAAAACACCGCAGTACGTGCGTGGTGTAGACTGGTTAATGAAAATAAAACGCTACTCTCACAATAACCTATTAAGTGAATTTTGAATTTTATTATGCCTGTATCAATATTAACGGCGAAAGATTGAATTACTCCCTTGTTTAAATACTGTATTTAACGATGAATTTGAAAAATCTGATATATTTACATGACAGTATAAAAAAAAACAACAATGATAATTTGCTAATAATATCCTCGTGATTGGCATAACTATGTAGGTATTTAAGAATGAATAAAAAAACATATATTTAAATCGTTTAGCACTCGTCTCTCCTTTAATTACAAAACAGAATACGGTCACGAGAAAAGCTATAATAACACAATACCGATTCACACTTGTGCAAGTCTGTGCTATACACGTTCAAGTATACAGTATAGAAATTAAAACATTTTCATGTAACTTATTCATGTCAAATACTTGAGCAGCATTCTATCTACAAACGCTCATGTAACTTGAACAAAAAAATGTTCATGTATACTTGTCAAGTATGCACGAATGTACGTGTGTACGAATGTAGCTAGCTAGCATTAGATTCCTCCAACTAATGCACAAATGCAAAAAGCTCCAAAAATTCTTCGTTGTGGTATTCGACATCGAGCAATAAATTTTCAAAAACATTACGAATATGAACAATGCATCCGAGAATTACTGGATGTTACGAAGCGCCCAACAACTTTTAAAATAAGCTTCTTATTCGGTTCTTAATTCTTATATTGTTTATCATATTAAACTGAATTAAATAATGTTAATTGTTTTTAACCTTTGCTTAATGTTATCAAAAATTCTAAGTCCCAAAGTGATCATAATAAGCGGATTCCACTGAATTATTTTTTTAAACAGAGACATCTAATTGTAAGAATAAGTGCTGCTCGTGTTGAACATTTATTAAGTATCTGTAAGTAATTTTAATGTCGGTCGGCGTTGCGCGTCGTAAGCAACACATTTATAAAAATTTATGGCATTACTTTGACGTGGTCTATACGCCCCCCCCCCCACCCCCCAAGAGATTTATCGGCATTTCCTAATACACTGTATATTTAAAAAAAAAAGATAATCATAAATACTTTTATGCTATCGTGTAAAGTTTTGCATTTTAGAGATGCCCAAGTTTTGGTATTGGACCCTCCAATTAACAGCTACTTATTAACCGTGTAAACGTTCAACGCAAGAGAAAACAAAAGAAAACTTAATAGTCTATAAAATATGAGGTACCTATGTAGCTGCAAAACTTGGTAAATGCAAACTGAGTTTTGGCTATAGCCAAAACATGTTTTTATTTACTTGTATATCTTTGTAGAATAATTATAAAATCAGCCTTTTACAAAATGCCGCCTTATTGTCGAAAAAACGTGCGTATCTCAGATTGGCTTATAAATCATAGCCTTTTTATAATAGGACTACGCAACTCTAGCTTTTTTTCTTTTAATTGAAGCATTTAAAAACGAAAAGGCTACTATCTTTTAGACGTTTTGTATGAAATTCAATGAAAATGGGTAATTTTAAAAATAAATAGAACGTTTGGTTATTACGCATAAAAACTAATGAGATTAACTTTTCTTTCAACTTTAACCTAACCCCGCGTACACAGATAATTATCTCGTATGCACAATCTTAAATGCATAATTGTCTGTGTAAAAGTAAATTCGAGTAATTTTTAAAATTATTTTCTCCTTATACCCTAATAATACTGAAAGGGTTAGAATAATACTACTTTTATAATATGCCTGGACGAGCCAACCATTTTGCAAAACGGCTGAAAGACAGCAGCCTTTTTGTTTTCAAATGCTTCCATTACAAAAAGGCTAACAGTGCGTAGTCCTATTATAAAAAGGCAATGATTTATCAGCCAATTTGAGATACGCACATTTTTTCGACAATAATGCGGCGTTTTGTAAAAAAGTTGATTTTACAATTGTCCTGCGACAAGATACAAGATACCTACCTAGACAAGCTTCCTGGCAATGTTACAAAAGGTTCCACAGGTCTGTGAATTCATAACGAACATTAATTTTGAATTTAAGTTTGCATTTACCGAGTTTTGCACCTCAAAGTTAGCAAAAAGTAAGTTTTGTTAATCATTTAGTAAAATTCTTGTACATACACTTTATCCAAACCTACGTATAAGCGATTCACGCCATCGATACAAGGTTACTAGATGATGACGTTGTTTCATACAGTGCTGTCACTTCGTACCTCATATTTTTGCAGTTCACATAAATTGTAGTCTCTCTTTATACAATTTAATATGTGTGCAGGTAAATCATCCACAGAATATGTCACTTTTCAAACTTTAAACCGAATTACAAATAAACAATCTAATAACTTTTTTTGATGACGTGAATTGCATATAGGTTTGGATAGGCCGTAAGTATCTATACCATAAGAAGAGGGAGTTCCCGTAACGCCGGACGACACCTAATACCGGACACTAACTGTATCTGTGAAATTTAAAATGCTAGCGAGTCGTTATTCCGCGTAATTTGTAAAGGAATAAGAACAAACGACGATCCGGGTTTAATTCGTTCCAGTCGCGTATGCACAGATAAAGAAATTCATTGCTTCACGAGAATTCGGTGCATCGAATAAATTGTATTCTTATATTTGCCCATTTTTGCGGTCAAAAGTATGTATTTTTGTAAATGTATGTTATTATATCTGTTGGTATGTTTTTAATTCCTTTTTTTACACTGATGGAAATTGAAATTACATCACCCCGAAGCCACTTGGTGTAAAAGCATACCTTAAATATAATAACAATTGATTAAATTTTCAAGTTGTTTTGTACATAATCTCAAAAGTGGAATTAGAAATATTGTTGCACTGCAGGTGACTTCCCGAACTATACTAAATCAAAAATTAATCACAACTTAAACTTCCTAAAACGACAAGAAAAGTTAACACGATACTTCATCAACTTCGGTACATCAACTTTTGATATTATGTACAATGTAAAACAACTTGAAAATGTAATCAATTGTTATTATATTTATGGTATTCCTTTACATCAAGTTTGTAGAAAATCTGATAACATCTTCAGGGTGTTGTAATTTCAATTTTCACCAGTGTATTTTGTATAAAAAAGTGCACTCATTTCCAGAAAAAAAAAACATTTAATGGATTCAATGCCCCCTATTGCAGGACAACGCAAATCTCAGTCTTGTGTGTTCCTATTTGCATTACTTCTACGATGAAGACACCTTAAACACCTATTGTTCATGAAGAGGCAGATAAAGAGATATTCGATGTGCAGTCATCTAGGGGGCACATTAGCTCTGCGCCCAATATTTACAAAAGAATTTTCAAAGTGTTTCCGTTACTCGATGCTAGAAAAAAGTGAACAGGAAGACGAGCAAGGACAAGATTTGAAAAAAAGTGAAATTCTCACTTCACCTCCCCATCAATTATTGACTGAAGAGAAAGAAAATAAAAAACTAATTAAAACACCAAAGAAAAACTTAGGAAATATGCTTACGAAGATCAAAAAACACCGACAATAAAACCGAGAGAGGCAAACCGGAAGACGCCTACCTGTGCAGTAATTTGTTTGGAAAATAACGAAGAAGACTGGATTCGGTGTTCAAACTGCCGTACATTGAAACACGAGGCTTGCGCCGATATCCCCGAATTTTCGGACGATTATATTTGTAATCGCAGCAAATTATACTGAAACTATTCTGTGTTACATTAATAACATTTACTCTGTCCGATATTAGCTGCCACTTAATGATCTCTCAAAATCACATTAGGTACCATAGTTTAATCTTAATTTAAGTTCACTACTATGCTAATGTTCATTATTTTGACATGATGTTAATTTATGATGTTGATTGTTAACTTATAAATTATAACTTTTAATTCTGCGATAAGAATTAAAAGAATAAACTTCCGGCACTAGGGGAACTCCCCCTAATAAAAACAAAACTTACAAAATTAAAGTAAATTACTTAGGTAATTAAAGAAAGTTCAAAAATAGGTCTCCAGTCATTTATACTTAATGTCCATGGTCATTGGCAAAGTCAAATTACGTAGAATGTTTATTTTCATCTCATTGTAAATACAGAGTTTTTCAACTAGACACTTCAGCTTGTTTAACATGTATTTTCTGAATTAAATATCACATTTTTAATCGATTTCTCTGTATTCGAAAATACAATGTAACTATTCACGAGGTGTTATGTTATGTACTAGGTTATGAGTTATATGCATAACTCAAAAACTGCTAAAATTACATTTAGGTGCACCTACTGAGTTTTGCATCTATAGTTTATCCAAACCTATATGATGTTCACGTCGTCAATACAAGGTTACTAGATGATGACATTTTTTTCTATTAAAGCATTTGTCAGATCAACATTGCAGTGTTATACATGACAGGTTTGATTTGAGTAGTTAAATATGACTATGACATATGTACATAATATGCGTTTTGGACGAAGTTTGCATATAGCTGTGTGTATCACATGAAGGCAGATAATAACAGCCTCGAAGACTCTTCAGTCTGCGATGAATGTTACGCTGTCCAAGATTGTAGTGAATTGCCCATTCACAGGTGGCCATGTTTGAGAAGAAAGCCCTGATGTTCGAGAGAATATAGTCTTGGGTTGAGGCGACACCCAATTCGTGGTGAAGTTGCGTGTTTCGGATAAACCATGGGGCATTCACCGAGATGACATTTCACACAGTGCTGTCACCTCGTACCTCGTATTTTGACAGTTCTAATAAATTGTAGTATTTCTTTATACCATCTAATATGTGTGCAAGTAAATCATCTACAGAATATGTCACTTTTCAAACTTTAAATCGAATTACAAATAAACAATCTAGTAACTTTTTGTTGATGACGTGAACATCATATAGGTTTGGATAAACTATACAGGCTTCATATTATTATGTTGTAAAAAAAAAGGAAAATGCGTTTGTTCTGTGTTCGTGCCAACTGTCAAAATGATTATATATCGACCGAGTGTGGTATAATGTAACACGTGTTAAGAAAGAAATATCAATCTGTTAGTAAAGAAGCATTAGTGTAGATCACTTTCAAAATTGACTGAATAGTAGATGCATTTTCGATGCTTTATAAAAATGTATTCACATTTACAAAAATATTAAGTTTATCTTTGATTATAAATATTAACTAATGACCACTATTTTGTTTCCCTACAACTTTCAAATGTATGACAATGATATTACACATTTTACAAAGGTGCTATCGAAGTCGACATTAAATGTGTCAAAAAATTTACAGAACGAAAAGATCTGAAATAAAATTAGTCTTTGAGCACGGGAGAGGCGGGATCATGATTAACGATATGATTGTGAATTTGGACCGAAACCGATTTATATAAATTACAAATCGCGTTACGATAATTACGATAAGTGATACCTCATATGTTCCGTAGGCCGCCGCCGTGATTTCGAATTGTTTGTATTTCAGCATAAACTCGATAATCCAAAATGCGCCGATTTTTCTAATTTATTTTCGAGATTTCTGTTTGGGCAACTAAAAATAATTTCCAAATCTTCGACCAATTGACCGACAATAAAAGAGCAGGGAAACAAAGTTCTAAATTTGCATTATGGACTTCTTCGGAATCATTTTTGCATGTTTAATTGGAACCTATAAAAAGGAAGTGATTCGAGGTCATTGCACATAAACAAATGGAAACCCAACGAAATTTGATATAAAAATTAGGTAGATACTTATTATATACCTGAACAAAAATGACAAGATTAATATTGTAACACAGTTCTTGCGCATTATTTATATATAAAGGAAAACATGTGACGTTTCGGTTGTCAAAATAAAACGGATTTTTTCTTATTTTCGTAACATTTCTAAAACGTCAGAGAATACAAACGAGTATCTACACATACAATGTATATATATATATATATCTATAACGGTACAAAGGCCTGACTCCCAAGAAAATAAACCTCCAGAAACGAGTTCATAAATCATAAAGTAGAACTCGGTTGAAAATACATTCGTTGCACTTAAGACAGGTAAGAAAATCTTAATTATAGATACATTTATCGAAGTAGGTTCATAACCATAAAAGCGCAAAGGTCAAAACTATGTATTTACTTACCTTTATGATGACCTTTCGGGTATTATTTGCAACGACAATTGCACGGGGCTCGAGCTCGTGTTTTCCTGGAATGATTATTTCTTTGTATTCTTTGTATTTATTACACCAATTGGACATCTTATGAGTATAATCAATCAATCAATATAATTGTTGAGTGTCGTTAGCTTAAATAAGAAGACCAAATCCGTGTTATAAAAAAATATATTTAAGCTCCCGAAAACATCGACAATTATTAGTTCTTTAAATTATTCACTTCCATGTTTGTAAATAGTAACAACCACAAAGAATTTGCACAATTAGCTAGAGTAAGATGATTATGCACGAGTTGGACGGTGATCAATTACGCTCATTAGACTCACCTTAATATCGACTTTTACATGATCGCTTCCTAAAAACACTTAACACAAGAAAATACGCAATTGTCTATAAGTTTATAAAAAGAAAATGAGAACAAACCGAAATTGTATTTCACATGCAACTACGTTGCAACCACACGACACACGAACGGCTTTGTACTGATTTTGCTGGCAGCGCACCCTATTAGTGGCGCCTGCGCTTCAAAGCCCGCCTTATTCAAATTTACCAGCAAAAAGGTAGGCATCATCTTGAAGTATTTCTGAAGAAACTATTTTTCAGTTATTTAGCGAGCATGCACGTATAATAAACAAGCAAGTGGTAAACGTACTTTTCAAAAAAATTTCATTAAAATTTAATTCATATTTTATAGATATAGATACCGTATCTCTCGATATTTACTTAAGCATGCATATTTATCTATTAACCGATAAGTTTATATTTTTGTAAACATATTTTCATATTTTTTAAGACTGTTTATCTTCCCTTCTCACAATCAGTTAGGTACTATTGTATTTTTAGTTATGTGCAAACTTATTAATATGCGACAGTAATATAATTGTAAAAACAGATTGCGAGGGCCAAATAATTTTAGTAAAATGAATTGACATTGTTTTGACAAGTTTTAATATGTTGTTGTTATTGAACAAATTCAACGTTTAACTGATTGTGAAAACGATTAGGTAGGTATATTAGCTATTCTAATTGGATTTATGATCAAGTCCACACTACACTGCTAATCTATTTATTATATGGGCAACAAGTTTAGAATTTTTTACGATCGATTTGTCTTTAATACACTTTATTTAGAGTCAATTTCACCTACGCCAGATAACTTTATTTTCCAGTTACTTCTGTGGTAATCGATTGTTGGAACAATCCTTATCATAAAATTAACCGAAGAATAATTGGTACCTGGCATTGGTGTAATCGGCCATTAATTAGATAATTTTTAACAAAATAATTACTTAGACAATTGTTTTTTGGCATTACACATTTTTACATTATACATTTGTAAGTGTGTTTAAGAATAAAATTGTAGTATTATTAATTTAAATCTTTTATCATTTGTATAATAGTTACATTCAAAATAGAATTCAAATTACACATTTATTTTTATTTTAAATGTAAAATCTCTTATGAATTCGAGCACAACAGACATTATTTATTTTTATTAAAAGCTCAGGTATATTATTAAGCCTGCCATGAAAATTTTGTAGTACCTACAGCTTTATAAAAAACTGTCAAGTCAAATTGTGACATTTCAAATGGATTTGGATTCTCTCTTGAAAACACTCGATACTATAGGTCACTTTGGAAATATCGTTAGCACAGAAGAAAGCATAGTGCTTTATAACTCACTGCTGTTGCTTCAAAATGAAAATCATTTTCAGAAGGTGTATTTCTGGGGACGAATATTTGGTACTGACAAAGATTATTACATTGCTTATGGGTACGTGAAGGATGCACTATTAGGGAAAGTGTTTTATTACAGTACTAACTGCCTAGATTGGGGTTTATTGCCTCATCCGACTGAAAATAGTAAATTATTAACACCCTTGTGTACAACAATATTCCAAGGAGATGCTGCAACGGTGATTGATATTTTGATCGATAAAGATGAAACTACATTGGGAAAAGTTTTAGTTGCTCCTATAATACGAAAACTAAAAGAGGAGGATAGATTATCGGCCACAGTACACATGATTAATGACGATGCGACTATAGTTCCAAGAGGTGCTTTATTTAAACGACCTGATGGTGTTGTAGTAGAAAACACAAATTTCGAAGGTTTAAATTTGTTGGATGCTCAGGAACTGAAGTGTTATTTACATTATCGGCCTCCTCATCATAAATGGAACACAAATCTATTAACACGAATTGATTATAATTACGCTTTAGATTTTTTAGATACAGTAGATTCGGATGTTCCAGAAGGTTGTTGGACTATACAACAGTGTGCAGGTGGAACTTTGGCTATTTTAAAGTCATTGTATTGGCCCGGAATGGTGTTTTATCATTATGTCGAAACACCTAAATATGGATCAATTTATCTTGGAGGAGGAAAAAAAATTTTAGATTTACCTTTCATGCTTAATCCTCTGTAATGTCTACTACATCACTTATAATAAATCAATATGGTGCTACATCTACATAAATGATTGCCAATAATATTTAAGTTTTTCTCCCTTTCTTCTGTCTCCTAAATCTATAGAGAATAGTTGCCAAAAGTAAGAAAGATACTTATCAAAAATGCCTGAAACATCTATGAGAACTCGAACATAAACCCTTTGCAGGGAAATAAATAAATAATAATTTTAAATGTAGATCGCTATTCTTTATAAATTTGATGTTTAGTACAGTTAGTCTCCACACAAAAAAACACAAGACAAGTGCAAATTATGTTTTATAAATCATATATAAACTTCTTAAGTAATAAAGACTCAAAAAAATTGTGTTATTATTTGTAAGAAGTTTATTATTTGTTTATTGCAAGCAGAATTTTAGTGTGAAATAGATCAATTAGAAATCACTGAAAAATTTTCAAATTACCTTTATCAGAGAACATCTGGTATTTAGCACGGATGCTGCAATAAAAAATGTTCTTTTTGTTTGATTTATTTTTAAATTTATAAAATAAGAAGTACATTAACTTACAATTAGTTCTTATTCTTAATAGAGCAATAAAATAAAATATTAATATAATTATTATCATTTTATTGATTGACAGATACATGGAAATAAGTAGTTTAAATTTGACACTACTCTTATTAAATGTGCTTGTTGAAAATGACAAGTGCTTATATAAAAGTATATGAAACATATTATTCTTCAAAAGGAATTATTAAATAAAAAAAAATTGAATAAACAGAACATTCTAACTACCTAGTTCATATTAATAACTATTAGAATATTATAAATACTTGCAATATTTTAGTTGTACCCGATTGTGCACATTTAAAAACTTCCGACAATAGTTTAGTGTAAGTTTATGAGATAAAAAACAACTGTGTTTCTAAAAACATAAACCTTATTGTCTGTATGACTAATAATTTCAAAAATAAAAAGTAGATACATTACCTACAGTAAAATTTAGTTTAATTGTAATTCCTAAACAATCTAATTCAATATTTTAAACAGATACAAACTAACGACAATAATATGGAATCTCACACTTTTGTTTCTTTTTTGTATCATACTTGGCGAAAAACTCTTTTATGTCTTCTTCACGAACAACCTTCTTATTCTCTGCAAATTTCTTTAGGTATTCCATTAAATTCACTTTCAAATCGTTATAACCAGCAAGTGCTTCCATAAGAGGAACACGATCCAAAGAATTTAAAAACTTCATATCAGTTTCTTCTTGTTTAGCTTGAAATTCGCGAGCCTTTTCTTTACCTTTTTCTTCATATACTAGGACTGTATCTTGAGTATCAGTTAAAAACATCACTTTTTCTTTTTCGTACATTTTTATACATTCTGAACAGGTGCAGAGTTTCTTACGCCAATCGCTGAATAACCAGAATTTTGTTGATATTAATTCAGATTTTGTTTTAGGCTTTTTACAAGATTTATTGTTTTCTAGAGTATTACATTCCAGCATTTTATTTTTAAGTTCATGATCATTTAAGAAAAGTTTAGTGGATGATTCTGGAGTTTTAACTAAATCATTAACAGTACCAACTTCTACATTTTTACTGTCATTGGAGACCTCTGAAGGCATTCCCATATCACTTGAAATACTACTGTCCATATCTTCTGAGGTAACTTCTACTTTTTTTTCTCCTATTGTTTTATTAACACAAAAATCATCATAATACAGTAAAAACGGATGTTTCTTAATACATTTTTCACATGACATTTCGAAAAATGTATTATGGGGTGGAATCTCAACTCCAAGGTGTCGAGAATGAAACCAATCTTCACAAATAACACATTGGATCATTTCATCTGATATAATGTCTTCTACATCAGGATAAGGCCGCTTACAAGTACAATACATACCACAAAAATTTTGGTTATATTCATTAAATTCGTTAATCTCACTCTTCGAGTTGTCTAGGTTACAGACGCCGTTGGTAAATTTACCGTTACCACAATCGCATCGAAAATTCCGTTTGGTATATAACTCAATAAGCTCGTGTCCTTCGTGGCAATAGTAACAGCATGCCAGACAAATTCCTGCTGCCTTGGAGACATCCGTTTTTGATTCAGGAATGCAAGTTAAACAAGAATATAATGCTTGTCGTTTCATATAACCCTAAATAAGTAAGCAATATTAAATTTTGTTATTAAACGAACATTTTAAGTGATTACCTCTGAATAGGTGCATTTTTTGTCGTCTAGGACTCCAAGAACGGCGGTAGCATCTTCCAACATTTGCTGTTCTTTCTGTAAAACTTCTCCTAAAGTCACAATTTCTTGATCAACATCGTCCCTATTTTCTTCGTTGCTTGTGCTAACTTCCTCGGACATCTTATACGTTGTAAAAGCTAAAATTGATAAAAAATAGACACAATAATTTAGAAAGCTGTCTGACAACCGTCAATTTTAGAAACTAAAATGGCGCGATTTGCGACTGTAGTGAACTTAGCAGCCTAAAACATATATGGCAATGTCGCATTATGCGTTCAGATCGACAGACTAAACACACGTAAACTAAATTATGGACAAATAAAATCAATAAATACTTACACAAACTTTATATTTAAACAATAATAAATATCAAAATATAAAAAAAAATGATAAATAATATTTGCAATTAAACTACAAGGTGGGCCAAAAGAAGTCATCCGATGTTGTTTGGCTCTCATTTTTTTTTATAAATGAAAAACTTCGATTCTGTTTTTTGATTATGTTTATTTGAACCTTTAGAATTTTATTGGTCAAGTCGAGAAGATGATATCGGCCAAATGGGCGCCGTCACAATTGATTGCTATACGGGCTCGTTTTATGGCATTTTTCATCACTTCGGCGAGAACTTCGGGCGACAGATTCTCGCACTCGTGTCGAATGTTGTCCTTGAGGGCTTCCAGGGTCTCGGGCTTGTTCACGTAAACACGGGACTTCAAAAAACCCCACAAAAAAAAGTCTGGAACGGTTAAATCGGGCGATCTTGCGGGCCAGTGCAAATCGCCAAAACGAGAGATGATGCGACCAGGGAACGCCGCCTTCAGAATATCGGTTGTGGCTCGCGCAGTGTGTGCCGTTGCTCCGTCCTGTTGGAACCACATGTCCTCCAGTCCTAATTCGTTCAATTGCGGCAGAAAAAACTCGGTTAACATGGCCCTATAGCATCCATCGACATCCTCGGCAACAGCGGCGATATTCTCGGCAAAACGGGCGCTCCGGGGCTGGCCACTCTTGGCAGCGTCTCGTGTGGTCCCATACTCTTCAAGGTTGGTGGCCAAACGGCGTAGTGTTTGCGCAGTCGGTGTCGGACGACCGGGGAATCGGCGACGGAATTCGCGCTGCGTCAACACCACAGACGAATTGTTACGCAAAAAAATAGACACGATTATTCCGCGTTCTTGGGGAGTGTATCGCTCCATGGCTTGTTTACTTGTATTCTACATCTGTCTAGTTCACAAATGTCAAAACAGATTTGACATTGGCCGCCATTTGCAAAAATAAGAGCATCTTCCAATAGGGTGATTTCTTTTGGCCCACCTTGTACCTACCATAATATAAAATTCGATCATTCATTCAAAAGGGGTGGTTAGCGTCGAGACCCCCACGTCACCTTTTGCATAAAGCTGTCTTAATATGTTATAAACAATCTGTGAAAGTTTAAAAAATTTCTCGTGTGCATAGTCAGAATAACTCATTTTTGCAAAAACTGTAGGTTACGTGCTTCTGCCAAAACACTCGATATGTAACAAAGTAAAAATTAAGAATTTTCAATTTTTAAGCTATTTGAAAAATTGTATTTATGTAAATAAATAATTATTTTTAAAAATAAATAATAATATACTATATAATATACTAATAATATAAACTATTTAATATTAAATATTATTAATATGTACATATCATTAAATATTAGGTATTTAATTTAATTTATATTAAAATATATAGTATTTAATACCTATGATATCTTCTAGAAATCTCTATCTTCTTCTATGATATCCTAGAAACGTCGTGGGAAATGTTTAATTTAATTTATAAGCATTTCCCACGACGTTTCTTTTTAAAATTATATTTATTTTAAATGTAAAAAATTAAATTTTATAGCAGAAATACGCGATCACGTCATCAGTAAAAAGTTACTAGACTGTTTATTTTTAATTCGGTTTAAGGTTTGGAAAGTGACATATTGTATAGATGATTTACCTGCACACGAATGAGATGGTATAAAAAAAGACTACGATTTATTAGAAGTGTAAAAATACGAGGTACGTGAATCGCTTATACGCTTGGCTAGGCCATAATGTTAAGTTCCTAAATAAAAATTTTTCGTACTAGGTATACTGCGAAATTCAAATACTTAATTGACTTGGTTTAAATTAAGAGTTGGTATTTTAAGTACAATACAGTCTCGGTAACGTGAACTAATTACTGCAAATACTGGCGTTTATGTTTTCGAGGAGTTGATGTAACTGAATCTATGCGAACTGATAGATATAGCTTATTCAAACCTATATGATGTTTACGTCATCAACAAAAAGTTACTAGATTGTTTATTTGTAATTCAGTTTAAAATTTGGAAAGTGACATATTCTATAGATGATTTACTTTCGCTCATATTAAATGGTATAAAGAAAGACTACAATTTATTAGAACTGTCAAAATACGAAGTACGAGGCGACAGCACTGTGTGAAACGTCACCATCTAGTAACCTTGTATTGATGACGTGAATATCATATAGGTTTGGATGAGCTATACTTAATATAATTGATATAGGTACATAATATAGTGTAAAACGCCAAAAATAGTTAAAATGAAATAAACAAATATGTATGTAATTAATTGAAAAATGTTTCTTTTTGAGGACACATTACAATTGACTTAGCAACTCGATTACGTTACATTGCTAAGGAATTACATAAACAGAATCTGCAACGGTCCATAGACATAAAAATTAATCATTGTACAACTTCAATAACTGTAAATGAAGTTAAAGATTACGATGAGGATAATTTGACGACGTTTTGGTAAAACTATATAACCCACACTTTTTGCGAAAATGAGTTATTCTGACTATCTTATGCATCTAGGACAACAAACATCATCTGTTACCAATTTGGTAACAATATTTCGATTATTTCCACCGAAAAAATCGATTTGTATTTCCGCAAAACGTATCTTCTTATAAATACGCGACGACATAAAATGTGCTCTCCTGTAAAATTTACTTTTTGTGCGTTACGCCCTTTTGGTAAAACGCCATCGATATGTATACTCTATACTCTAATAGAACAGCATCATGTCATTTAAATCTCTTTAATTTTTCATTTTGAATTATTTCTAATTTAATAATGAACTGGTAGGTAAGATAAAATTTTGTATGCACCTCGGACATTACTTTACGTATACCCTCGGGCGACGAAGTTTGTCGCCCTCGGGGCATAAATATTGAGTACATACATTGATTAAGTGTCGCCTTGATGCATAAATAACTATTTCAGGATATTCTATAATAAACTTCTAGTATAATCAAATAATTCTGTATAATATTATATGTATACCTACCTATATTATGTATGTATATGTATAAAGTCGAATATACTTCTTACCTAGTATAATAGGAGTACCTATTTAATTTGTGTAGCTGCACCAAAAAACTTAAAAATAAACACGTTTTAATGCCACTTTACAGATTACCGACAAATCATTAATTCAATAACTAACGAATTAATTCGGGTAAATGTAGATAATAAGTTGTAAATATACTTACGTTTATATCGATTGCATAAGCTGAAACTTCCCGACATCTGTGCAGAGCGTCGCGGCGCTCCTATGACGTAGTTGCGCAAAAGAGTCATTGATTAAAACAGTTCACAATTTACCCTAACGTTCTTCATCATTCTCGCGATTCGACCCTTTGGGTAAGTACATATTATATGTATAGCATTTGTAAAATAATCATATAACTTAATTGAAACTTTGCGCGTACCTATTTCTTTTTGACGAATTGTAAATTTTATCGGCCACAGTACCTATAATTGTGAAAAGACGAATGCGCAGCGTTCTAGAAGTGAACGTGGTTTGGACGTTTGTTTCCATTAACAAATTCATATTCAAGTATATTTTTACATTGCGTAGTTTTAAAAAACAAAAATTGGGTGGCCGGGCTCGCGTGGTCTAGAGAATGAATTTTTTCGTGAATTCATTGATTTCTGTAACAGGTGGTTCATTGAGGACCCGGTTTGACACACATTCAAGTATGGGTTGGATTATGGAGCTCGCTTACCGTACGTAGGATCAGAATCTAGATTCTAGATACTTAATCTAAATATCCCTTAACGAGAGATCTGCTTAATTTACTTAAGAGTGTTAACAAGGGCTGTTTCGATTTTTGCAGAATGTTGCGTTAGGCGCAACGTAAACGTTTTTGTACAATCCTACAGGCGGTCGCTGGAGTTTTAAACATATATTATGTTTAAAACAGAATTGAAAAATATCGTTTTATCGTACAAAGTATATTTTCATGTCGCATGTATGTTTTTACTTAAAAAAACTAATAGGGATAGAAATTCGAGGCAGCCATCGGTTACCATGGACAAGGGAACAATAAAATTGGCGTATTGTAAGCTGCCAAAAATTCTAATTAAATCGTTTATAATGATAAATATTGAAAGTCCTTTATTTACTTATTCCTGCGCTATTACGATAACGGCGCAGTTTTCAATTACATCTATTATATCTACGAATTTCCATCCGTGTATTTGACAGTTTTCTCGAAATTTATTAAGAACGTTGCTTCGAATAATAAATGTGCGCCCGTTTCGACAAACAAAGTGCGGATTTTTATTTGCATTTTTTTTTTAATTTTAACGAGTCGTCGCCTTTTTAAATTAATAAGTAGGTACCTATTTATTTAAAGACGTACTTAAATACATATAAGTACGTATTATGGAATGTATCATATTATGGAATTCTGTGAATGTCGTGGAAAATTAAAACGAATAATTTTAGAAATGTTTTAAGTGTCCTTGTGTTTCTGTAAAAAGATAAAATTTATTTCTGATTTACGTAAGTAAATGTCAGTTCGTACCTACACCAATAGAAGAAAAGGAAGTTCAGTTTCTCTGTCGTTCTCTAAATATGATCATCAAAGTGTAGATATTAGAAAATTAAATTGTTATCGCTGTATATTCTTGTCATATATTAATAGTTAATTAAGCAATATATGGCCTATCCAAACCTATATGCAATTCACGTCATCATTAAAAAGTTACTAGATTGTTTATTTGTAAATCGGTTTAAAGTTTGGAAAGTGACATATTCTATAGATGATTTACTTGCGCACATATTAGATGGTATAAAGAAAGACTACAATTTATTAAAACTGTCAAAATACGAGGTACGAGGTGACAGCACTGTGTGAAACGTCATCATCTAGTAACCTTTCGTTGATGACGTGTTGCATATAGGTTTGGATAAGCTGTACTTATATTATATGTCAAGTAAACCTTAATATTTTTAAATGCCACTTCATACAGCCTACAACTTTTATGAACAACTATCTCTACATAAATATATGTCATCCAAATTTTATTCCGATGTACATGAGTACCTCATCAATAATAAATTACAATACATTGTACATTTTTTCATAATCGATAAAGCTAATTTCATCATTATTGTAAAAGTATTGCGGACAGTTCACGGTAATTTTCAAACATCAAATTTAATAACAATATTTGGGTTTTACCTGTACCTGTAGGTACCTACCTAAAACAACCAAAATTTCTAATATCTTAACACAGATGTTTTCTAAAAGCAGCAGGTAGAAAGGTTTCGGGTTAAGCAGGCGTAATGGGTCCTCAACGTAATCCCTTCTCATTGTTACTGAAAGTATTTACAAGTAGGTAAATGTATTTTTAGATTCTAGAATTATTCAACTGCTGCCGATTTACAAAGTCGACTTCAACATAGCAAATAATTTCAATAACTTGCAAAATTCGCTAATAAAAGTTACATTTTTTTTAAATTTATTTATTACAAAAGCAACATGATTGGTTCGAATATTTTATATATTACGCATTGATATCGCCGCAGGCCGAACGTTCCGTGAAAGCGCGTCTTACCTGTTTATTTCACAGGATTATGTATTGTTATGAGTATGCAATCATTAGTATTATACAAAAGTATTACTGAGCATTGGTGCCCACGGTGATATCAATACTGTAACCCAACGGTTTTCGACCTTTTAGTATTTGTGACCCAACTTTCCAAAACAGTTTTAATCCCGTCCCTCTTTCAAAGATTTTTGGGGCCTGAATATTTTTTTCTATATCTACTTTTTTTGTTGCTGACACCTTTTGACGCTTTTGTCTTTTTAAAATGTCTTCGCGACTCCCTTTTGTTATTTTGCACCTCGCGACTCGAGAACCGTTGTTCTAAATCGTTATGTTTCGATAAACTGGTCATTTCAGTTTCTTATAAAATTATAAATCAAATTCATAATTGAAATTGGAACTATTTCCAATTTGCACCTATGTACAACGGAACTATTATACAATGTGTATACAAAATGACACATAATTTTTCCAGTACGATGCAGAAGACCCTTCAGAGGATATGGAAAAAATAACTAAAAATCTATTGTTACTTTTAACAAAGTTGTTAGCAAAAAACTGTATGTTAGAATTGGCCACATCTCAAATACATATATCCGGCAGTAGAGGTCTTTATAACAGAAACTCTTAAAATGTTAATAAAATCAAACTAATCTTTATAGTTTATTTAAATATTTTTAAGGGTCATTTTCTAATTAGGTATGGGATGAAATAACATGTAAATCTAATACTCCCTCTATCCCAAATTAGTTGTCAGATTTGGTGCCTAAATCTTGTCCCAAATTAATTGTCACATTTCGAAAAAAATTACAAATAAAAAAATTTAGGCACACAAAAGTAGGTAAAGAAGAACTGAAGAACTGCATTTCGAGTAGTGTTGTTCATTTCCTTTTTTTTTTTAATTAATCTTCTTGACGAAACACTCATTTTGGGCACTTTTCACATCGAATTAAAGTGGCAGTGGGTGCACTTTCAAACCTTTGTTAGTTGTCAATCTGACACCAGCCTATTATATAACTTCTTTTTTGAGTATTTAATTTTTTAGAATATTACTTCCAGGATTAAATTGTATTTGTCAATAATCAGCAGAAAAAAAGTCAAATTTTACAACTAATTTGGGACAGAGGGAGTATAATAAATTATTGACATAAGTCAATATCTACTCTCTCTATCTACTTATAACGAATCAGGTGAAACAGAAAATGTTCAGATTGCATTACCTAACTATTGTGAGATTAACTGTTAAAAATACCTTAATTTGTCATACTTTGATAGCTTGTGATTATCAACTCACGTTAGGTATAATATTTCAAATAAAGATTTCTACAAAACGCCGATTTTGTTAATGTACGAAAAAGCAAAGTGAGTAACGTTTTATTTATTTTTAACATCGTTGCCAGATTCATTTTTTGATTATCATGATAAAAATTTGGCAATTTATAAAATAAGATTTAAAAATTAATCACCAATTATTATGAATTACTTTGGCATGAAACAATAAAAGTACTTTAGCTTTTTGTGGGAAATATTAGTTTTAAAAAATTTGCAGAAATGAAGAAGTTGAATTCTCAACTTTACCTCTTCATATCGACAAGAACGCTCAAGGAGGAACTTTTTAACAATTTTTTGGGATTCCTCGACAGTTCCCCTTCAATATACTAGAGAGCATTTGCGCAATTTTCTCACGGCATGCTTTACATTAAAGTTTTTTTTTCTCTTGAGGTGAATAGAACAAATTCAAATTTTACGATTTCTTTAAATTAAAACAATAAAGTATAAATTTTAGATGACCAGAAAACAGATAATAATAAAAACCACACAATAAGTAAGGCAGTTATATAGTACGATATTTTATAATCTCTTTACCTTAAAATTTTAAAAAAATGTATCACTTTTTCCAGATTATCTCAAAAACGGTGCATTTTATCGGAAATTATAAAGAGATATGATGGACAGAAAATTTTATGCCGATCCCAAAACATATTTCATATTACCGATCAAATAATTAATAACGGAGACAACTCACAATCAATTTAAAATCTTTGATTAGCCACCATTTTGAAAGAGGTCGGTCAATTTGGCTGATTAACGAACTCGTTCTTTGTTTTCTTCAAGAAAATACACTATCTAACTTTCAGCCTCCTACGATCAAAATTGCGACTGGAATCGTGTCTACAAGATTTGATTATATATATTATAGATATATATGACCGATCCAAAACAAACGAACTATATTTTCGTAATCTACGGATCAAAATCAGAGAAAATCCAAAACGGCACGTCCGAGTCCCGTCATCCGACAGGCTGAAATAGTTATATTTTCTATGAAAATTCGCTAAAAATTATATTTAAGTATTCAACATTTTTACATATATACAAAATACCTACTACATCAGCTAAGTCCCTACACAAATTTTAAAATTGTGCAAATTGTAAAGCAGAAATTACTACTTATTTTACTGTTATTCGTTTCTTTGACATATTTCAAACAATGCCACCTTCGATATTTATGGTTGGGCTAATCTTCTGAGAAACACCTGCTTTCAGTTTCTATGCAAATAACTAGAAGTATTATTTAACAGGTAAAAATTTGATGCTGTATTTTCGGTTGTCTACAAAGACAATATTTTTAAAATAATAAGAATATACCGGTAATTTCTTTATTGCTAAATTGTTTTAGATGACCGTTGCTGTTCTAAAGTATGTGTTATAGTTACTAGAAAGTTATATTAAAACTTCAGAAGTTCATCTCTCATCAAATATATTTAAACACCGAAAAACTACATTTTTTTATTAACAACATTAATTAAAATCGTTCTAAATAGACTGTTAATAAACTGTTGAAGTGTACGTGCTAATTTTACTTCTCAGCCTGAAAAACACTATCGTCTATACGACTGCAAAAAGAATAAGTGAATATTGAAATTATTTTTCAAAAAAATACCGGAAAACCTATTATTTTTGTTTATCACTTTGAATAAAAAATAATATATGTAAGAGCAAGAATAATCTTTTATAATCACGTTTATAATAAAAAAAAGTTTTATTGATGTTCATCTTTTAGATTTATTAAGTTTTAAGTAACACTGCAAATCCGTCTACTATCTCCTTAAATATAGTACTATTTAAATTGCAGAAAGAAAATACGATATTGATTTGTCGTGATATATTTCGATAAGCTTCTGTAATGGAATAAGAGATAATAAAATATCATTCTTATGTAAGTAATGAGCTTCATTTTTGTTGTGGCTGTTGAATTTCATTCACGCATTCAATTAAAATGCCATTCCATTGTTAAACGCCCACGTTTAATTTAAGAGATAAGTAGACCTATCTATATAACATTTTAGATACATACTACTTACAATTAATTATAAAACTTTTGCAATTATGTATTTAAAAATGCCGGCGAATAATTATTCGACGCGACGCGACGGTAGCGTTTTGAATTTAAAAGTTTCATGTCTAGTATAGCAATGATATAAATATCTCTATTTTTTTTAACTATTACCTAAATAAGTACTAAAACATGTTCTGAGTTTATGGAGAGATAGGTACATACCTACTACATCTTTTATTTTCGTAAATTCTATAATAAACGATAAGTTAACTTTTTCATTCCAAATTATTTGGACGTTATCTATATTTACCTAGTCTACGTAAACAATTGTAAACATATAAACTAACTATACCTATCGTATTTTTTGTATTTAACTTTTTGAGTTTTGAAACTTTACCGTTAAATGTATACTTATTATTTAATTATAACAAATACCCTACCTACTTATTGTTAGTTTAAGATAAATAAACTAGAGAAACTTACAGAAATTTTCCAACGTATGAAGGAATAAAACAAAAGATTTACGTTATAGCTATTCAACAAAAAGTAGGAAAGTCGTTTATTTAAAGGCAATGTTCAACAGAAATATGTAGAAAAATAATCGACGCTGTGCGATAGGCACAAGTTTAAACAAACTAATGGTGGCATTATTCGACGAAGTGGCTTTATCAAAAATGATTTAATTGTTTTACTGACAATGAGGCTTGTGATAAATTGTAATAATAAATATAGTCTATATTTACCTATATATGCATATATTTATTTTTGTATACTTATCTATACTTAGGTATCTTTTAAATTTTTATAGGTATCCTTCTTACGCTAACGTAGAATTGTTTATTCCTTGTACCATAGTAGCTCGTTAATTTATTATTATTGTAAGATAAATTTTTTACCGTTGGTTTTTCCTTTCTGTTTCAATAGCTAACAAGTGGTTATTGCTGATGCAGAAACATATACAAGTATTTATCTTTATTATAAGAGTATAATACATAGTAAACTAGTACGTTGTTTTAAACTAGTAGATATTTACGTATTTCAAATATATCTACTACCTACATAATAGGTATTACCTACGTGGATTGGAGAATGTAAGTGGTATAATTCTTAAAATTTACGTCAGCTAATGTTGTTAGAACATTTATCAGAACGTGAGCGGTGTAATCCCAATTAAATCTTTAATTGCAAGCCATTGTTAAATAAATAGTACATATAAAAATTAATATAATTATAACCTATTTTACCCATAGGGTGGGAGGTGTCTATTCTCTATCCGCTTTATGCACAAACTGCCCATTCCTTTTTATGCTGCGCCAACTTTTTCGCCTCAACCCAAGTCTTCCCTCTTTCTTCCAGTAACGTTCCTCTTTCTTTGTTCCAAATTTTCTTATTCCAAGTCCTGCTTCCTAAATTTTTTAATTTGCATATTGTCGTTCAATTTAGAGATATGACCGAACCACTTAAGTTGTCTCATTAAGTAAATATACTTACAATTGGGTATATTGTAAAAACAAAAGAACGTTTGAATATTTACAAACGCTAATGTAGTCGAAACTTGAATGTTCAATATATGTATGTATTCTCCACGATTGTACTCACAATCAGTCGGTGAGCTTTCTTTTGCTGCTGGGCCTCGTCAGTTTCTATAAACTTCCTGTTTCACCAACTTTATTTGATGTTGGAATCTTGGGCTTGCGTTTACACATATAGAAAGAGAAATAAAACGAAAATGTATCGTCCCATATTTAGGGGGTCGAATTTCTAAGAATTTTCTTTTCCTTTTTTGTGTCTCTGATGAGCAGGTGAAAAATGTTACACATACTGTTATATACTGCTATTCGAATTGGAATTCGGTACGCAAAATGCGAAAAAATGTTCGAAATTAAAATTTTTGGCTTTATCATTTTGTTCGTTTAACTCCACACGTGACTCCATGAGATTCACGTTAAAAAAGTTGAAGCTGCGATTTGACAAATCCTTCGATAATAGTAAAACTTCTTCTTACGTACACTTTTAAAACTAGAAAAATTTGCCAAAAACTTTAAGTGTTGATTTATATGTGTAGTTTCAGGAACTGTAGAAGTTGAAACTTATTATTTTCTAAAACTAAAACTTTTCCTACCCCGAGGAAAAGTTAAAATATTGTAGGTACCTAAGTTTCGATTATTACAGTTTCGATTGCCTATTTCTTTTTTATATCGCATTGCTTAATTCGTAAATTAGTTTTTTGTAAACCGAGTTGAGGTCGACGTTTAAATTAACAACAAGGATATGCGCGTATTTGGCGTTTTCTTTAGACGGGGTTCTTTGGAGGGCAATATCGTTGGCGCTGTGAAAGTTACCTAATTGTGAGCTCAATTTTGGTGTACATCAAAATATAAGTACCAATATAGCTACTCAGTAGGGGAATTCAACAAAATCATATTTACTATAGGTATATTGTAGAATTATTTTTGAGTGAGGGCTTTTTATGTTAATGAGATGAAAAAATATCATCAAAAAGATAAGAACTCTTTTAATTTCTTACGAAAATAATTCGTCAACTTCAATTAATATTTCTAAAGGATCGATGTAGCTTAATTTTTCTCAAATTTGTTGAACATACCTTAAAATTTGCGTTTAATTTGTATTTAAATCGTATTCAAGCCTTCGAGGACAATTAATAACAGTTAGCGGTAAGTTGTTTTGGTCCCTAATGAATATTAATAAATTTAAAAAAAAAACGAATATCTGAGAGCAGCATTCAATTACGTTTTTCAATGTTAAACAGTATTATTTATTATATATCTACATATTTACTTACAATATTATTTACTTTGTAGAACTTTACGAAGTCGAGAAAGTACTAACTTACCTTTCTCTTGCTTGTATACCTATGGCCTATCCAAGTGGCCTGGCAATTCACGTCATCAATAAAAAGATACTAGATTGTTTCTTTGTAATTCAGTTTAAAGTTTGGAAAGTGACATATTCTATTGATGATTTACCTACAAACATATTAGATAGTATAAAGAAAGACTACAATTTATTACAACTACGATGTAAAAATATGATGTACGGGGTGATACCACTGTGTAAAACGTCGTCATTTATGTAGTAACTTTTTATTGATGACGTGAATCGCCAGATAGGTCGGATAGACCATAATTATGATAACAGAAGCACGAATTAAGGAAAGCAAATTTATCAAAACAATCCAACCGATTTTCCTTTTTTTATTGATATAACATCTATACTCTACGAGATTGTCAAGTTGACAGCTGTCGCGATATTTCTAATTTTTTTTATTTTCTCGTGTGGTCGTCTAAGGCATAGTGTTCATAACTCGTCGAAAGTATTGCTCGTGTGATTTGCTCACTCGTACGATATTGAACATTTTCGACTCCCGTTATGAAAATAACTATATCAATTCTCAATGATGACATAAACTCACATAAAACCATTATAAACTATTTAAAACCGATTAAGGGGATAGTAGGCGAATTGCATTGTTTCTTAAAACTTAATAAATCTAAAAGATGAATATCAATGAAACTCTTTTTTTTATTATAAACGTGATTATAAAAAATTATTCTTGCTCTTATTTTAATTAATTTTTATTCAAAGTGATTCAAACAAAAATAATAGGTTAACCGGTATTTTCTTGAAAAATAATTTAAATATTCACTTTTTTTGGAATTCGTATAGACGATAGTATTTTTCAGGATCGGAAGTAAAATCAGCACATAAACTGCAACAGTTTCGTATTTACAACGATTTTAATTAATGTTGTTAATAAAAAAATGTAGTTTTTCGGCGTTTAAATCTATTTGATGAGAGATGAACTTCAGAAGCTTTAATATAACATTCTAATAACTATAAAACATACTTTAGAATAGCAATGGTCATCTGAAATAATTTAGCAATTAAGAAATTATTAATATATTCCTATTATTTTAAAAATATTGTCTTTGTGAATGAAGAAAACCAAAAATACAGCATCACATTTTTACCTGTTAAATAATACTTCTAGTTGTTTGCATAGAAACGGAGAGCAGGTAGTTTCTCAGAAGATTAGCCCAAGCATAAACATTGCAGGTGGCATTGTTTGGTATAAGTCAAGGAAACGAATAATAGTAAATTCCGAAATTCCGAAATTTTCCTTACTTTTGAGTATTAGCAAAGGTAATCAGGAAACTAACCGCACCGTATCTTTACGGTATCTACACGGTAGCCTTATTTTCACTTTGTTAGCAAAATAACTAAAACAATTGCATGAATTTATTAAATTTAGTAAAAAAAAGAGGGAAATTTAGAACAAGGACTATTAAAAGAATGCCAGGAAAAAATTGGAATTATTAGAATATTTTTTTTTAAGTAAAGAGGTGACAAAATAAAAAGTTAATCGAGATACTTGGGCATTAAACATTTTTCGACGCACAATTCATACACATACGATACTCCAAATAAATTAAATTTGTTTTTAATTGAACATTAATAAGGTATTAAATACATAATACTAAATACACTAACCACAATAAATTTTGATAACTGACTCGATTATTCCAAATTTTAGTAGGTATTCAAATATTTTCTCGTTGCCAATCTAAATTGTTGTGACAATTAAAAATTTGCATTTCGTTTTTTAACCGTAATCGAATGCATTTAAAAGGTAAAATCTCTCAAAATAAGAGAAACTAAAAATAATCAAAAAACATTTTACAAAATGAAAATCCTGAAGTAATTTTTTTTAATAATTACGTAAAATACAGACTAACACTACTACTGCTGCGACTGTCACTTGTCTGTAATAGACTATCAGAAAAAATTAGAAACTTCTAAATTTTTTTTTTCTATTTCCTACATTTCTATTTCTTGTCATCGTTTCCTCTCCTTCGCCAATTTACAGCGTAGATTTTTCCGTTGATTCCTACGCCTACGCTTCATATTTCACTGTATTTCACCAACCACTGTGATCGTGAAAACGCGCGTAAGATAAAATTTCGTTCGCAAAATTGGGCCGTCGAATGTTTGAGGGGAACCTTAACCAAGATCCTAACCTAGTCCATATCCAAGAACATAACCAAGCTCGATTTTCAGAGAATTTGTGTTAGAGCTTAAAGGTCCATGTATTTACACTTTATAAATACATAGAGAGTTAGTCGACAAAGAAAGATCCTACCTTTCCTCGTCGTATTAATTCTTTTAGAAAACACAACACTCGTACACTCACACGCAAAAAGGCCTTGTAAACCGAACGAACATTCCTCGCACACGCAACGAAAAATGCGGCGCCGTAATTTATTAATTCGAACTACTGAAACAAGCACTACCGCTCTGTACCACTAACGCGAAAGATCTCAAACGACTTTGCCAGAATTCTATATATAAATGCATTCTAGTGCATTATACGGATACTAGGAAATCCCGTTTTTATTTTAAAAACATTCAATTCTTTGTTCACGTAGGTGGCGCACATGTTTTATTACTTGCTTTGTATTTTATCGGTCACATAAAAATGCGATTAAACTTTCATCTGGTTTATGACTTGTAATGGGGAAATTTTCAATGCTTAAGGGCACGCGAATAGTTATAATATTTTTAATTTAAATACAGTAAATTTATAATTTTACTCTATAAAGGCAGTAGATAGTGATTATTCAAATAATTTTACTTTATCAAATTCTAGTACGACCCCTGCAAGTGAGAATAAGTTGTGATTTTTTGGAGTACATTCCAAGTTGTGAGTTAGGTATTTGTTACTTGATTACTTGGTACTTACGAGGAAGGTTAGGCAGGTGGAAATCTCAGAAAAATTTGAAACTTTGCAGGATTGTAGTACTAGTCAACCCTAATTAAGTGTCGTATTCCGTTCGTGCCCTTACGCGGTTTAAGAGGTTGAAACCATCCTTGAATATTGGAACTTTTTCGATTTTGCTTATTATCTCTGGAACAACAAGAGCTATCACCAACAAACTATATATTTTTGTAAATGGCTGTTCAAGACCTACATTATGATACAAAAATTAGGGGTGAAATTTTTAAGAGATGGCACCCCTTAGGATTTCCGTCGTACCTGTTTCCAATTTCAATCATGTATTTGAAGTTTTATAGCTTTATTAGAAACTGGAATGACCAGTTTATTGAAACACAAAGATTCTCAACCCGTGGGGTGTTCCCCATAAGGAAGCGCGAAATAACAAAAGGGGACTCGCGAAGACATTTTAAAAAGACAAAATCATCAAAAAGTATCAGCAGCAAAAAAGTAGATATAGAAAAAAATATTCAAGCCCCAAAAATCTTTGGAAGAGGGGCGCGATTAAAACTGATTTGGAAAGTAAGGTCACAAATACTAAAAGGTCGAGAACCGTTAGTTTAGAGTATAGTACAATACGAAGGCAATTGAGGCTACCATATGAGCACCAATGCTCCGTAATACCTTTGTGTAATACTAACGATTGTATTCTTATAACAATACATAATCCTGTGAAATAAACAGGTAAGACGCATTTTAACGGAACGTTCGGCCTACGACGATATCAATTGCCTTCGTGTCGTACTATACCTACCTTTTATTTTTCTTAATTAGCTATAGAGATTTTTTAGGCAGTTTTGGGTTTACCAAGAAAATCTTATTTAGTAGGAGTATTACAAAACTATAATATTTATTTTTAAAATATTAATTGTAAGGTGTACAATAAGAAGAAAGAACATTTAAATATACATATATCTACCTATATCTAAATATGCTTTTCAAAACAAAATGAATTATAAGATAGATATATAGTATAAATACATACCTATAGGATATAACACAATGCGTAATATATAAAATATTCAAACCAATCATGTTGCTTTTATAATATAAATTAAAGAAAAACTTAGCTTTTATTAACGAATTTTACAAGTTATTGAAATTCTTTGCCATGTTGAAGTCGACTTTGTAAATCGACAGCAGTTAAATAATTCTAGAATCTAAAAACACATTTATCTACTTGTAAATACTTTCAGTAACGATGAGAAGGATCGGTGGAACTACACTAGCGACATCGCAACGGCAATAGTGTTCAAAACTCCGTCTACTATCACCTTAAGGGTCGATTTTTCCAACTCCTGACAAATTTATCTGACAGATATTTACCATGGAAACAATTGTTCGAACAAACGTTTTCATGGTAAATATCTGTCAGATAAATTTATCAGGAGGTGGAAAGATAGTCCCTAAGTAGACTATTTAAAGAAATGATTCCTAAAATACGACAAATACGACATTGCTGTCTATTCAACTCGACAAGTTTACAGACATAAAGAGTACTTACACTTCGGCCAAACTTATATGCAATCCACGTCATTATTGAAAGGTTACTAGATGATGACGTTTCACACAGTACTCGTGCCTCGTATTTTGACAGTTCTAATAAATTGTAGTCTTTTTATACCATTTAATATGTGCGCAGGTAAATCATCTATAGAATATGTCATTTTCCAAACTTTAAACCGAATTACAAATAAACAATCTAATAACTTTTTGATGACGTGTTGCATATAGGTTTGGATAGGCCATACGTATAAGACACCAGTGATGTCGACATAAATTCTCGATATTTGCTTTTCGCAAAACCTACACTACTTCTTCGCGTTTCTAAAAGTGGAAAATACATTTTTAGAATTTTGTTTCGATTTTATTATACAGTTACCTACGTATAAAACTTAATGTTTTTTGCTCTATTATTAAATAATATTTTCACGCAATTCTCGGTACTTACCTATTCTTATAAGTAGGTACTTTCTATATTAACTGTAAATATAATAATATTGGTTACGATCTTATTTTAGGTCGACAGCCATAATGAAGTCCGTTACAGTTGTGATGGCACTTGTTGCAGGAACAATGTGTTACATGTCTCCGGGGAAGGTAAGTTCTACACCGTTCAATAATTTTGAAAATTTAACGGTATAATAATTTTAATAATGCAAATAAATAACTTATAGGGATTGCTATACCTAAGTGAATTGTTTAAGTACCTGCCTGTGTACGACGCCATCTAGAAGATCCCTGATTGCCATAAAGTATAACGCTTAGTAATAACACACTTTCTGTTATAAAGTAGCTAAACCGTCTAATTAGCGACTAATTTCTATTAATAACTTTTTTTAAGCAATATAGGTACTATAGGTAGTTAATCATTTACACTCGTACTTTTTATTATTTGTAAATTTAGATAACATATGCTGCTACTTAAGTTTTACTTAAGTTTACATACTATACATATCTATATACTTCCTGAACATTATGTACTCTTAAAGGAATTGTCTTTAAATGCAATTATAGAAAAGAAAATTGATATCAATTTTTTAAATTTTATTTTTTTTTTCATTCTTTTAATTTAATTTTTTTTTAAAAATTTTTAAAAAAAATAATTTTAAAGTAAATAAACTTTTTTTAAATTTAAAAAATTAAAAAAAAATAATAATTTTTATTTTGAAAACTTTAAATTTCCCAATTTTTTAAATTTTTTTTAATTATTTTAAAAAAATTTTAATTTTAAAAATTTAAAAAAAAAATTTTTTTAATTGAAACATTTTTCAAAATTTTAATTTTAAAATTAAAAATTAAAAACAAATTTAAATGAAGAAAAAATTTTGAAAATTAGGGTTTAATTTTTTTTATTTTAAAAATTTAATTTTCCATTTTTTTTTAAATAAATCCTTTTAAAATTTTAAAATTATCTTTTTAAATAAAATTTTCCCATAATAAAAAATTTTTAAAAGGGTAATTTTTAAATTGGAAAAAAATTTTTTCCCCTTTTAAAAATTTTTAATTTTTAAAAAAAAATTTTTGGAATTTAAAAAAAAAAACCCTTTTTTTTTAAAAGCTTTCTTAAATTGAAATTAATTAAAAAACTAATAATTTTAACATAAATATTTATTTTGAATAAATTTATTTATTTCCATACTATTGAAGTTCTTAAATTTTTAAAATTTTTTTACACTTTTAAATTAATTTTAACATTTATCAATTACATTTATTTAAATTTAAAATTTAAAATAAAATTTAATTTTAAATAATGAATTTGGTTTAATTTCAACCTTTTCCTAAAAAAAAAACAATTTCCATAATTATTTATTTGCAAATAAAAATAATAATTAGATTAATATAAATATTTTATAACTAATTCATTATCTTATTTTGAGGTAGAAATGTAAACATTTGTTAATTTACAAGTTAAATATTTAATAAATATAAAATCATTTTTAAATAACATTTAATTTTAAAATAAATATTTTTTATAACTAAAAATAAATTTCAATGTTAAAATTAAATGAAAAATTACTATATAATATTCTTAATATAATTTAAATAATAATAAATATAATTATATAATTTAAAATGAAAGAAATAAAAATTTTAGTTATTAATAATAAATAAAAAATTTTCAAATTTAAAGTTAAAATATAACTAATTCCACAAGAATTTACTATAATTGTGAACTGAATGATATCATTTCACTTTAATAAATTTATCTTCTTATAAATGACAGTCTTTCATCATATTCATTGCACTACATTTAATTCGATAGATCTTACTTCATTTGAATTTAACATTTAATAACTAATTAATAACTTTTGATATTAAATATTATTTAGAATATATTACATGTTATTAACTTATAATTAAAATGTATTATAAATGCATAAATTTTATTTACAGTACTTTGACAGTTATAACATTAAATGAAGAAGAACTAGCATAGAATTGATTCGTATAGCATAAGTATGTTACATATGACATTTTAATAACATTTCAGTACTTACATTCACATTAATATCTAATTTACATTATCTAAATAAATCTTTTATGAAAGATTAAGATTTCAATTAATAAATTATCGAATAATACCTAATATATAATCGATCTATCTATGTAAACTTGAACTACAATATCAAATTTATTCAAGTTCTATGATATTATCACTTTAAGATATGATTATTATCACAATTTAATTGAATTAAATTTTAATTACATTAATTAAATTACAAATTGCTATATTATTTAAAATATGACTTCAATTCTCTATTGTATTAATAAATATTTAGATTAATCTTCATTTTTAATTAACATTTAGATATTTAATTATTTATCAAATTTATAATTCATTTAAAATATTTAGAAAAAAATAGTTTAGTGTCGAATATACTATAGCACTTCATAATTTAACGATAGTATTAAGTTGTAGTATCAAATAATAATCAATTTAATACATAACTGATTTTATAAATGTTTAATACAATAATAGTATGATATCAATACATTTGTAATTAATTTTAGATATTATCTAATATTTAATCTATTATTACTATAAAGATTAATTAAAATTACCATTTTTAATTATTATGATTTAATTACATAATGCTAAGTATCATTCTAAATATATATTAGAATATCAGATTAATAATTTAATAATTTATAAATATTATAAAATCTACTTATTATAATTATATTATAGACATTAATATATATTGTAATACATTAACATACTATCAAATAAATATATTAATAATTTAGTATCTTTACTATTAAATCTAATAAATGTTTAATAGATGATGATTTATAGATGATAGATTTAGTATATGTATAAAATTATTTAATTTTAGTAGAAGTTATGTATATATATCTCTAATTTTAGTACTTTAATATTACTACATGATTACATAATTGACTTAAATTTAATTATATAATACTGTATTTTAATGAATATTATGTTTACCATTAACTTATTAACATAATATTAAAGAATTATCTTAAATTATACATATTTAGCATAAATCTATCTTTCTAAGTACTTATATGTATGTATTAAATTAATTTTAATAATTTACATAAATATACATAGTGCATTCTAATGTATTTATGTTAAAGTAACATTATAAATTTCTTAATAAATAATATAAGATGATACCATAATAAAGTTCACTTGAACTAGTACATTAACATATTATTAACATTTATAAATACAGTACAATTTTACTTATGTAGCATTATGGAATATGTTGTGTAGTTATATAATTTTACTTAATATTATAAATTTGCTATTTAAATATAATAAATTGTATAATATATATTTACAGATTCTTACTATTATAAAAGTAAATTCTAATATTAGTCTAATATCTCACTAATATAGTTACCTATAAATAGTTTAAATTATCGAATCTACAAAATTACGTATAATAGACTTACAAAATCTATACTGTACATATTCTTAGGTAGGTTTATTAAAGTTTATCTATACTAACTATATTTTATAGAAACATATAATATAGATCATATATTTATAATTACATAATATATACTAATTTTATTGCTACTATTATAATTAATATAAATTCTTATCTGTAATATAATGAAATATATGAATAAGTTCAAATTTACTACTATAAACATGTATAAACATAATAATAAATTATTACATATGTAATATAAGTTAATTTAAATGTTGTATGTTATTAACATATATATAAACATTTTAATTAATTGCTTTATCTAATAATAATTGAAAGTCAAAGCTTATATCAACTTACATTTAAAAATGTCTGTAAAATTTGTATGATTCAATATAAGTATATCATATAACTTAATTCTACAATGTTTATTAAATAGATTAGTCAAATTCTTTAATTTATAGATTTATTTCATCATTGAGTACTAATATAGCATAAATTACTTAAAATAGTATGATGACGTATAATAACTCTATACATGACTAATTTTATTGAGTATTAACTTCAAATAGTTTAATTACTCTATTTTCAGTTTATAATAGTATTATAAATTTTTAATTAATTAAATTTAAATTCATAGAGTATGTATTAAACTGTAAAGATAGTACTTAACTATGACTAGTAAACTATAAATATTAATATAATTAGAAACATATGATAATGTAAATATTTTAAAGAAACAATTCATAGGTTAATGATTCTGTCAAAAACTAGATGGATAATCAATTACAATTATAAATTATACATATAATAGCTAAATTATCTATAAATTGTTAATATTTAGACATATAAAAATAGCATGAGTAATTATTCAGAAATAAGTTCACTAATGTAATTTGTTAAAATTTGTAACATATTACTTCTAAGTTAATTAATTGTTAATATGTAATTATGCAATTTGTGTAGATCTAATAAACCTATTATAAAAATTGCGAAATTAAATATTAAATTGCAGACACAGTATACTAAATTTTACAAAATTTATACTTTGTATAAATGTAATATGGTCAACTTATAATTTGTTAAATAATGTGTACAATTAAATGCATAAAGTAATTTAATAGAATATAAAATTTATCAAGATAATTATTAAATGTGTAGAAATCTTAAACAATTTATATGATTATTTACTTAAAATATTATATAATGTCAAATAATAAGTTTAATAATGTCATTTAATATGAATGATTGCAATATTTTAAATCAATATACAATATTATAATTTTATAAAAGGTAAACATTATTATATATATAACTATTATTATATAAAAGTAAATTGGATCTTAAAATTTATTTCATATGTAAATAGACATTTATAGTTACATACATAGAAAGTTTAAAAGTCAATTTAGATTATAATAAGAATTATATTCAAAGTGTTATATAATAACGAATATAGCTAATAATCATTTAAATACAACATGTGAATTAGAAAACTTCAATATCGAATGAATATGATATGAATTGAACGTTACAAATATTAACTACAAATAGTAAACAAATTTTGATATAATAATTATGTTATAATATGATAATATAGTAGATGTATAACTTATCTTTTAAAAAAATTTAAATAATTGTAAAAAACATTTTATTATAATTAATTGAAATTAATTTAAATCAATGACTTGAATGCTTATATTTTAACTAGAGTTAGTTAATAATAATAATCTAATATTACAATTATAAAATGTTAGTCAAACTTATACAGATTATTAATCACGTAATGTACAACAAAATATTGTATTGAAATAATTGTTAAAGTGTAAATATAATGATAATTTAATTAATTAAATTGTATATAACATATGTTTAAATAATTTGAATTTCAGATATTTTATTTCAATAATAATATTGCAGTATTGACATATAAATTTTTACAATTATATTTATATTTATCAATAATGTTCAATTCTTATGTATAATAATTGTATCAGTTATAACTCAAATTCATAAGTACGTGTACATATTGCATATAATTTATGATTTAATAAGTTCATGTTTATATTTATAATAAATTTTATAAGTACTTTAATGCAACATCAATTAAATTACAAATATTAAATTTCGAAGTAATCTTACTCAAATGTTTAGTCATTGTTGAAATATTTACTTTCAAATATAACAAGTATGTTGATTATTAAAATGTATTCATGATTATATAAGATTTTACGTATTAATAATTTTATGTAAATACGTAATTTATATGTTAATCTAAACCTAGGTGTTTAATTACTATTCATGTAATTTTCAAAGTGTTGAGAAATATTCAATTTAAATGTTTAATAATTTAATATATATGTAATACATATAATATATTACTATTTTTTACAAAAATTGTAATAATTATATTTGAAATTAAATTTTAGTGATCAGCTGTTTATTTCTATAAATTTAAAACTTTCATTTAATATATTAAATGAATTGTATATATTTAAATTGTTATAATTACTAAATTTTAGAAAATTACTAAATGATTATTTAAATACATTTTAATAACTATCTAAATTAATTGTTTATAATAATGTTCAGAATTGAATTTTTTAGATTATATAATAATAGTTATAAAATTATGATATTATAAATATGTTTTATTACATAATAATATTTAATAAAATTAATTATATTATTAATAATATTAATACAATATTAAAATTAAATTATTAATACTTGAAATTTAAAATTGATAATTAAGATCAATATTGTTTGTTAAAATAACTAGTAAAATTTCAATATAATAATATTGTCTAATTAATTAACTAATCTTAATATCTATAAGTTTAATATCTTAAATAGTATTATACTTATATAAATTATAAACATTTTAATATTAAAATCTAGATTATATAGAATATTTCAATAGTATTTATGATTATTGAAAGTAAGTTACATATTTATATTAAAATATTATTTTATTAACATGTAGTTATGGTTTAAAAGTATCAAGTATGTTAATTTTATTATTTACGATATTAATAAAATACTTGAAGTATGTATAGTAATTTCTTTATATTTTAGTTTATAATTAGAAATTGACATAATTAAAATTTATAGTTGTATAAGTTTTATATACGTCTTTATATGTTTAAATATAGCAAAAATTGACATATATGTAACTCAATAATTTGTAGGTAAATTGTTAATTATTTTGAATATCAATTTTAGTAAGTGTTCAAATTAGAAATGTAGTATTTAATATTATTTGAAATATATTTAATTTATTAGCTACTTATTATTAATTTAAATCTAGTAAATTGTATTATATAAAAATTATACATAATTTTTAATTAGTTTATTAGTATTTGATTTATATTTATGTAATAGGAAATTATATATTAATAAATTAAATGTAGATTATTCTAATATTTTAATTATAAAATTAACATATAATTTATTAAAATCTATTGTTTAATGTATATTATAAATTATTTCGAATTAATCTATAATATCTATAGTTATTGTAAGTATAAATTGTATAATTACTATTAACTTAATTTAAAATAACTTTATCGTTAAAAGTTTAATTATAATTTGAAACAAGTTTATACTGTATTTAATAACAATTAGCGATATATAAATTATTATATGTATAATTTTAATATACTATCTAACATATAATTCAAATAAGATATCTATAAAATGCTAATATTGATTATACGTAGAGTAGCATAAATTCAATAAATGTTATCATATACCATTAAAATATTTAAAGTATATTAATCAAATTCTAAATTTCAAATTACATCAATCTAAGTATACTGAGATATAGTTATACAAAATTAAAAATTACGTATTATTTCTAAATTATATAATTGTTAAACTATTAATTGTTTCTAATAATCATAATATTGCATAAACTTTTATAACATTAAAGAATTCAAAATTTATATTTGCTAATTCCAATTTATTATAAAATCTGTAATTAATATAATGTCATGAATGTAATAACTTGATTTTAATAATTTCATAATTATTAAATCACTGCATATTTATAATCGTTATGTTAAAATGAATTTATTTATAGTAATTTAAATGATATTATTGTATTCCTAATGTTAAAATACATATGTTTTAAATCAAATTCGAAATTAGTTCTAACTTAAACATATTCTTTATATGATAAGTATCGTAGATTAATGTACATGATATGTAATTATTATGTACATTATATAATTTCAAATGAAAAATGTCCAAAAAATTTTTAATGGCAATCAACTTCGTATTTGTATCTTTAATTGATAATTGTACGCAAAGTTTTCAAAATGTATTAATCATTAAAGTATACAGTGTAAGTCATAATCTTGTATGTAAGTATCACGAAATCGGAAAGTATAAGACAATTCGTATATGTTTTTGAAATCATATAATGTGTAAATATGCCAATTAGTCTATTTACTAAATTAAGTAGTTAGAATACATTAAACATATAAACATTAACTTCTAGGTAAACATTATAATTATTGTAAAAAATAATGCAAATGTATGGTCTATATTAAAAGATTAGTACGTTAGGTCAATTGATATAGATATTATACAATTTAAATAATAGTAGTGTAAATTTGGTAAAAATTTAACTCAAGTTACAAGTACGTTTAACTACCTAGTTAGAAATTTGTTACATAAAGCAATATTTGTTTGTCATTTGAATAAGCTAGTACCTCAATAGTAAATGTTTACATGGAATTGAATATTCTGGTTAGACGATTATCTTCCAAATAGATAATAGTTTTCCAAATTGAATATTAATCAAGAATTAATATTTTAATAAAGTAATACTTATGATAAGATTCTCTGTTACAGTATAAATCTATTTCTACTAATGTTAATTACAAGTATTGTTAATAGATTGTAATTCGAGTTAATGAATTTAAATTCTAAATGTTTTTAAAGCAATATTAAATCTTATTAGATAATTAGTATTAAGTTGAAATAGTAATGTTTGAAATTAGAAATTGTTCATTGAAAGTCATTATTTATATAGTTAGAATATGATGATAGTAATTAAATATTAAAATCATTTAAATAGATTTATAACTTAAGAATTTGAGAGTTGTAATTATTATATTATTAACAATTGTAGGTAATTACTAGTATATTGAAAGTGTAAGAAAGTTACTAGGTAATTAACTAAATTACTACAGTATTTAAACATATAGTTATATTAACATATGCTATGAATTGAAGTTAAATTTTGCACAATTAAGCTATAATTTAAATCATTTCTGCTAACTTATTACATTAATTAATTTTTTAGTAATTCAATATATGCTCTGCAAAGCATTAATGCACTATATTAATTTGAATATAAACTGTATTTACTCAATTGCTAATAGACATTGCTGCAAATGAATTAATTTCAAATTAATAAATGCTGACGAATATAAAATTGGACAGATTCAGTGTATTATCATATTTAAAAGTAGTTTATCAATTAGATACAAAAATGATTAAATTTAAATGAAATTTTGAATGATCATTGACGATTTCATCAAGATTACCAACAATTTAGCATGACCTGGAATTAGAATATCAAGACACAACTTTCGAACAACTTAGATTTACATTGAAAATAATTTAAAATACGGAAATTGTACTAAATTTGAATACTAATTGTTTAACAGATTTTCAATCCGAATTTATAGAATCATTTAAAAGTGCATTTCAAACGAACTTGGATCAATTAAATTTAACTGTACATAATAACATAGACTAACATATATTTTAATGATTTAATTAAATTTAATAGCAATATTAATTGAATATCCTTATAAATCATTGATACATTAACTTATGATCACTTAAAATCAGAACTATACAAATAAATACTAATAATATCAATGTTACATAAAACTTAAAAATTAATTTAACGGAATTAGAATTAAATAATTAGAATATAAAAGTGTAAAGGAACTACGATAATACCGAAGACCACCGGGAAACCACCAATCGGGAACATATAAATTAATATAATAAATCTATCAAAACCATGAATAGTGTATAAATTTGTGTCGACACTGAGTGTCCCACTGAGTTTGCGAACCACGTCCACACTCCACGTCCTTTTGATGTGCGTTCAAAAAATCGACAACGAAGCTATCGTCTGCAATGGATTGGCCAACATAAGCAATCGTACGCTCTACATTCGCTATCCTGACAATAATGGGCCATTACAATAAGTAACTTTCGACAGCTGAATTGTCGGAGATTCTTCAACAGTTAGGTACTAATCCAAAATAAAGTAGATATATCTTTCTAGGTACGGATTAGCCACAAATAAAGTTCATTTGACGGCAATATAATAAAATTACAGACGTATCACAAAAATTGTTGATTATTTAACTGAGCCGTTACAAGCAAGCAGTATAAATGTTACATTAGTCGGGTTAATTTTCAGTTTTTTTGAGTACCGCCAGGTAAACGCATCGTAAACTATGTAAATACCTGATCCTTTTAAAAACATCTGTTATACTACTTGAATAAAGAGATTTAGGTGCAATTCATTCACTAGATTTCTTTTGTGTATTAGACAACTTTTAGTAATACGTTTGGCAACACCATCTTCTATAAGAGCAATACTGAACTTTCACTGCGAAATTCACTATATATAATATAATTATTATGCGATCGATAGGTTAATGATTTCGTATAAACGATAATTATTCATAATATAGTTTTATCGTTTAAAAATAATTAGGCAGTAAAAAATATTGAAAATTAAGTAATTGATGAGTTATTTGAATGTCAAGTAAGTGAATTAAGTACATAATATAAATTATTACATATAGTAGTAGTTTTTAGAATATTCAATTATAAAAAACCACGAAAACATATCCGAACAAAGGACTGCATTTAGTTAATAATCGTTTTTGTTTAATTTACTTATAATTAGTTATAAACAGTGAAGTGGCGATTAAAATTATTATTAAAATGTTAGATGATTTTAATTTTTAATCTAAACTAGAATATAGAGGTTCTTACTTATTGATATCCAAAGAGGGTAAGCAACAGCAGCAACAGGGCCAACAGCAGCAAGGGCCAACTTTAGTGTTTAACGATTCTGGCTTAACTTTTCTAATGAGTTCTGCTTCTCCGCCACAGTAAGCAACAAAAAGGCAAAATAACTGATACATGCCTGCCGTGAAAATTCCTTGTGTCACCGCTTCCGCTAATAGATGAGATCTAGGAACAATAGTTGCACAAAACGTTACTAAGGCAACCACCTACAAAAATACATGTGTTAGCAATTATCGGATTATCTATTACGTATTATATATTACGCTATTACGTATAGCAAACAATTCCTTATTTTGTTACAAAACGCGCAATTATTTATTAAACCCAGTGTATCCTGGTTTCATACCTACATTTAAAATTAGAAAGAATAGGTACTTACACTCTACTCTACTACAAGTAGTAGAGAGTAGTACTCTACTAACAAGTAGATATGTTTAAAAATATGAATAAACACATTTCATGTTGAATTTAAATTATTCTGTATTGATAGGTAGATAATTTTTAATTTTATAGGTAATCCTAATACCTATATAATACCTAGGTAATAACTAATCTATTTTAAAAAATAAAATAAAAAACGTAAAAAACGAATTTTGGAATTTAAATCATTTTCTCTATTTTTTAATCTTGTATTAAAAATATAAAAAATAATAAAAGCGCATGTTATTTAAATGGTTATTAAGTTTTTGACATGACAATTTTCAAATAATATAGTTAACAGAACAAATTATGGAAGTAAGTAAATAATATACTATATTACTATATTATCAGAGCATAACATAGTCAAAGCGTGAATGAAAGTAAAATCGTAGAATTTACATCGCGAAAAATTGTATTAAACATAATATAAATCGTATATTCTTATCACAAAAAATTAACTATGTACATGGTAAAAAAATACAAAATAAATGTATACTGATAATAATTACCGGATAGACTCCAATTACAAAGGTCGAGTGAGCTTTCACTCTAGGAGGCGAATTTTTCATGATATAATGAAGAGTGTCGAAGAATAAGTAGAGGATTATTCCTACAGCTACCGCTCCAAAAGTCACTAAGGTTATTCCATATAAGCTGATGGCTGAAAGTAATTAAAATGATCATTAATCTTCTTTTGTAATACATATTATGTATTTACAATACCTATATATTATAAAATTTATAAGTTTATGAAGAGATAATGTGACAGTTACATACTATTAACAACGTAGGTGTTTTATATTCTCTAATTCATATATATATATATATATATATATATATATATATATATATATATATATTGAAATTTTGAAACGATTCTTTGCATTTAATAATATACCTTTTCCCAATTACCTATCATATTTTAAATTATTGATATGATTTCATAACCAACCAATTGCACCACCAATTGTGTATCTCTTATATTCTTATAGTAACCGATAATAACCATAATAATAATCATGTTGAGAATGGTTTCGTGAACATGTTGTACTTATATAATGTATTAAGTACATTTAGATATAATGTAGTTCATTCAATATTTTAATTAGATGATGAAAACTCTTGGTAAATTTTATATTAAAAAGGCAAACAGTTTACATCCCTATCGATTATATGTATATCTACTAATGTAAGTAAGTATACATACCTACTTACCTACTTTTCAGTTTTTTTTTAATTTGGTGCGCTTAAATTTTATAATTTGCTAATTTCTGCGAAACTAAATTATCAACAACTATGTATGAAGGTACAGTCAAGTTCAAAATTAATATCCTAAATCGCGAGTATTGCGCACAACAAACAAATCTATAAAAAGTACTTACGATGTGTAACACGAATTATAAATACAATGTTACTGCTTTAAATATTCAGTTCATAATTAATTTTGAACTTGACTGTACATATGTACATATTGCTATGTAACGGAAAATTGTAATAAATAAAAAAATAAAAATAGGAAAATTAAAGCAGAAAATTAAATTGTAAAGAAAAATTAAAACTGTTATGTAAAAAGCATTAAAATAAGGGAAAAAATTGTGTATGAATAAAGTGATAAATAGTGTACGAAGAAGAGATCGAGTAATAGCAACGTAGAATTAAAAAGTTCAACGAAGAAGAAAAAATATCTTCAAACAACAGTCGGTGAAGAATTAAAAAGCAGTGTAAACGATTTTGGAATGGAATGGGGGATGTTGGTGTGAAGTCGAAGTAACACAGGAAAAAGACAAGGAAAGAAAGGAACAATAACGGGTGAGCACATAAACTAAAAATAGAGACAAAGTAGTTAGGGAACCGAGTTTAACCGAACCGTGTTTAATTGTAAGTTAAATTTAGTTAGGTTTATATATATATATATATATATATATATTTATTTATTTATTTATTTATTTATATATACAGTGAAACCTCTTTAATCTGGACACCTCCGGGACCAAATAAAGTGTCCAAATTAGGGAAGTGTCCACATTTGGGAGGGGTCTTCAAATTTTGTTATATAAAAAATACAGATATTTATCATGGCAAATATAGCAGAAAATTTATTATAAATAAACATAAAAAAAATTATTATACAAATTAAAAAAATATATTGAAAGAAGTAATTTATCTTTGTCTGTTTTTGATTGCACTTGGCAAACGAAATGCAGTCTTCTACTACTATTCGTAAAGAACTTACTATATTTACTAATTTTGGATTATTTTTATTTAAAAAGAATGATTTTAAAGATTTTGTAATCGATAGTGCTTCAGAAAAATTGGAAATTTTATGTAAATCTTGATATTCGCCGATTTCACTCGTATATTCATCGATCTGATCTGCATCTTCGTTGTCTGATGAATCACTAACACTAAAAGAATTTATAATGTCTATTATTTCACACGTTGTATCTTCTGTATGCACTTTACTGTCCATTTCTACGTATTCTTCTAGAGTCTCTATTTTATTTCTGTCTGCTTTTAATAATTTGGCTTCACTTACAAAATACACTTTACCTGTATTTGTTCTAACAGTTGTTCAAACTAATCCTTTAAATTTGTATTTATTTTTAACAATGATATGCCAATCAAGATTACTCCAAAGTAAACTTTTCTATTGTGAGTAATAAGCCTTTTTAAGAAAACATATTTTAATATAAATTCTTAAAAGTCTAATATGTGCAAATGGTTTTTATTTTTATTTTCTGTTTAATTGTTCAAAATAAAGTGGTTTATGTGTAATAAGGGGCCGCATATAATTGTCCATGTCTGAATTAGGGAGTGTCCACAATTTAGAGGTGTATTTTCTACATAATCTTATGCAAATGATTTGGGATACCTAAAATTGTCCATAATATGTGAGTATCCACATACGAGAGGTGACCACAGATAGAGGATTCACTGTATTAATAATAAATTTAATAATAATACTCTGAGTTTAATATTAGCTTGGTTATGGCAAAGCCGTGTAGCCATAGCCATATATGTAGGTATGTATAATACGATACACTTACACTGTACGGCACTATCATCGAAAAGTAAAATTATACGTAAACACATTGAAGTATACAGAATGGCATAACGAGTTAAAAGTATTACAATAATTAAATTAAAAATTAGTGGAATTACCTGATGCTTATGTATCTACTACTGAATGTTTTCTAAGTCAAAATTTTCAAATCAATAAAAAACTTGTAATTTCTATTAAGAGTTTATTTAATTTTAACATATTATACCCTACCTACTTATTTTTTAAGAACAAACATATTTATCAAAATCTATTAAATAAACAATAGCTACCTATTTATTCAATTTATATATTTTTACTTTTATGAACAATTTTATAAACGAAGACTGTTCTAATGAACTATTTCTATAATGAATGATAGAAAGATATAAATGATAAAAAACAAGATATGTAAGTACCTACTTACTGGAAATTTCCCAGATCTTGATATAATAATGAAAAAAATTAAAAAGAACATAAAACAATCGATATACCTACCTACTTAGATCTCGAGATTTATAGAGATATAATATTGCTTTATGTAGATAAATCCCCAAATAATTTGGTAAAATTAAATATTTAATTATTATTCGTAAATTATTATTGATTAAATAATACAAATACTTAAGTGCGCCAACCGGAATGTTTCTGATTTCAAATAATGCACTGTAATAAACATTTAAAAAAAATCATCAAAATCGGTTCTGAACCTGTGCGTTCCGAAGTTTTGACGATTTTTCGGCTTTATTTACTCGACTACTATCTAAGTGATTTTAATGACAGTAAATAATAAGAGCAAGTAAAAATAATGATCTGGTGAAATTTGTAAGGTACTGTTTATGAAAAAACATATTACACTTAGTCCAAACCTACATGCAATCCACGTCATCAATGAAAGGTTACTAGATGATGATGTTTCACTCAGTGAAACGTCATCTAGTATCTCGTATTTTGACAGTTCTAATTACTTGTAGTCTTTCTTTATGCCATTTAATATGTGCGCAGATAAATCATCGATAGAATATGTCACTTTCCAAACTTTAAACCGAATTACAAATAAACAATCTAGTAACTTTTTTTTTGATGACGTGAATTGCATATAGGTTTGGATAGGCCATATGTATATGTATACTTTCCTAATATTTACTAAAACATGCACAATATCTACCATACCATATTGTCTCAAAATATTAACTAGAAATTAGAATTAATTTCGATTAATATATGTAACATACCTTCCTATATGTTTAAATAAAAAATAAATAGGTATAGCTCATCCAAACCTATATGATATTCACGTCGTCAATACAAGGTTACTAGATGATGACGTTTCACACAGTGCTGTCACCTCGTACCTCGTATTTTGACAGTTCTAATAAATTGTAATCTTTCTTTTTACCAACTAATATGTGCGCAAGTTAATCATCTGTAGATCAACGTAGATCATCATGTCACTTTCCAAACTTTAAACCGAATTACAAATAAACAATCTAATAACTTTTTTTTGATGATGTGAATATCATATAGGTTTGGATAAGCTATATCTACCTGTTGATGTCAACGTTATATTTTAAAATTATTTTAAAACACAATTCGTTCCATTTCAAAATTATTTCATTTGACAACGGTAGAAATGAATTATAACATTGAAGGACAATGCGAGTAAGCATTATTGCGATAGTTAACGTTACTTCATATAGCGATGTTAAGTATGTACATAGAAGACGAATTTTGTAATAACTATTTCTAGGTTTTACATTTTCCTACATACTAACTACATATCTAACTTCTACATTTTTAATATTTAAAATAAAGATCTTTTAAATGGGAGAAAGTGTAATCTTTAAAAGTGAAAGTATCCTGCCGTAATATAACATAAAAAAATAATAATAATCAAACCGGTAAGTAAGTAGGTCGATTATGTAAAGAAAAACTGAATACCTACCAAGTATCATAAATTTTTCAAGATTTAATATAAGTATCATCAAATCATCCGAATTATTTATGTCGACAATTTAGTAAAAGTAAAGAAATAAAAATTCTTATTGTTAATTACACTTTACAAACACAGCATTTTTCTTAAAAACACTTTGAAATGTAAAGGATTAAACATACAACTTACCCGATATGTATTCCTGAACAGAAGGAATAGTTTGATTGCAGGTCGTCATATTGTGATTTGTAATTTTAACTAATTTAGATAATCCATAACTTTCGATTTCTTCCGAAATAACATCCTTAAAATTATTTAACGATATGTCACTCATTTTGATTGCCGCGAAATGTTATACACTATTCATTTTAACAAATATGTACCTACTTAAGTATATACTAAAATGTGTATAAATAGGTACATAAAAATTTATTACAGCACATTTTACAGATTCATAACTTTTTTAACGATCGAAGCTGTACGTAGGTATATGCGCAAGTTAGCAGTACCCTGTGCAGTAAGCGACTGTGCTTTCTTTTATCCAACGAGCGAGTATCTACAACTTGAACAATGAAGTATCGTTAATAGGTCCAAACCAAACCAAACCTTTTATATTCAATTTATATGTATTAATTATTTATCCATTATTGCAAAATCGATAATTATCTACTCCTATCATTTATCAATTGAAGTGCTCGGGGGAAAATAGTGACAAGCCACATTATGTTAATTTCGAGAAAAGACGGTTTAAAATTTACAATAAAATCCTGAAATCATGTTATAAAAGTTATCCATTTTATATTTTCAGATATTATCAACACTGTTATTAGTTTTGTATTTCAACTCAACAATTCAAAGAATATCACTTTGGTTACCAGTAAAAATTAAATAAAATTGAAAAAATTGTGGCTTATCATTGTCTTTCAACCAAATAGTTTCAACTCAGTTTCTATTACTACAGCTAGGTATTCATTTTATTAAGAAATCGTACAATATTGTAAAAGAGAGAGAGAGTGAGAGAGAGAAATAAATAGATAGATAGATAAATAAATTTTATAGATAGCATGAAAGCATTCTTCCTCTTAAATGTTTGCAGGTTCTTTTTAGGAATAATGGCACGTGTGCATTCTTCATCAGTGAATTTGCACGTAACTTAGGAATAACGTTTAACTAAACAATAATAATCAATTCAATTTGTTTAAATAAAACTTTAATTTTTTATTAAAATTTAATCGTGTTTAATTTACATAACTAATAAATGAAGTATTTTATAGATTTTTGATACCATTTTAGGGGCAGCATACTACCCCTAATCTTTTTAATCCTATTTTCCTTCAGGGGATTGATTTTAAAAAAAATTAATACATTTTAATAAATTTAAAAAATAAATTATTGTTTTTGTTTTGAATGGACTTTCATTTTTGTTTCTGTTACAGTTATTGACATTCTTAAATAAATAATAATAAATAGTAAAAGCAACATCAGCCAAAAATGATAGTATCAAATTTTTGTTAAAATAGTAATAAGCCACATAAAACTTTACTAATATTTATTTCAGAAGAATTGCTGATTTTACTGCCATTATTTGTATTAACATTATCGTTGACCTTATCACTATCGTTAAATTCACTCTATTTATCACTATCACTATTATTTTCCACACTACGATACAACTTTTTCTTGACTGGGTGATAGCTGGCGCTTGTTATATTGGATATTGTGTGGCTTGTTACGTTCTTTATTAAAAAATTCTGTATTTGAGATTTATTAAAGAAGAAAATTACGTGATTATATTATCATCTATTAATAAATCGCCTCAATACTTTTACAGTAGCTTTTTACCTTCGTTTAACACCGATTTATATTGAAAACTGAATTTTGACCATTATTTAGCTTGTCACTATCTTCCGCCGAGCCCTCCAAGTTGTGCCGTAGGTATTAGAGTGTGGTTAAACGATTATCTTAACAAATTTCGATAATACCTTCTATAAATGTCTCTTATACTACGAAACTACTACTGATTAGGTAGGTACTTACTTTAAAATGTCGAGTAATTTACCTATCTAACGATAAGAATAGGTATGGCTACTTTCTTAATTTTGATTTTTAATCCCAAATCGTAAAACTAAAACACAATTAGATATATTTGCCGATTTAACATTTTACTATAAATATGTAGTACCTACTTAATAAATAAATTCTACCTATGTAGGCAGTTACTATTACATACATTAAATTCTTGTAATTGTAAATAGTAGATAGTACTTACAAATAGCAATATTTAAACATAATAGTTTACAGAAACAAAATTAATGGAAAACGTGTTAGATGCTTATGAATATCAATATATATTTACTATTATAAGTATATTATTAAGTATATATATATATATATATATATATATATATATATATATATATATATATATAATTATAAGAATGTTATGCCTTTATTAATAAATAAGTTAGTAATCTTAAAACAACTATGTATAACTTATCCAAACCTATATGATGTCACGTCATCAACAAAAACTTACTATAGCTTATCCAAACCTATATGATGTTCACGTCATCAGTACAAGGTTACTAGATGATGACGTTTCACACAGTGCTGTCACCTCGTACCTAGTATTTTGACAGTTCTAATAAATTGTAGTCTTTCTTTATACCATCTAATATGTGCGCAAGTAAATCATCAATAGAATATGTCACTTTCCAAACTTTAAACCGAATTACAAATAAACAATCTAGTAACTTTTTGTCGATGACGTGAACGTCATATAAGTTTGGATAAGCTATAGATTGTTTATTTGTAATTCAGTTTAAAGTTTGAAAAATGACATATTCTATAGATGATTTACTTGTGCACATATTAGATGGTATAAAGAAAGACTACAATTTATTAAAACTGTCAAAATACAAGGTACGAGGTGACAGCACTGTGTGAAATGTCATCATCTAGTAACCTTGTAGTAATGACGTAAACATCATATAGGTTTGGATAAGCTATAGGTAGGTACTCATTATTGTTAGGTAATATAATTCTTGTTTAAAACAATCTGTAGCAAGTGAGGTTCACACATACGTAGGTATGTACTTATCTAGTCTTACCTAATTCTCTCATTTGATTTTTAACTAATCGTATTAGCCAATCTTCATCTTCGTATAATTATACGACAGATATTTTTCATGGAAACAATTGTTCCGATGAGCGTTTTTTATAATTCATTCGAAAATGAAAAGACCGCGATCATAAAGATCAAATTTATAAACAAAATACATTCTCAACTAATAAGTAAATATACCTACTCAAATAGCTAGGTAGTTCTGTTTTGTTTTAAACAATCAATAAAAATCATGGATAACGAACTTGACGAACTTTAATTTCGTTTATGAATTCGAGTCTAAAGCTTTGTATAAAGCTACCTTTTAAAATTGTCTTTTGTTTTAAATGTGAAAAATTCAATAACAGCACATATGACAGACACAATGGGACCATTTCAAAAGAAGATTGGTCAAAAATCGTTCTGCACGTTAATTTGATATCTTTGCGATAATTTTATATGTAGGTAACTTAGAGAAAAATTAGTTATTCTATATAGTATATACTATATACATATAGCAAACTAATAAATTTGTTGTGTGTTACAATAATGTTGTACATTACCTATGTAGTTTTGGCCATATAGTAATTTCAAAAGTTAGTTTGAATTTTAGTTAGTAAGTTTTTATAAAGAGATTTTCAACATTTATTTTTTTAAGCATTATACAATAGTTAAATGATGCTTAATGTTATTGTATGTAACTGGATGTAAATAGATATGTACTTACCTATACCTATTAAACATAAAACTAGAAATTAAAAGAAAGAATAGGCGATGAATGGGATGCAGAATGGTACTGTACAACAAACAATTAACTAACCAATAAGACTAATAAAGGACAACGCCAAAGAGTGGCGATAATATAATCGGAGTATAGATAACAATAGAAGAGAATAAATAGGCACATAGACACAATTAGACACATATTTATTTAAGAATAGGGCATACGAAGCATCTTCTCTAGTCAGCACCTCAATTTATTTGCGAATAATGTCGATGTGTAGTGTCAACGTAACATCTATTGACAATGTGAGTGTGATTTCTTCAAAAACGAAAGAAAGCTCTGTAAAATAAATAATTTACAATCTGCGAACAAATGGTGACTCTAAATCAAGCAAAAACATTATTCAATATCTGAAAATGATTGGACTGGTCCTTAAAAGTTAAGTTTGTAAGCTTAAGGATTAAGGTTAAGCTTACAAGAAAATCAAAAGTGCTAAAATACTTATTAATATAAAAAATTGTGTCCGAAAAGTGGACGATCAAACGAAGTAAGATGATAGATCATTTACAACCAAACATATGTGGTTATTGTTGTTAAAGTAATAACTTTAATATTGCAATAGCAATATTTGTATTTTTTTTGCAAAATCGCATAGTGCAAGCATTAACACATAATTTTAAACACAATATGAATTATTTAATAAGTTATGTTTATTAAATGGTTGGTTACATTTCTGTAGCATGTACTACATTTTATTTCTGTCATGGCCATTTAAAAATCAAACAATTTTATTATCCAACGAACTGTGTTCACAAAACCTTTGTTATTGTTTGATTGATAGATTGACAGAGTTTATAAAAATGCTTAAATATCAACCAAATAACTCATATTTTGTTTAAAACCACGTGTTTAATGTGCAGTATCGATTTCGCAAAAAATACAAATATTGCAATAACTTTTGAACCGTCAACAATTGGATAACCACATATATGGTAATTTTGGTTGCAAATGAACCTCCCCTCCCAATGTGAGGTAATAACCTCACATTGTTTGATTGTTGACTTTTGATATAAAAAGTGATGTGAATTAGATGTAAAATACAAATATAATACGTATAAACAGATAGATATAAACAATTTTGTAGGTAATTAATTTTTGATAATACCGTAATCTCTTAACATTCTCGGGGGTTACGTTCTAGAGAACCCTCACGAATGTCACATTCGTGAATGTTGCGACTATCTTCCTGCGTAAAAAAGGGGGTTTGGTTCTATGAAATTTTAAATTGGGACGAAAAAAATATGTTTAAGTATTAAACAGTATATACAGATAAAGTTAATTTGCTAATCGATAGCTGAAGATATTTGAATTTTTTGTGATTGTTTAGCAGAATAAATCTGTTTTTTTTTATAAATTTCACAATAAGAAAGGGCCGCGGTCTGGATTTCTCATAATTTAAAATCTTTTTTTTTCATTATTTAGCTTTATTTAAAGATTTGTAGTAATTCTCAATTCTAAAAATTCGTTTACCAAATAACACATTTTAGAGAATAATTAGCTAAACGGTTCTAACTCCCTAACGGTCGGTTTCTATTGCTTTCTCAAAAAATTGTTTAAAATGTCAATGTTCAATTTTAAAATGTTCATGTTGTTATGATCTGTATTAATATTTTAATGAAAAAACCAATTCAATGCACTATTAATTAATAAAAAAATTTACGAATAGTTAAAACTCGAAAATGTTAAATTCGTAAATGTTGAGGGATTACTTACTGTATAAAACTTTCCACCTTCAAACAATAACAATAAAATTTTAAAAAGTAATTTCGGTTCTATAAGAGTTTAATTTTAGATATTCTGAATGAGTCTGATTTAGTTATATACCTAGGTAATAGGTTACCTAGCTTACTTGTTATCATAAAGTTTCACGAACAAAATCTTTTATACATATATATATATATATATATATATATATATATATATATATATATATATATATATTTTGTTTTTTCTGAAAATTACGAAAATTGAGAGATAGTTTTTATTCTCTAAATGAAAATTCAAATTTTGAAGAGTTATGCTATCTTTTAGATGATGTTTTGATAAGAAGTCTCCAAGGTATGACAGATTATTTAAATAAAATTCCACTTGTACTTAATTAATAACCTTAAAACACAATAATGAGTAAAGTAGAATGTGCGTTTAAATCTTTTTCAAGTACTTAGGCATTAATAATTGTGCGATATACTGTAGAAATTGTGTGTTGTATGTATTTACATACCTGCCTATATAGTTTCAGTAGATGCGACGAAAAGTAAATACTCTATCAGCTTTTCAATAATTTTTAGATAAGATTTAATCAATCACACCTTCGTATATTTTTGATAACAATTTAGTCGCATTAATTGACGTGTAGTGTTACCAGAAAAGTTAATAGAAAAAGGTAAAGTGTTTATCAAAATTTTATTTTAAAATACCTAAGTAGGCTATTAATTTTTTCATTTACCGAATCTTGTAGTTTGAATATCTATGTACATATATTACGTATACATAACAATATAAAGCACTAACTAATTGTAAGTAAGTACTAGGTAATCGTTCTTTATCAGTGGTTTAGATATTCAACAAATAGGAAATATGTACCTACTAGATAATTTTGATAAGGTGGTGGGATTTGTGGTTTTGATTTTCATTTTATGATGGTCTAAACTAGAAATCTTTCATATTAAAAAAAATACGGAAAATTGTTGTAGATTATTATCTAGCAGAATTGTTCCATTATTAAAATTTAAAACTTTATTAAGTTTTAATTAGGTAGGTAGCTATCTAATTGATTATTTAAAATAATTTTACATTATGTACGTACCTACTTATTTTTATGTATGTAAATAGGTAAAATTGTAGTGTGGTATAAAAATAGTTTCGAAATTAGTAAGTTATAAAAATTAGATTATCTAATACGTTTTTTTGAACTTTTATTATATCTACTTTTAAAAGGGGTCAAATTACTATAATTAATTATTAAAAAAAAAAAACGTAATCGCTGATAAACGATCGCATAATATTTATTGAATGAAAGGGCAAAATTATGCGCATATGAAAATTTAGATCCCGTATTATGTATAGAATTATTAATTATGAATTTCAATCATCAGCTATACTTTATCCAAACCTATAAGCAATTCACGTCATCAATAAAAGGTTACTAGATGATGACGTTTCACACAATGCTGTCACCTCGTACCTCGTATTTTGACAGTTTTAATAAATTGTAGTCTTTCTTTATACCATCTAATATCTGCGCAGGTAAATCAACGATAGAATATGTCACTTTCCAAATTTTAAACCGAATTACAAATAAACAATCTAGAAACGTTTTATTGATGACGTGAATTGCATATAGGTTTGAATAGGCCGTAGGTATGTATAATAGTGACCGGCATAAAGTTAGACATAAATGAAAAACTTTTTTATTTAATAATTCTCAAAATTTTTATTTTTCATAAAAATCTCTGCATAATTCCAAATTCAAAATGTCCATGTCAAAATTTGAATATAACCTTTCGTATACGAGGGACGTTCAAAAATATGAAATCGACTATTAGTATCCTTATTTTTGAAAATACACAAATATGTAATTTGGAAAAGTTTCTTAGAATTGCAAGAATATGTCCTAAAAAACTTTTTTTAAACATATTTCCTTTCACTTTTTGGCCTATTTTCTTTATGTAGAATAAAATTGTCGAGCTGTGTTCTTTATTTGTATCATTTGGATGTAATTACTTTGTTTTTGTTTTTATTTCTCAATAAATTTTGTTAAAAACAATGTGTCCGTGTGTTCTTTTTATAGTCGGACGCAAAACATTCGATTATTTTATCGTTCGTTTCAATTATGACAATTTTCTAGTCATCGGGTGATCGAAAGTTAAATTCGATAGTACATTTTTATGTTACCCAATAATAAAAATAATAAACTCGTTTTACGTAAAGAGAATGAAAAAAAGTAGGTCACAGAAAAAAACATTTTTTTTAAGTGGCTATAACTTCGTATTTGACGTCGTTTTACAATTCTAAAAAACTTTCAATAAGCAAGGAACAAAATATACCTAGACTGATATTGATCACTTCATTGAAATTATGCCACAACGAGTAGGTAAATGAGTACACAACAAACACTTACACTTAGGTTGTTAATGCATCAACCTAAGTTGTTGGTAAAAATTTCAATAAAGATGCATATTGGTGTTTCGTTTTTTTTTTTTTTTTGAAAAGCAATTCAGAGTATTGACTGTAACTCTGGCCAAACTTTACAGGCTCATCGTATCAACCAAAGTAATGAAGAAAGTTCATATACATGTGTGTCCGAAAATACTTCCTAAAAAAGTTACACGCCTTCTAGGTTTTTACAAAGTGTGTATTATTAACAATAAAAATAATTAAAAAAACATCGTATGGTAACAAAATAAAACAAATTAATTTAAATTAATTGGTCAAAATGATTTCCTCCCGCATACACGCTCGACAGCGTCTTATAAGTCTTGTACGTTCTAAGATTCCTGGGGTGCGTAAAATTCTTATTACTTCAAAATTTTAAATAATAAGTTCCCGTAGTACCTCTGCGTTAGGAATTGGATTTCTGTATATCGACATAACGACGCAGTTTTTCCAAAAGGGCGTAACCTACAAAAAGTAAATTTTACAGGAGAGCACATTTTGTTGCGTCACGTAGTTATAAACAAGATAGGTTTCGCGGAAATATAAATTGATTTTTCCGATGGAAAAAATCGGAATATTGTTACTAGATTTTAACAAATGATGCCTTTGTTTTAGATACATAAGATACAGTTTATCAAAACCTATATGATATTCACGTCATCAAAAGAAAGTTACTAGATTGTTTATTTGTAATTCGGTTTAAAGTTTAGAAAGTGACATATTCTATAGATGATTTACTTACGCACATATTAGATAGTATAAAGAAAGACTATAATTTATTAAAACTGTCAAAATACGAGGTGACAGCACTGTGTGAAACGTCATCATTTAGTAACCTTGTATTGATGATATAGGTTTGGATAAGCTGTAGTCAGAATAACTCATTTTCACAAAAAATAATGCATATAACTTTTTTAAGAAGTATTTTTGGAGACGCGTGTATATAAACTTTTTTCATTATTTTGGTCGATAGACTAAGTTTGTAAAGTTAAGTTAACACCCTATATACATACATATACAATATGTCAGGTGAAAGCTGTATCTAGTATATTTGAACGCCGCGAGAATCCTGGTCTAATTTTAAACCCAATTACTTAACATTTTAAGACATTTATGCGTTTAAATAGATAATTGCTATTTATTACGTTTCAGAAAATTGCCATGCAGCCTGCACCATTAATTATATCATTATTAATGATATTATCACCTATTTGCTTTGGAGCTAATCGACATTGTCCTCGCAAATGCAAATGTAATTCAACATTAATAATGTGCAGAAATAAACAATTGGACGAGATTCCAGATTTCGAAAGAATCAGTGTTTATCCAGATACTATAGATTTATCACAAAACGGAATTGAAGAAATTAAAGCTTACAATTTTTTTTTCAAAAAAATGGAATCAGTTCGGTATTTACAATTGAACGATAATAACATCATACGAATAGATGTGTCAGCATTTGCACCCATGCAAAATCTCGAATATCTAGACCTTTCTCGCAACCAACTTAGCATCATCCCTGTGGAATTTATTAAAAAAAACACGAAACTAGTAGAACTTAATTTACAAGAAAACGTATTTGGTTTAAATACGCCAGAAATTGTTTCTAAAAGTTTGTTGATACTGGACATATCTTCATCAAAGATATCAACATTTAATAGAGATCATTTAAAGGGCATTCCGAACCTCGAAGCTCTGTACTTACATGTAAATAATTTACATCAACTAGACTACACTATATTTTTTAATGTTGTTAATTTAAAATATTTAGACGTGGCATATAATCCTTGGAAATGTCACTGTGATACCATTAAACTTTTTGATCACTTAATCAAGAATGGCATAACAAAAATCAAGAAACCAGTTCAATGTTTACATTCTAACAAAAAATTTGAAACAATTTACGATTCAACTGGATCTATGAATTATAATAAGTTGTGTAAAAAGGAACCGTACTACGATAATACCGAAGAACCACCGGGAACCACCAATCGGGAACATATTGACCAACAAATTACTAATTACACTATCAAAAATGATAATGCAGTGATCAAAACCGAAAATCCTTTAGAAAATTATGTTACTCGGGACAATAAGAAACAAATAAAAACTGAAATAAAAATTCAAACCACTATGAAATTTGAAATTCTGGTTGTAGTCGGAATTATTTCAGTTCTAGTTGTGCTATCTTTAATAACATTAGCTGTGGTCGTAAAACGGACTAAACCTAAATACAATGATAGCTATGAAATAGTGTGGAGTGGTTTAAGAGATATTAAAAAATAATTAAGTATTGTATTACTTACTATAATGAGTATAACTTATCCAAACCTATATGATGTTCACGTCATCAAAAGAAAGTTACTAGATTGTTTATTTGTAATTCGGTTTAAAATTTGAAAAGTGACATATTCTATAGATGATTTACCTACGCACATATTAGATGATATAAAAAAAACTACAATTTATTAGAACTGTCAAAACGCGAAGTACGAGGTGACAGCACTGTGTGAAACCATGAAAAATCATCAAGTAACCTTGTATTGATGACATGAATATCGTAAACACGTACACTTCGTCCAAACCTATATGCAACACGTCATCAATAAAAGGTTACTAGATGATGACGTTTCGCGCAGTGCTGTCATCTCGTACCTTGTATTTTGACAGTTCTAATAATTTGTAGTCTTTCTTTATGCCATCTAATATGTACGCAGGTAAATCATCTATAGAATATGTCATTTTCCAAACTTTAAACCGAATTACAAATAAACGATCTAGTAACTTTTTATTGATGACGTAAATTGCATATATGTTTGGATAGACCATAGGTTTGGATAGGCCATACGTAGTTATAACTTCGTATAACTTATCCAAACCTATATGATGTTCACGTCATCAACAAAAAGTTACTAGATTGTTTATTTGTAATTCGGTTTAAAGTTTGAAAAGTGACATATTCTATAGATGATTTACTTGCGCACATATTAGATGGTATAAAGAAATACTACAATTTATTAGAACTGTCAAAATGCGAGGTACGAGGTGACAGCACTGTGTGAAACGTCATCATCTAGTAACCTTGTATTGATGACATGAATAGGACATATAGGTTTGGATAAGCTATAGTTATAATAGTGTAGTTAAATGGCGTCTAAATCTAGTTATTGTTTTCAGAAATTCAGTTAGGTATAATTTTTAAAATGACCCCCATATGTATATTATATAAATATTATACTATAATATTATATTATAATATTATATTATTATTATATTATATTATATATAAATTAATATGAAATTTTCTTTTCCGACGACCATAAATTAAAGTACATAAGTACACAAAAGTACATAAATTCACATGATTAAATGTTACCGAAAGTTGAACATTAGCCGGTAAACAAATTTTGACAAACAAATTTAGCCGGTAACAAATAAGCCGGTCATGCGTAAAGAAACTCGTTAGTCAATCATAAACGTCGTAGCCCGTGTGTAAACAATGCACACGCTACTTGGCCAATCAAAATCCTTCTATCGTGCAATGTCTTTGCGCAGAAGCAGTTTGATTACTAAATAGAGGTCGCTTTTAAAGTGTCAAACGTTAAACGTCAAACACGTGGAGCATTCACTTGTTCGCGAATTACTTAATAAACACTTGTGGTCGTCGGAAAAGTATGGTGTATAACACGTGATTACAGGATATTTCATCACTAGTTATACAATATACTATTTGTGTAGGACATCTTTATTTTGAACAAAAACTCCCTACATAATATTAATATAAAAAGGTTACCAACAAAGACAAACAAATGTGTGAGGTGGACGATAATTATGTGAACGTAATCTTAAACGGGCTACAATAATAATGCATCCTTGATAAACCTTATCTGAAATAAAAGTTAAATTGTAATAGTTGTAATGGTACCCACTGACACATCAGTATTTAAATATATATATATTATGTGGTTCTACATATAACGATGCGACATAAAAAGTTTCCTACTATGTAACCTAACCTTAAAATAAGATTAATTTAAACTAAAAATGAATGTGATTTTAAGACAAATAAATTCTCTAGGATGGAATCGACTACTAGCTCTACTGTTATTAGTTTGGATCATTATTTTATTATTTACCATAATTCCAATGTTAACAACGCATGTGACATCGTCGACAGATTTAAAAACATCAGAACGATTAAACAGAGCCCTAGCAGATTTAGAAATTCTTAGGAAACAAAACATTGAATTACAGGAAATACTTCGAGGTATTAGTACAACGTACGTATTCATCTATTTTTAAGTTTTAGGTTTTTTTTACATGATCCTTGCAGAAATTTAAAATCCGACCAACAGGAAGCACTAGAAAATTTTCAAAACAGATTAATTAAAGCAGAACGTTCCCTGAATGGCGACGACGTTGGATATGTAAGTCAAAAGGAAGATCCTAGCATACAGTATGAAATGTTACGAAGGCGGCTATCTAATAATATTCAAGAATTTTGGTATTTCATTAGTTCCGAAGTAATTAAATTACAAAAGCAAGTTCATGATATTGCTCCTGAATTATTAATTTCTTTGAATCATATTTTAAATTTGGGTGCTCAACACAAGCGGTATTATTTTATTTAGTTTATTTCATACCATAAATCATTTTAAATGACTTTTAACATTCTAGTTCATTATTGCATGATATGGATAGATTAGCAGAAGCTGATGGTTATGCAACTTGGAGGGAGAAAGAAGCAAATGATTTAGATAATTTGGTTCAGACACGTTTTCATTTCTTACAAAATCCTTTTGATTGTTCTAAAGCCAAGAAATTAGTGTGCAATTTGAATAAAGTATGTATTGGTAATGCTTTGTTTTAAGTAGTATTTATTTAATAAGAGTTATAACAGGGATGTGGTTATGGTTGTCAATTGCATCATGTAGTGTATTGCTTTATGGTAGCATATGGAACACAAAGAACACTTATATTAAAATCTAAAGGTTGGCGGTATCATAAGAGTGGATGGGAGGAAGTGTTTAAGCCTATAAGTGATACTTGTACAAGTCCCGATGGTGAAACTAGCAGTAATTGGCCTGGTATGTACATGTACAATTTGTAACAGTAGGTAGCTAAATATAGTTTGTATTTAAAGGTAATGCCAATACACAAGTGGTATCGCTGCCAATTATCGACTCCATTTCTCCAAGGCCTCCATATTTACCATTAGCAGTTCCTGAGGATTTAGCTCCACGATTAATGCGATTACATGGTGATCCTATAGTTTGGTGGGTTGGTCAGTTTTTAAAATACCTTCTTAGACCGCAAGAGAAAACTGCAACTTTTATGCAAAATGCAATAGTAAATTTAGGTTTCAAAAGGCCTATTGTTGGGTAAGTTATATACATATAAATCACATACCTAATTTTGTAAATGGTAGTACACTGTACAACGAGTACTGCAAACTACATATTATTCCGTTATTAGTTTTAATACCAATGAATTAATGTACCTACTTATTTCAATTCCATTTGGAATTATCTATAGTGGAATGAGTGCATAGGTATATAAATTAAAATATAACTTTAAATTAATATCTATTCTAAAATTTAAACTTTAAAATTGACAATTTATTATATATTTATTAGATTAAATAAGTAATACAAAGGAAAACTAATACAGTTTTTTTATTGATGTATTATTTTTAGTGAATGAGATAATAATTATATTTTACTGTATGTTTACTAATTTACATTCTGAATAAAACGTAATAATTTTTATTACACATCGAATATGTATATTTCAGATTAAAAATAAAATTTTATTAAAATATACATGTGAAATTTACGTGAACAAAGTTATCTGTAATCAATACCATTTTTACATATTGTGTTATAAGTAGAACATTTACACAGATCCTAACTGGATCTTTCTAAAAAATTAGTCAAATATTAATTATTGTTTGTATTAATAATATAAATCTATTTTAAGTGTTCATGTAAGACGAACAGATAAAGTGGGAACAGAAGCAGCATATCATAGTATTGAAGAATATATGAATGCTGTCGATGAATACTATAATCATTTAGAATTAAAAGAGAAAGTAGATAAACGAAGAATTTATTTAGCTACTGATGATCCAAAAGTAATTACTGATGCCAGACTGAAGTATCCTCAATATGAGATTTTAGGAGATCCTACAATATCAAAAACAGCAGCAGTTTCTACGAGGTACTCCGATACTTCTTTACAAGGAATTATTTTAGACATACATATGTTATCGATGAGCGACTATTTAGTTTGTACATTTTCTTCACAAGTAGGTATAAATTAAATTAGAACTTATATTATAAATAACAATTTTTTTATTTATAGGTATGTAGAATTGCATATGAAATTATGCAGAATTATTTCCCAGATGCATCTGCAAAGTTTAGATCATTAGATGATATTTATTACTATGGTGGACAATCTTCTCATAATCGCTTTGCTGTTTTAGCTCATGATAGTCACAAAACAGGTGAAATTAGTATAATACCTGGTGATCTGATTGGAATTGCTGGAAATCATTGGAACGGTTATAGTAAAGGAAGAAATTTAAGAACAAATCAAGTAGGATTATTTCCTAGCTTTAAAGTAAAAGATAAGGTCGAAATAGTCAAATTTCCAATATATTCTGAAATGTATAATAGTCAAAATGGTGATGAAAGTTAGTGTGGATGTAAATTTTTAACTATTTATGTAGAATAATTTGTTATATCTCATGTAATTAATTATAGACTGTCTTATATTTTTCATTATGTAAATAATTATAATATATACGATAGAGTTCACTGTTTAATATGGTACTTGATGATACTGCTTATACATTTTGTATAGTTGATTGTTGCATTTTACTATATTGCTATTTATTTATGAACAAATTTTAATATTAATTAAAATTATACCTATAATTTAATGTGGCCATCTAAAATACTGCCAAATCATAATTGGCACATTACATGTTAAATTATAAGATTGTGAGTTATCTGCAATTAGCTAACAGTTTTCTTATAATTTTAAGTTTAAATACACATTGCGCACTATTGCCCGATTTCAGAAAGCGGGTCCAAATATTTAGTTCGGTACTAAATGGCTTAATACAATTGTTTCAACAATCTGTTTCCAAAGAAGTAACCGGAGAATAAAGTTATTTGGCGTTTGTGAAATCGGTCGTATAAGTATTGCACAAATTTTAAGAATCTAAGAAATATATAAGGTGTAATATAAGCAGTCCAATATTTAATAGTTATTTTGTATAGTGTATTATAAAGAATATGGACGTAGATAGTGCAATATTAAATTAACCTATTATATATTATCATTACAGAAATGGCCTATCTTGAATTATAAAAATTTTACTATTAGTGTTGATAATAAAATTCCATTTGTTTTTTACTGTAGTATGTTATAGTGTAATTAAAAAATGATTTTATAATAAATTTATTCTTAAATATTTTTTAGTTTATTTAGGACCGATCTTTCCATCTCCTGATAAACTTATCCGACAAATATTTATCATGGAAACAATTGTTCGAACAAACATTTCTATGGTAAAATATCTGTCAAATTAATTTATCAGGAGATGAAAAGATCCGCCCTTAATGTTCTAAAATCATCCATAGCATATTAACTATAGCTTATCCAAACTTATATGACGTTCACGTCATCAACAACTTGTGCACATATTAAATGGTATAAAAAAAAGACTACAATTTATTAGAACTGTCAAAATACTTGGTACGAGGTGACAGTACTGTGTGAAACGTCATCATCTAGTAACCATGTATTGATGACGTGTATATCATATACACTTCGTCCAAACCTATATGCAACACGTCATCAGTAAAAGGTTACTAGATTATGACGTTTCACACATCGCTGTCACCTTGTACTTCGTATTTTGACAGTTCTAATAAATTGTAATCTTTCTTTATACCATTTAATATGTGCGCAAGTAAATCATCTATAGAATATGTTACTTTCCAAACTTTAAACCGAATTAAAAATAAACAATTTAGTAATTTTTTTTTGATGACGTAAATTGCATATAGGTTTGCAAAAGCTATAACACAGTATCAGATCTACATACAGGGTGTTTCAGAATTGCACGGCACTATTTTAGGAATGTGTTCTCTAGCACAAAATAAACAAAAAAGCTCATTAAACATCACGTCTCAAATTAATTTATTACCGAGACAATTGAAGGTTAAAGATAAATATCTAAAAATCTGATGGTAATCAAATAGTTGTGGATAAAAATTATTGCATATTGTTTATTTGTTTAACAGTTTATTAAACGTCTGTTATTAAATCTGGTAATTAGTATAAATACTGTTTCTAATAACTATAACTAATTCTGTGCAATTTCGTGTGAGTTAATACTTTGAAGACACTTCAATTTTTTATTATCATGGGAAACTTTTGTTCATGGTTCACTTTTGCAGAACAAACAGGCATTTTTTTTATTTATGGTGCGATACGTAAAAATGGCGCTGCTGCTGTTGGAAGATACCATGAAAAATTCGCAGCCATTGAAACACGTCTTAGGGAAACTGGCACGCTAAAACCTGAACGAAAGATTTTGACGAACTGCAAACGTTGAAGAAAAGAGACTCGATGCTGTTCAGTTATCTCCTAGTCTCCTCCCATCAGAAGATTGGCACTTCGTTCCTGTGTTTCATGTACAAGCATATGGCGAACATTCCGCGATCAACAATTGTATCCATTTCACGTTACGCCTGGGCAAGATTTCTTCCCACAAGATTATAACAAGCGCAGAAATTTCTGCCAGTGATTAATTTGACAATGCACACGATATCATAACTGCCTGAGCTACCTCTGCCGATTACACCGATGAATCTTGCTTTACAAGAAATGGGACTACTAATTTTCGAAACATCCATAGATAAGTATGTACTTGAAACGTAGGAAACCCTCGTACAATTGCTACTACGCATTACCAACATTCCATTTCATTAAATGGTGTTCTTGGTCACAATCTCATCGAACCCTTCTTTTTACCAACAAAGTTTTCAAGAATATCTTACTTGCATTTTTTGCAAAATAATCTGTATGAACTTCTAGAAGATATTCCGATTGCCATTAGGTAGGGTATTTGGTTTATGCACGACGGTGCACTTTTGGTGCATGGAGCTCACTTTTCTCATATTGTTACTGATTACTTAAATACAGCATATGGTAACTGATGGGTTAGTCGAAACGGGCCCGTTAAATGGCCACCACGATCTCCCGATCTAATGTCGTTAGATTATTTTGTATGGGGCTTGATGAAGTCTGTGGTGTATTCTACATCTATCGGTACGCAAGAAGAGCTAAAAAATCGCATCGTGGAAACTGCAGCAACTATCAAGGGTCGTGCCGATGCTATAAAACTTTTCGCGAAGACCGACGAAGCATGGATTCGTCGTGCTGAATGCTGCATTCAACAAAACGGAAAATATTTCAATTCCGTCGTTACTAATTGTAAGTTCATACATTGGTGACGCAGGGATCAACTCTCGTGTACCGGACTTTAAATATTCTAACGCATATTATATGATAATACTCTAAATTATAACAAACACATCAAAATTAAAAAAAAAATCATTACTAATCTTATTAGAAATTTAAATTTCTTATTTTAGCATATTTGCTCAATTACAACACAACTGCAACTTATCACATAAATAAGATATATTTTGTAAAACGTTTCGTAGAAATTGCGGTTTTGGAAAAACCGTTGTTGGGTCGGTTGAACGCACTTTTAATGCTAAACACAACGAATAAATTCCTGATCGAGAGAAATTAGGTTATATCATTACTTGAAAATGAAACCAGTTTTAATTTGGAAATTACGTGTATTATCCAAGCTTGCAAATTAAGTGTTTACACCTAATGACATATATAGAATTCCAATTAAATGGTATCGAACCAACATTTCTAGTTGATAATCACTTTCACATTATGGTGATGTAGTTAAATGAAATTAAAATAAATCTTTAAATAATTTCACATTTTCATGTCGAGTGAAATTGTAAACATCTTTTCAAGAAGTACCTATGTTCCTTACAATATTTTTTCAAATAAGTAGGTATGTATTTTACATACCTCTTATAAGATTTATCGCTGATTAAAATTTAAAATTTAACAAGTTTGGATCAGAGGTTATTTTATTTGAAACATGTAGTCATAAAATCAACCATAAAAAGTAATGTGCCTTTAACGTTGAAAAAATAAAAATTAGCTGTACAATAAAAACAAGGCGAACATGACAATAAAATTTAGAATATTTATCTAAATAATGTTAACAATAGCATATTTGCTGTGATTTTTCACAAAATCTTTGAAAAACATAAAAGTCGGTGTCAAGAACAAATCGAATTTTCATAATTAATTTTTTCGAGAACGATGATCCAAAGTAAAAAGAAATAAGAAACAATACATTATATTTACTATTACTTATTCGAAATTAAGGCACATCGAAAAGATTTGGGTAATTTAAAATTTGGCACTCTTCAAAAGTTCTCTCGTAAAAAATTGATTTCGTAAAAAAATTAGAAAATAGCCTGTTTAATATTATTTAAACATATGTTGAGTTTCATTTTCAAATCCTAGTACTTCGATTTAGCGAATTTTCATAGAAATACAGGGTGTTAGTGAATTAATGTCGCGGAAGAAAGGTACATGTACCTGAGACTAATATAAACAAAAAATCTTAGTAACATTTTTTGATTTGAGCAAATTTACTGTTGAGGGGGGTAGGGTGTTTTTGTCCGAGAAATTAAACCAGTAGTTCCTCTTTAAACTTCAACAAGTGACACTGGCATTCCATTAGGTTACTACGATAGTAAACAGAAACGATTGTAGGGGTTGAAGTCGTAAATATCTTCTGCGGTCATTGACAAGTTGTAATGTAAAAAATATTCAAAATGTTTCCTCATTTAAGTAGATACCTAAGTAGCTATTTGTTATTCATTTTATTTTGATCTTTTACATCTGCATTTGTTATTCTAATAAAATTTCTAATTAATTTTTGTGAAATAACTCGAAAAAAACTGAAAAAACTCGAAATAACACGAAAGTTACTAACACTCATAGCGTCATTATGGAATGTTTAGTTTTTAAATTTTGCTTTAGGTCCTTATGTTTGGTAAGAAACCAAAAAATAAAGTACCTACTTGCCTATTTGCATTTAATTATACTTTAAAAGCCCTTTCTCAATTTCTCAAAATCATAAAACTAGTACCGGCACCCCTTTTAGTTCAAGTCTCTCAATATTAAACGTAACTGTTCAAAAAACAGGCGTGTTATTAATTATGTTAAATAAAGTAATCTAACTTTTACGTGTAAACCGAAAATAGGGATTGCATTCATAAATGAAAATATCCACAATCGGCACTCTCCTACAACGGGGGCCATAAATTAAAGAGTACAGATGTTTTAGCTGCTGACCCAACAGTCAGTTTCACTTTCCGAGTTCTTAAAAATCTTTAAAGGGAATATACTCGAGTAAGACGATTATCAAATTAATAATAGCAATAACTCGAAAATGATTGATTTTAGGAAAACAATTTATTTAGGTTTTTTGTTTGTTTTAATCTTACCTACCCGTAGTTTTTTCCGCGATGTTAATTCACTAACACCCTGCATAGGTAGTACTGATTTTCATTTAAGGTAATTAAACTTTCGTATCTTATCAATGCATTACAATTTACAATCTTTCGTGAATTAATGTTTCTGATAAATAATTAGAAATAAAAAATGTGCATTAATAAGTGCATTTATTAAAAACGTACTTATACGTACGTATAAGTAGGTATCAGCGTGCAATTGATTTTAATAATAATTTATAAAACTACAGATAGGTAGAAACTCGAAAACAAAATACCTTGGTAGCTAGGTACCTATATTTTTATATTATAAAATTTTGATTTAAGTATTTAGTTTAGCTTACATTATCTACTATAGTATTTATAGATATATAGCCATCTGTGCTTAAGATGTAACAATTAGCTAATGGCGCGACGGACTATTTTGCATATTCATAGCATATAGAATTTATGTATGTTAGTAGTAAGTACAAATTGTATTTAAGTAAGTAAGTAGGTACCTAAAATTATTAGATAAGATTTAGTATTTACGTGAAAGATATTGTTTTTTTATAGATGCTTCAATAATAATTTTAAAATAATATTGTAGGTTCCTATATATTAATTTTGATTTGGTTGATGTGAATCATCATATAAAAAAAATAACAAAAACGAAAGTTCAAATCCTTACAACTTTTACTTAAAAAAAAAGATAAACATTGCGAACTAATATAAATCATCAAATAGGAAATTAAAATCGGTAATCAGTTGCCAAATATGTATATAGTTATAGACGTGGCTAGAAAGTGAACTTACCTGCGTCAGAAAAAAAGTTGTGTAATCATTATACGTTAGAGAATCGAACACACTTTTCATCATAACTTACAGTTTTATAATGGCATTACCGTTACATTTTAAGTACATCTTACGTTTTTAAGTGTTTTTTTTAATAGTAAAAAATGGAATGATTGTTAATTAGAATTAGAAATAATCTATAGTGTTAAATTTAAGTATGTAAATATAGGATATTAGGTAAGAATGATTTCAACAAAGATTAATAATTATAGATTCTAAAAACACAGTCAGTATATAATGGAATCGAATATTTGAAGGATAATTCCTAATTAAGGAGTTTAATGGCATCGAATTCAAACAACAAAAATCTAAATAATTTATTAATGATTTTGTATAAGGACCTATTTAAGATATTTAAATAAATACTAATGATATTTACCAATAATATCTAATAACTTATACCTAAAAAGTACAGAATAAAAGATACAAAATGTGGGAGGAAAAAATAAATATGATTTGTTCTACATAAAACCACCTTAGAATAATAGGTAAAGTGTGTGTAATGATAAGGTAAATACGAAAAAGTACATGTATATATAGGTAGATACATATGTACTTACATATATATATATATATATATATATATATATATATATATATATATATTCCTTGTCTGCTACAGATCCATCCCTACCAACATATTCATCCCCAAATTTGAGAAATAAAAATATATTTTTTTTAAATAATTAGTAGATAATTTTCAATAATGAGGAAAATGAAGAAATTTAATTTTAATTTAATGTAAAATATAATTTTTATGATTGTTACTTTTTTATAATTTTTTTTATAACAACTGTTTATAGTTTTTTCATTTTTTTGTAAATATTTTGCTATTAATTAAATTTCGTGTTTTTCCATTTTGACAATTCTTTAATCTTAAAATTTACTTTTTAACAAAATTATACATATTTTGTGACGGTACATTCGCCATTTTGAGTCAAAGATTTTTAATTTTGACTTTTTAACCATAAATTCATATTCAGCAATCCCAAAAATAATAAAAATCCCATTTTTTGACTATAACACTATAATTGACTAGAATTGTAGAAATTGTTATATTTCAACGTATATTTTTTAATATTTTCAGTCTTTTTTGAAATACTTTTGAGTAGTTTTTGAAGGGTAAACTTTTTAGTTCTCATTATTGACTCAATAAACTCAATAAAACAAGTTTTACGAAAATTCATCTAGTATAACTGGATTCAGAGGATTTTCGTTTTTCATGTCTAACGACACTGGACTATCGAACGCAAAAATATTTTCCGACTACTCCTATGAAAAATAGATAAATTCACACATTCAATTGTTAGTGAAAATTGGTCACTACAAACAAATAGTTATTAAGGTAGATATGTATGTACATACGTGACAACGAAATTTGGTTAGTCGATCGAAAACATTCGCTAGCTCTTGCAAAATGATTTTACGCGATTTTGTTGTCATCTATCAACTAAATCGTATATTGTGGTCGTCGGAAAAGTATAATGTAAGTACAACTCATGTAATGATTGCTATTAGTAATTACACTCGTGCAATCCTTGCTCTCTGATTAAGGAACTCGTTTCTAGCTAGTGGCTTAAATTATCACACTTTTAATTTGTTTCGCCGATTTTCTAGATTTACATTTCTGTTTTGTTTACTAATTGTAAGTAGGTAAAGTATAAAGTAATCGATTTTCTCGATTATTATCTATTAAAATAGATACATATTAATTTATTATACGAAATCGCAGTTTAGTATTTCACAAGGTGAGACCGTCCGTTAAAATTACCTACGTTGAAAAATGTGTCACATATTTACATCTAAAACATCTGTTTATGGTTTAATGGTTTATACAGTTTAATGTTTAAGCATACTAATAAGCAATAATCCGTACATAACAATCTCAAAATAAAAATTCGACCGCGCGCAAGCCTCGATATCGAATTTTCATGTCGCATGTTACAAAACTCCTTTTTTTTTAAATTTTTCTCGAAAGAAATACATTTTTTGAAAAATACTATTTACGAGAGAAATTTATAAGAATTTAAAAAAAATTATCACATTTTTTCGATTATTTCGAAAACAGTGTATCCTATCGAAAATTATAAAGATACATGATCGGTAGATAATTTTATGCCGATTCCAAAACATATTTCACATTACCGATCCGATGAGTAATAATGGAGATTAAAATTTTTTTAATTTTTTTTCGAACGTTTTAAAACGGGTCGGTCGATTTGGCTGGTTAACGAACTCGTCCTTCATTTTCGTAAAGAAAATACATGTTTACGGTAAGTACTTTACTATTTTTAACATAACCTTGACACTGAATCTACCACATTTTAACGTCGCGTCGGCTTCGACGTCGTTTACTGCAGTATGTGTAAATATAGGTGGATAGATTTTCAAAATCGTCCAAATTATGGCATAGATGCAGATTCGCGTAGAAATGTAACTACATAAAATGAACATTATTAATACTTACTTATAATATCGACAATTTTGAAATTGTATTTTAACTTAGGTGTAAATAAGTTAAGTTTTAAGTTAAGTTTTTCAATGATATTACGTTACGCTAGATAAAAATAATAATTTTCAATAAATTTAAAACATATTATAGTTATTCTACGATCTGTCCTTCATGCTATTTCAAACAGATACCATCGGCTATCACGAAAATCATCAAACTCCACAGGATGTAACTGAAATAAAAATATTCGTTGTCATATATGGAATATAACTGACAGATTTACAATGAAAGTATTCACATTTGAAATTAGTTTGAGTGTAGTACATATAGTAAGTAGTAGTAGATATTACTGGATAGAAGCAAGCAGACCGACTCCATTTCCATTTCTCTTCACTTTCGATGGTAGTCAAACAGCAAGCAAATTACATCGAAACACGAATGCAGAAACCAATTCAGCTTATGGAAACTTATGATTATTAGCATCTACTACCTATACTAATGCGATCATAGTAAAACGATTGACCCAGGGGATAAAAATGTTTAAGTGATAATGAATTGTGGAAATGATTTTGTTAATAATTTTAAATCGAGTTCGAAGGGATGGATAGTATAATAATATTTTTAGTAGGTGTTAGTGCATTTTAGCGACATATTCTTAATATTAAGGATTAAGCAACACATTAATGGTAAGTAGATACCTAATTATTAATAATTACCATTTTGATGTGAAGTTTTTGTCTAGTTCAAGGTCAATTAGTTTTTACGTTACCTATTTACAAATAATTTAACTAGTAATTTCCTTTTTATCCATTTTAAATTTCCGCCAAAAGTATATCTATGTATATATATTATATTAGTGTATTAGGTAGGTATGCATAATTATAGTAGAACATAAAATTTAATAACTAAATAAATTAATAAAATTTAAATCACGAAATTAAATGTAAATATGTTGTTTCTTGAAACAAAAAATAAAGTTATTTATTTTTTCGTATTAGTATCTAGTAGATACTTTCATTTAATCTAGATAAATTTACAGAATACAAAAAATAATTCAGTAACTGGAACACTATAGTTATAAATACATTTCGTTTATTCTTCACCAAAAATTAAAATGTTTCCGTAAAGATTTCAAGCGATAGGTTTTTAGGCTATACCTACTATACAAAAGGAAGTAATGAGCTACTTCCGTTTTCCCTTTTTATCGCTTCTACGTTTAAAGTCTTTACAATTACAATGACTTATGATGTATTAAATTTCACTTACATTATAGAAAGTAGTAATGATGAGAGAGAGAGATTTTTCATCATCAGTAAAGTTACGGCTATTGCGACATAATTATCATAATAATATATAGATAGGTAGGTACCTACATAGGTAGTATATGTATTTATATCTATATATGTATATACATTTAATCTTTTACGTTCGTTCACTAACACGTTTTGTTCGATTATTTTTTGTAATTGTTAGTATAGTTGTTAATTTTTGAAAATAATTTAATAAATGAGAAACAGCAACCTTGATTTTAAAATAACGTAATCATATTACCTTAACAGAAAGTAAAATCAGGTGACCCGAAACACTTTTATTGACACTATACTTTCAGTTTTTCCACGCCTTTAACTAAAACTTAAAGTAGATACTATAACGTTAAATTATAATAGTATATTTTATTTTTTCTCATCTTCATGAACTTTTTAATTGGCTATTCCACTTTAGATGGATTTTGATAGTTTATTCCGTAGTGTGCTCGGTTACGTTGTCACTTTAAAAATAGGCTGATTGGCCTAGATCAGTTTTCATTATGGTAAATTTAGTTGATTAGTTTTCTATTTCATCGAAACTTATACAATTAACATTAAAACTATTATAAAAAAATGCTATTTATTGGTAAGGAATTCTTTAACTTTTCAATACTTATTAGTTATTTAGTTAGAAAAGGTGCAATTTTCAAAATAAACCAAAAAAAAACAATGAACAAATTATTAAATTTTACTTTATTTACGTACATACTTTTGTTTTCCATGGCAATGAAATATTTCACTACATCAAAAGGAACTTGATTAATAGTATTTGAAATGATAACAAAGACAAATAAATTATTCACATCAGATAAAATGGTAAGAAATTCCTTACCGAATTTTACAAAAGCTCATGTATAATTTGTCAGAAAAAGTAAGTACTTTTTCCATTCTAGCTGGCGATGGCGCCTTGATCAAAAATTTCACCTCTACAATTAATACAATTCACTTTTCCTATCTTGTTGTAGGTACAATGAGCTAGTTATTGAAATTTTATTAATTTAATGATAATATATGTACCTACTACAGGTAATAAAATTATTAGACATATTTAAAATGGCTTAATTATATCTATTTATTTAAGTATTAGAAATTTAAAAATTTTTAAATATGTATTCATTATATTTAAATAGGTACCTACATATTTACCGATTACAAACTTAAATAAACGTTTCATTTTATTTTAACATAGGCAAGTATCTTTTTTGGTTTTATTGATATAATAACAAGTTAAATATAGTGTATACAGTAAGTTTTTCACTTAAAAACCACATTTAGCAATAATAATTTTTTTTCTATTGATTTCAATTTTTTCTTTGCATGTCATAATATTGATGGCGTTTTTCCAAAAGAGCATAACCCACACTTTTTGTGAAAATAAGTTATTCTGACTATCTTATGCAACTAAAGCAAAGACATCATCTGTTAAAATCTAGTAACATTATTCTGATTTTTTCCACTGGGAAAATCGATTTGTATTTCCGCAAAACGTATCTTCTTATAGCTACGCGACGACACAAAATGTACTCTCCTGCAAAATTTATTTTTGTGGGTTACTCCACTCTGAAAAAACTCATCGGTACAAAATGCCGCGTTCAAAACTTTAAACTGAATATTACAAATATACAATTTAGTAACTTTTTATTGATGATGTGCATTGGAACCTATCTTGAATAAGGTATAGTTCTAACACTCTTTAGTAAATATTTGCAAATAAAAATCATTTTAAAAGTCATCAGTACCTAGCTGATAATTAGTTTTTCGTTTTAAAAGTTTTTTTACAATCAGAAACAAAACATTATGAAGCAGATGTATACAAATTCGTAATAAATGTATGTAGATACGATATTCATAAATTTATTTAATTAACAGTCTCGCAGTGAATCAGATTGAAAATGTGAAGATTGATTAATCTTATAAAAAATAGTATTGACCTCATCTTAAATACCCATAGTGTAGGTAGGTACTATACCTCACAAGTTTGATCTTTTTAAGAAAATTTTCATTGAAAATAAAACTACTGCAGTCTGTTTAATAACGGGACCAGACGTGCTGCTTTGGCTTTTCTCAAATCTCGACCGCTAGATCACGAATTAACGGATCATTCAAATTCGTCCCCAAAAATTTATTATATACAGGGTGGTTCGTAAATCATGGTCCATAGATAAATAAGAAATTCTTGACTTCAAAATATTACGATTTGACCCAACAAGACTTAATAAAAATATTAATAATAAAAAGGATATAGAGTGTCAAAGTTGAAAATTTAAAATTTATTTTTCGCAATATGTTTAATGTTTTTGAATGTATAAACGTAAAAATTTGAAAATTAGAAATCTCGGGATTAGAAAAAATAGAAAGAAATAAAAATCAAACAATAAAATTCAAACCATAATGAATTTAATAAATTTCTGAGTTGTAGTCGAATTATTCATTTAGTGTGCTATTTTAATAACATTACTAGTGGTACATTAAGACTTAATACGTAAATACAATAGAAGCTATAAATAGTTGAGTGTTATAAAGATATTAAAATAAATGTAAGTTTGTAGATTTATATAGATATAATTATAAAACTATATATGTACTCATCAAAACAGTATAGTTATTATCAAAGAAATTAAGTTATATTTGTAATGATATAAAAATTTGAAACTAGTGAAATCTATAGTTTAATTACTAGAACACATTTAATGATTATAAAACTACAATTAATTAACTGTCAAACTGCATAGTACGAGGTAAGCATGTAAACATGTAACTTCCAAATCTGTATTGATACATAATACGTAAACACTTAATTGTCCACCTAATATCAACACTGTCATCAATAAAGGTTATAGGATATGCATCGTCATTACTTATTACGTTTAATATTGATAGTTTTACTGATCTCATCTAGTAATTTATTAGTATCATTAAAATTCGTAGTTTTATTTACCAATTAAATATGAGACTATATGTAGCTATAATTCATACTATAAACTATCATTATTTATAACAATTACTAATTTATTTGTAACGTTTAAGTAAAGTACATATTTATATGACTATGCACATATAGATGTATAAGAATATACTTTAATTGTATAATTAAGTGAAGTGAACATGATGATGTATACTTGTCAACCTTATATTAGTAATGAATAGAAATATAGTTTATTAACTTGAAAAGTTAAAGTGTATGTTAATGCGTCAAACTAGTTAATCTTGTAAATATTAGGATAATTAATCATATGAATATAATAAATATTTAAAATATTGATATAGTATATATTAGTTAATTATATTTATTAAATTATATATATTTTATTATGACACTAAATTGAATTACATAGTAAAATATATTTTAAATTTAATTTAAATTTAGAATTAAATCATTAAAGAAAATTTTAATACTAAATACGTCAAATCCATCAATAAATGTTATAACAATATAAATGCGTACCATGTGTAAAAATGACACATTTAATCAAAATTCTATCTTCGTAATATTAAAGCATTATCTAATCAGAATAGTTAGTTAAAGTCTAAACTGTAACTCAAACGTGTTGAAATTGCCAACTAAACTTGATAACAGTGAGTCTAAGATGAACAGTAATTACACTATTAGGTAAAGTTACTGTTTAAAGCTGAACTATTACAACGTATACATAATTTTAATAACATGATTGACGATACTTAAATAGAGGTCGTAAGAAACTCTACGTATATAAACGGTACTCGACTGATAAACAAGTAGTAGTGAACTTATTGACGTAACTAATAATAAGTCCTATAAACCTTATCGATAGAAATTACTATTGAAAGTTAGTAACCTAAATAGTATTTAAAGTATTAAATTATCAATGTTCTAAATATAACGATGGAGTAAGTTCTATTATGTAATCCATTAATACATAATGTGAACTTAAATAATGTGATTACAGATAATTTAGAATCACTATACGATAATAATAGTTTATTTGTAAATTGAATGTACTATCTTGATGACAATTCATATTTAAATTAAAACTGAGATTTAACATAAAGTTCAAACAAACGAATTAGAGATCGACTTAGGAACTATGATTAACGAATATTAAAGTTATTTACAACGTAATAATATCGATCATGTGATAGATTTAAAGACTTAAATTAAATAGAATCTGTCAATGGTAACGATCTAGTAATTAAACAATGATAAGTCAGTTTAATTATATGATTATACATAGTATTAGAGTTAATTAGTTTCAATATTAGAATTGTAACATTAGAATTAATAAAAGAATTAGATAATTTTAAACTATTAAATCTAAACGCAGATTTAGCAATATTTGTGAATCAAATAAATTATTCATTAATGATATTTATATATATTTAATATTTAACATTACTGATTCATTGATTGACTATTATGTTAGAATGAACAATTCAATGTTAAAACTTGCACGAAATTAATTCAAAGATGGATCACATAGCTAAATTTGATGTCATTAGAACAAAGTCAGGTACAGTGAATTGTTGGATAGTACTAGATATTAATCTTAGTTTAAGTTATGTATTTACAGATATGAAAGTTATAGATCATTCAATGAGTCAATGATCAATTATTTAGAGATATAAAAAGACACGTTATCATAATTGTGCGAAAGTTGTGGTATTCAGAAATTAGATGCAAGATTAATTAGATATAGTGCCTGTTGTAATAGATTAATGCTGGTATGTATTAATTAAATAATATAATTGTAATGTAATATGTATTCAATAAATTATTCGTTATTGCTACAAGTATATCAATTATCTCAACCTATATTTACATTGCAAGTCATGAGGATTAGTCAGTAATTATGGGATTATGTATACTAAATCTATTTGTAGATTGATAGATTAAACTGTATTATGCAATGAAATGAATTTTATCAAGCATTAGGTTGCATTATAAAGTAAATAATCTAATTATGTATGTCATTATCAACTAGTTTCATATTCTGTACAAAGATTATGATATTATTAATACATTGATTAAAGTTACTGTGAATTAATATATTAATTGTATCTATAACATGATAGTGATGATTATTAATAATTAATATTATTTCATAAATGTTTAATTAAATTTAATGATTTATGTAATAGTATTATAATAGATAATATTTAATTCTATATTAGATGTAGTAATGATACATAGAAATACAATTATATTAATAAAATTTATAATTCGAATAATTAGTAAAATGTATTAGAGAATATTATTGTAAAGTAATTAGTGAACGATGTCAAGTGTATGAAATTACTAAATCTAATTGCTTAAATAGAATATTACAAGTTTTATAGTATTCTTAAATATTTATCAAAGATAATGTATACATACATTATCTCTATTTGAATCATTATTAAGATGATATTAATAGATCTTAAGATACAAGATTAGCACGAATTTAATTATATCTAGATTCTAGAATATTATGTAGATAATTCTCAATATTAGTAGTAGATCAAAATAATACTATATATAGTACTCATACTTTAAGCATATCTTTGGAATCTATATTAAAAGCAATGTTAATTTGTAAATAGTTAATATATAGAATGATATTAGTAATGAGAAATTTATTATTATATAGAAAGATACATATAATTCAAATGGATATTAATTAAAGTTATTAGGAATTATAATTCATAATTGATAGATATTACATGATCAAATTTAAGTATAATATATACTATTGATTTCAGATATTGCTATATTGCATTAGATTATATAAATGTAATTAAGATCATCAGGTATAATTTAATAAATATTAAGTTAATAGTTAATATTTTGAATATGTATATTTACATTTAAAGTTAATTATTAATTATATTTTTAATTTATCTGAATTTAAAGTTAATAGTAATTATTATGAAATTATCATTTATTGATATTAATTGTATTAATGTATTAATTTATATTGATATTTTATAATTTAAATTACTAATATTATCTAATTATACTGATTTATGTATAAATGCAATTATATGGAATTAATAGTTATTAATGAAATTGTAAATTAGTAAAGTTATTATCAAATAATTGAGTTAATAATTGTATGAATTTAAAGTTACATAATCTAATAAAGATTAATAATCTATAAAGCTAATATGTTCATAATAAGATAAATTATTAAGTTTCATATAAATATCGATAAGATTGAATATAATGAAAGTATCTAAAATATAATTAATAAAGTTATTGATTTATGAAATTTTATATCTATAATTCAATTACGTAGATATTAATGTAATTAATTATAATTATAATAATTATTTTAAATAGTTATTATATAGTAAATACTGTTAGTCATTATTAAATACTCCAATTGATTTTTAGAGTAATTACATTTTAATATTAATAATTCTATTAGTATATTTCATTTATATCTACATTTATATATAATAAGTAATAAATTTATCTCTAGAAAACTTATGTTAATATATAAATTAAGATTCTATTATGTCATAATATATATAATTAATTATGAAATACATTTTGAAACGTTCAAATGATATATATGCAATATATTAGTTTCAAAATTGACTCAATTTACAGGTACAATATTTAACTATACTTATCGTTACTTATTCACTATAAGTTGTAACTATATGTAACTCATAAGATCAAATTATAGAACTTATCTTAAAGTATAGACTAATTTAATTACATTATATTATAAATGTATTAATATATGATATATTCATAATTTCAACTATTGAATACATATAGTAATAAGTGATATTAATTACGATAAATATTGTAATTGAATTTCTAATCTAAATTCAAATATTAACTATGACTTTGAATATTTTGGTATAAATAATTAAATATACATTCAATAATTGTATCCGAATAATTAGTTAATCTATGTAAGTATATAACTTAGTTTGCAAATTATAATTATTTTAACATACTGTACTTAATTGTCGTTTAGTAAATTTAAATATAAATTTATACGTAATAATGTGATTTAATGTATACTAATACATTATATGATTTATATCTATGTAAATGTTGACAACTTGAAGTTATAATATGGCATTAAACGTTTAACTGTCTTATAATTATAATGATTAAATTAAACTTTAGATGAATGCTATCGTTTAATTTCAAGAAGTTGAGTCATCACTTTAGAATTCATTCTTCGTATCAAATTTAATTCATGGATTTTCAAAATTTATTACAATCAATGTGCAACTAAGAATACGATCATATTGGTATAATTCGACGATTGGAATTCTTTCAAAGACTAAAAGCTATAAAATATGTAAGAATTAATGATAATGCTATCAGTATCAAGTCCTAGTATTAATGATTTGACTTCTGTTTACTTAAAGTATAATTGGAATAATATTGCAATATTAATGTAAATTATAATATATCAATATTATCTGATTATTAATAACATTCATGCTATTAAGTTATTTCAATGATAATCTTACAGATTATATAAGTTTTACAGGAAATTTCAATGTTTAATATTGAAACTTATAAATTTATTTATCTGATTATGACATTGTCGCAATTACATGTAGAACTGGTGCAAATCTCATAAATTGCATTAATATCTAAACAAAATGATTGTAACTAATCATTCCAATGAAATTATGCAAATACATTGTAATTATTCTTAGATGTGATCATGTAATGGATGGCTTAATTTGGTCATATACTGCATCATGGTGCAAATACATAAACATATCTCAAATATTAGTTACTGATGTCACTATACACTTTAGCAAACCATGATTATTTGCAATAGCATTTAAACCAGCACATACTATCACAGTAATTTGTAAGTGTGTATATTGTGATAACCATGTATGAGAGTATGATAATCTTGTACTTTAATCGTCAACTATATAAATCTCCATTAAATTTACATAGACAATTATACATTACTTCAACATTAATTGAATTTTATATCAATTGCTAATTTAAAATTTAACTTATTCATAATAATTTTAAAGTTCAAATCGTATGATCAAATTCTTGATACGATTGTTATATTCTAGATAATTATGATAATTAATCAATCAATAGATTATATCAAAGAATAACATACATTCAAATCTATTACTTCAAATTAAGTTGTTATACATTATCTCAAATTAGTATCATAATGACAAAACTATTTGGAAAGTATTTTAGTATAAAGAGTAAAAATCTTAAAAATTACTTCTAAGTTTAAATTAAAATGCATGACAATATCTGAAATCTTAAAAATAAATATATTTAAACTTATGTATCGATTATTAATTTGTAAGTTATGATACAGTGCGAATAACAAATTCTTTACTTGAATTAATATGTAATTACAACTTAATTGAAATACCTGAAATTAATTCAAAATCATGTAATAAAAATCTTGACTTATTCCTAATGAAAATTTGAATAATAACGTTTAGAATATTTACTAGCATTTAATTTCAAACATACTTCTAATAGAATACTATAAGTTTTATATTATTTTCGAAATAAGGTGACATTTCACTGACTTTAGTAATACATTAGTATCACTGTGAAAATTTAAAATATGAGGTTTTGAAAATAGAACAATTCAGCCTTTAAATATTTAAAAACGTTCATAAGTACACTACGTACAAAATTCATTAGGAATTTCATAAAATTTGTGAATTAATTCAAATCAACTGTAAGTAGATATGATTTAAATCTTAATTAACTTTATCACATCTTCAGTAAATGATTTCAATTACCATTTTTCTAAATTCACAATACTGTAAGCAAGTAATTACAGAATCATACATTTATGTGAATTAAATTTATGGCATTCAAGTTATTGAAAATTGTATAATCTTACGACCTAAATATGTCATACGTATTGTATAAATTATTTGTAATTTAAAACGCAATGTACTATGAATATCAAATATGTTGAATAATGTACATACTTCATATTAAAGCGATTGAATTTATATAGTTGGTAATAATGAGTATAATTAAATTTTTAAAGATCCTATAAATGTTATAAAGCAAACATAACTGCATATAGCTATTTTATACGACAAATTTAACTCATCTGAAATTAACAGTGGCATGATATCTTAGTTTCAAAATCATATGAAAAATTCATTTGCGTTAATTATTAAATAGGTTACTTATGTAAACATATTACGATTCTTTGAAATGAATACCTAAGCATTTCATATGAATTTAATACAGTTAATAAATTTTAAAATCTGTAAACAAAATACAATCAACTTGAAATTACATTTCTTGATTAGTATATAATTGTTATTATAATGCTAGTATTATATTAGAATAGATAATATGTACGTTCTTAAATTGCTTATTGAAACTGTATACGTAACATGTTCATATCTAAAATCTAAATATTAGGTTAGTCCTGGATAATTTGGTTATATATTTGTACAATTAACGTAAATTTCAAAAGCTGCTATTCTAATTGTAAATATAAGGAATTATCATTATAATCATTCTGATGACAACTATTATTATAGTAAATCTAATATGAAAATAAAGAATTATTAAAATATGTCTATAAAATCAGTTAGTTCATAATATTGTACTTATAGTCAGTTTAAACATTTTGATTCTATATTTCTTATTAAAGATTTATAAACGAATTATCATTTATCAAATTATAAAATTAAGACAACATGAATATATAAATTCAATCATTAAATAATTGTTAAGTTAAATATTATATATTATTTAGGATAAATAATACTAGTAAACTAAGATAGGAATTGACTTGATAATAAATTTAGGTCATAATTACTTTATGGTTACAATGGTCATAATATATTAGTGTAATGTTACATTTTATAAATATAAATAGGTATTCATAAAAGCATTAAAATAACTGAAGTAATCATCTATATAAATAGAAATATTTATGGTATTATTTGATTTAACAATTATACATTAGTAATTTGTAAAATCTTCATAATTCAATTTGAAAATTACTTAGACATCTATAAGTTAATGTAATTTATTAGTAATAATTACGTAACTATAATGTATTATTTAAATTGATGATTAAGATAATGTTAATAATTAAATTTAATACCAGTACTTATATATATTTAAGCATAGATTACTAGGATAAGTGAAATTCAGATATAAATTATATAAGTTAATAGTACTTAAATATAAATAAATATGTAAATTTGTTAAACTTATATTATATATATTTAATTAAATATTTATTAATTAAATAATATATTATAAAAAATTTAAAAGTTTGAAGAATTCTTGAAATAATATTGGATAACATTAATAAAAAATAAATTGATTAAAATGGTTACTATAAATAAATTAGTTTTAATGAAAAATGATTTTTATCAATAAAATTTAATTATTATTATATAAAATAAATGGTTAAAGAATTATTATAACTTCACATAATATTTAAATCTTAAATTTTTTAAAAAAAATAATTATTTAATTATTTAGAATATATCCAATATTATTAAAATGGTAAATTACTACCTTTAAAAATTATAATATTATACTTAAAACTCATTTATTAAAAATATAAGTTATTAATTAAATAATGTTTAATTCAAATAAAATATAAAATTGATTAAAAAATTAAAAATTAAATATTAAATATTAATAATATTTCTATTTAATAATTTAAATAAATCGATAAAATCAATTTTAAAAATTTTAAAAGATTAAGGAAAAAATAAAAATTTAAATTTAATTTATTAACGATTTTTCCATTAAAATTTTAATTATGGGAATTTTTAAATTTCGTAATAAATTTCTAATAAAATAATAAATTAAATATGTTGGGATAAATTTAAATAATTGTTAAAACTAAAATACGGTATTAAAATTGGGGAAAAATCAAATTTTTAAAATTAAAAAAACTAGTAAATTTTTTTAAAAATTTCTTTTAAGGGGTTTTTTTTTTAAAAAATTTTAAAATTTTTTTAAAATTAAAAATAATGGGTTTTTAAAATATTTTAAATGGAATTTTAGTTTTAATGAGGTTTATTTTAAGAAAAAATTTTTATTGATTTAAATTTAAATTTATTTAAAAGTTTTAAATCCTAAAATTTAAAATTTTTTTTTATTTAATTTTTTTTATTGTTAAAAAATTTTAATTAAATTTTTTAAATAATTTAAAAGGGAAAACCAAATAAAAAATTAAAAAAAAATTTCCCAAAATTTTTTTAAAGTTTTTAAAATTTTAAAAAAAAATTACCCACCCATTTATTTATTTTTAAAAACTTAAAAATTCCAAAAAAAATTTAAAATTTTGAAAATCAAAAATTTTAAATTTAAAACCAAAAGGTTTTTTTTTTAATAACTTTTTTGGGAAAAAAAAAATTTTTAAATAAATAAAAATTTCAAATTTAAAGTTTAAATAAGGTAATTTTAAATTTTAAAAAATTTTATTTAAAATTTTAAAAAAATTTAAAAATATATAAAGAATAAATTTAAAGGGTAAGGGAAATTTGATTTTAACTCGGTAACGAACCATTTTAGGACATATGTTTACATACACTTTTTTCCTTATTTTTAGTCGTAGAAGCCGCCTGTGTATCGTCAGCCCACCTTTTTTGTTATGCCCCCTGAATATAGAAATATTTATATAAAAACAAAACAGGAAATAAATAGGAAACGTAAAGGTAATACATTAAATTCGGTAGTAGATAGATAAAGCAACGGTAAAAAATCAAAACAAAAAGCAAACAATGACCATTAATCACAATAAAATAAGGTTAAGCACTTTAAGTGATCTACTAATGCTAAATTTAACTTAAGTATCCAACTTAAAAATAAGAAAGCACTGTTGCGGAAGGAATAAGTCATCACGATGCACGTGTAATTTTTTGGTTAAAAATGTTTGAACTTTATTTGCAAAATTTTTAATTATAATTTTTATTTCTATAAAATTGATTTTTTTAGAATACGAATGATAATTTATGATAGTTTGTCCCAACACTCAACCAAACCGGTTTACTATCGGTAGTGATTTAGAAAATTTTTAATGAACATCTAACCTTATGCTGGTTTCAGACAGACGATACGCGTATGCGATTCTCGCATGATCGATACAGAATTAACATTATAGCAAATGTAAGCTTGCAAACGCTTGATACAGCCTTCATACAGTATCGCATACAGACTTCTAAAATCTCGACAATTCGGACCTCGTCGACTGTAGGATCGGTGTCAGTCGGAAAATACGAAAACTCTTTGTGTGTGATGGATACAGAACTAACATTACAATATATGGGATCTTTCAGACGGCGATACTCGCTTCGTACAGCGTCGCATACTAAATTTGAGTATCTCATGAACGTCGGCCGCCAAGCAACAGTAAAATGCTTTACTCTGTTTCTTTAGAAACATACAACATGCTATACTCTGTTTCTTAATTAGGAGGAGTAAATTAAAATTTCCACCTAAAAAACGCGCTCACCGATTGGCTACTTGCGAGATTAGTTTACACTGGGTAATTTGCCGTACGCGCTATTAAATCTCCGGTAATTTATGTTTACCTACATGTGTGACAGTTGATGGGTATCGACTTTAAAGTGTTTTAAAGTCATTTCTTGTATATTACCAATATGAAAAATAGTTCTTTTCAGAATTAAACTGATCATTTTGTAATAAATTCAAATCCAAGAGTAACTATTGCATCTGCAGTGTCACCGCAAACAAAAACGCCCCCATTTGGGGCATTAGTTTTCTGCTGAAAAGCAAACTATTTTGAATATGTAGAAAAAACTAAAATTAGATCATGCAAATTCGGTATTACCTACGTTAAAAATTGTACTTTTAGCAGTTTAAATTAACAGCCCTGATATTACACACCTTTAATACTTTAACACTCATCTTATTCATCATACATTGACACATTTCGAATTGTCACTGCATTTGTACATTTTTGTCCCATACATCTATAGGAACCAATCCAACTCATTCGATTTTTGCTACTTTTTTCACATTTTGCTACTGCAATGTAAAAAATATGATGAAACGAAATTTATGAATCAACAAAAAGAGACATTAAATGTTAAATTCGCTGTAGTTTTCGTATGAAATAGGAGCTTTTCGTAAATTTATTTAATACAAAACGCTTCTTGTATTATGTACTTAATTATTAAAATAACGGATAAGGTGTATTTACAATAATAATAGTATGTTGGCTTATTTTAGAATTACGTATAGAAACGGGAAAAAGTGAGATGGGAGATGCGATGCACCCACTTGAGAGTGTGACTTTCAAAAATGCAATTTTCGTATGTTTTCACTTTTAATTATTTATCTTAATTAGGAAACCCTACAAAAATATAATTCTTCTATCGTCGGATGCTACAAGGACGAACCAAACTTTTTTAAAGAAGAAAATTTTTCGATATGTCGTACTGTTTTGTAGTTATGACAGTATAAACGGTAAAAAACGCGAAATTGAAATGAACTTTTTAGCTGTTCGAACTGAGATATCGGTCCCGAAAGTTTTTTTTCTCCATAAGAGCCCGTGTATTTTGCGTTTTTTCAAAAATTTCTAAACGATTAATTTCACAAAACCAATTAGGAATTTTACGGCAAAAGAAAGTTCATGTTTCCTTCTATACGTACGCTGAATAACTCTTTCGGTGAAGATAGTGCCCTTTTTAACTGGACGATTTTTGACGGCTTTTGGCTTTTTAAATAAACAAATACATCCTTTCGATTTGTCGAGATTTCATCTTGTAACCCCGACAGCACCTCGAAAGTCATTTTGCGGAGTTTCGAGCGCTCTACTATAAACAATGAACCGCTATATACTATCGATTCTGTCTAACTACAAGAACTGGCGAGAAAATGCCTAATCGGAAAAGTATCGCAAGAGAATTTTGTACGCGATACGTGAATCGCATACGCGTATCCTCGTCTGAAACAGGCCTTACTGTTTTCCATTTTATCTATTTCCTCTATTTTTCAATATGAGATGCCACGATGTTTTTGACAATTTTGACAAATCACTGTTCTGCACCGTTCCAACACAATATAATTCTTGATTAGTTCCAAACCAGTTCGCATATAGGATACATACAATAACTTAATTAAGTAATTAAAACTAGATTCGTAAAAAATAGTTCAATGAACGATACACAACCCGTATGTTGGAACAATCCGTATAGAAATGAGATTTCAATTATTTAATATCACTCATTACTCTGTTGTTGAAAATTGTTTATTTATTGAATAAGGAACAAATATCTAACAACAATGTTATAATCTTATTTATTAACACTAAGCGTTCCGTATACAACTGCTTAGTAAATTTTCTTGCGGTTGTGGTAACCTCTTGAAATATTATTCACCGAACTCCTAGACATTCATTATACTTATCATTAGTTCCAATTTTGAGTGCGCATACCTTACAATCAATTATTTATTTATTTATAATATTTTGGCCAATAGAAGAGTCACCATCTAGTATTTTAATATGCTTATATATGTGTATATATATATATATATATATATATATATATATATATATATATACCGTGTGTCCCAGGATGGAGTTGACAAGAGGAAAAAAATCTTTATTATTGATTTTACGACAAAAAGTCATTCTTTCTAAAAAGTTCTGCTTGTTGAGTAGATAAATTAACCATCGGAAAATCTAAGATTAAATGTACAGAATGTCCACAAATTAAGATAAAATGAAAATGCTTCAACAGAAAAGTATCATTTATTGCATTTTAGAGTTTATTGTTAACAGAAAAAGTTCTTTAACAACCTACAATTAGATCAGTTCGGAGAAAGATGGATGGGAAGATTTGGACCAATAAATTTTCCTGCTAGATCACCTGACCTGACACCTCTTGATTTTTTTTTGTGGGGTACTTTAAAGCAAAAAGTTTACGAAAATGACCTGCCGCATGATCAGGAAATACTAAAAGCACGAATACAGGATGCGGTGAATGAGATAAATGGACCACAAACCATACGCAAAGTCTATGGTGAATTTATTAAAAGGGCGAATGTATGTGTGGAAGTTGTAGGTGGCCTTGTAGAGTAATTTTTGTTGACTTTAATTAATTGAAATTTTGTACTTAAACTATAAAACATGCAATAAATGATACTTTTCTGTTGAAGCATTTTCATTTTATCTTAATTTGTGGACATTCTGTACATTTAATCTTAGATTTTCCGATGGTTAATTTATCTACTCAACAAGCAGAACTTTTTATAAAGAATGACTTTTTGTCGTAAAATCAATAATAAAGATTTTTTTCCTCTTGTCAACTCCATCCTGGGACACACGGTATATATATTTAGACCTTTTGTTGAGGCCTTCTTCACTGATAACACAAGTAATTAACATATTAATGAAAGTATTGATTTTTTTAAATAACTAACAAAAAATTATTAAAATCACTGAAAACTTTTCAATATTTTATTATAACAATTTGGCGAATCTTTCAAATCTTTTGGAAGACTATTAGAAGACTTGATAAGAACTTGGATTATCTAAAATTAATTAAAAATAAAATAAAAAAACTAATCAAAATTCTTGTAATAGTAAAAAATATTTGGAAAGTTTACCTTTGGAATGCTTACAGCTATTTTAATAATTTGTTATATCGTTAGGTTTTATGTCAATTCTTTTATACATACCTACATATGTTAATTGTAATATCTAAATAAATACATTATAGGTCACCGCAAAATCCGGGCGTTTGTAACGCACGGTGGACTATTGAGCATGTTCGAAACAGTATATCATGGAGTTCCAATAGTTAGTTTACCAGTGTTTTGTGATCACGATTCGAATGCGGCAAAAGCAGAACTAGATGGCTATGCAATCAAGTTAGATTTATCGACGCTAACTGCTGATTCTTTATTATTAGCAATAAAGAAAATCATTTACGACCCCAAATACCGAGATGAAGTGAAGAAAAGACAATTGTTATTGAGAGATCAAAAGGAGTCGCCTTTGGAAAGAGCAATCTATTGGACTGAATACGTTTTACGACATCGTGGTGCTAAACACTTGCAATCGGTCTCAAAAGATTTAAACGTTTTTCAGTACTATTTAATAGATGTTATACTTATTTTAGTATGTTTAATTTTGTGTTTGCTTTATATTTTCCGAATCGTTTTAAGATTAGCGTACGCGATTTTGTGTATAAGTATACGCTTAGGCGTGTTTAAAAAAAGCATTAAAATTGATTAGAAAATGTCTACCGTGTTAGAAGTGCCACCTACCTCTATCTCATAATTGTCACATTTTGAAAAATCAGCAAATGAATACAATTTATTAAAGCACACAAAGATACATAAACAGAAACATATTATCTATATATTTATTTTAAAATTATAAAAGATAATAGGCCGATGTACAGGCAAATTGTTTTGAGACAGCAACGTTACCACCATGCTTCATTTCTTCACTTTCATAGTGCTGATTCCGCAACAAAAACTGACCTACTGTGTTGCGGGTGATATTGTTCATTTCCCGTTTTTTAATCACTTTTCTTGAAGATTCACGTATTTTGGATATTAATTTTATGAGACATTTTGAAGTGATAGCTAGCGCACTTTCAAAACCTTGTTTTTTCCCAATCTGTTTCCAGCCTACTCTAACTAATAAACGTCAGTCAAATTTTACTGATAGTTGATTTTAAGCATTTCTTATTATAATTAATTATAATATATTAACTTCTAGAATAAATTAAAATCGGTTAAGTACTTATAATCATACGAAAAATTAACAAATTTTGACGACTATGGGATACAGGTAGTAATATATTTTATTTAAATGATATTTAATCATGTTCTCTTGTATGTTAAAATTATTAAATTGTTGTATTTGAAAATTTTTAAAACAAAGATCAATAAATTATTCGGTTAAAGATAAGAAATTAATTTAAACAAACAAATGACGACAACCAAAAACAAATTATGAAAATAAATTTATTTCTTGTTATCTTTAAAATTATTTGAAAAACCTAAAACAGTGAATTTAAAAACAACATAACAACAATTCTCACTAATTGAGTGTTCTATTTAATACATATTTACATCAGTTGATGTATCTCTTAGGGCCAGTTGTACATACAATAGCCGATCATCGCTGAACGTTAGTTAATCGCCATGTAAATAATATTGTTTAGATAATCATTTTAGTGAATTTTCATAGAAAATAAAGCTATTGCAACCTGTCTGATGACGGGTCCCAGACGTGTCTGTTTGGCGATTCTCCGATCTCGACCACTAAATCACAAAAATGTAGGTCATTCGTTTAGGGTCGGTCATATATACATACACTCACAAATATATATATATATATATATATATATATATATATATCTATCAAAATCAATTTCTTGTGGACACGATTCCGGTGGCAATTTTGATCGTAGGAGGTTAAAATTTAGACAGCGTATTGTCTTTATGAAAACGAAGGACGAGTTCGTTAACCAGAAAAATCGACCGACCTGTTTCAAAATGGCGGCCGTAAATTTGTTTAAAAATTCTCATCTCATTATTACTCATCGGATCGGTAATGTGAAATATGTATTAGAATCGACATAAAATTTTCTACCGATCATGTCTCTTTATAATTTTCGATAGAATGCACCATTTGCGAAATAATCGAAAAAAAAGTGATATTTTTTTTTAATTCTTATAAATATATCTCGTAAATATTATTTTTCAAAAAATATATTGCTTTCGAGAAAAATTTTAAAAAAGGAGTTTTTTGAAATGCGACATGTAAATTCGACACTGAGGCTTGCGCGTGATCGGATTTTTATGGTAATTGACAGACGATCAGCGATGATCGGCTATTGTACAACTGACTATCACCAGTGCCAGTTATTTCTTATTTAATGAGTACATATAGTACAAATACGGAAACAAGTTTTATTAACTTCGAATGATTTAACATCAACACTTTGTAAGTATAATAAAATTTATCACATACACTACTACTCTGACAGTTATTAAAAAAATAACTTTATTTTTAAAATTATTCAAGAAACGACAAAAAAATTAGGTAAACCTAATTATATAGTCTGCCTATAGGTAGAGGTACACAGAGTGGGGTAAAGTATGGAACCAAGCCTCTCACGCCTAAACTATTTTTAAAAAAATATATTTATTTTTTCAATTATTTTTTTATTTCACTTTTTATTTAAAAAAATAAAATAAAAAATGTGTATCTATAGGTACTTTAATGTCTATAAGTAAATGTTCGTTGTTTAATAGTATATTAATACAGATCACAGTGATAAACAAGCAAACCATGCATTTCTTATAATTAATTAACCCTCATTATTGATATAATTACGAACTATAATTTTAGTGCGCCATTTTTAGCTTCTATAGCTCAAAAGTGAACAATACCTATCTATCAATAAATTATGAAAAGGCAACTAATTTTCTAAATAGTTTAATATCTATCAAAGGCACTTCCGACTCCGTTTCTTTGCGAGCTTTGATCATCTTGTGCCGATCCAAGCATACTTATCGCGTTCTTTTTATCGTCGTCACTCTTTTCAACTGGTTTAACAGTTTTTGTGACGTTAAAGGCATCTTTATTTTTGTAATGTAAAAAACCTCCAACTCCCATGCCAATTAAAGATAATATTAAAATAATAATTTTTACGATTTTGATTATTTTTAGCATTTTAAACATTCCAACCAAAGTTTTCGCATATTCTTCGGGTAAGTCAGCACCCTTTAAATGAAATATTATTATATTGAAACAATTTTAACGATTTAGAGTACCTACTTCTTCGACCCATAATATTGGAATTAAAGCTGTTGGCATGTTCTTCATTACATTTACTTTTGGAATAGCTTCTACTGGTAAATTGAACTGCAAACGCTTCTTTCCAGATACAGGAGTTCCAGTCATCTGTAATTTTTAATTGTACTTTTATTTACTTACATTAAATATTGACAAACAAAATTATTGCAATAGTCAAGCTTATTTATTTTAAATATCGTGTATAAATATAGTTATTTACCGTTATAGTTATCTATAGTTATGAGCTATTCAACCTGTCTGGCGATTTACGTCATCAACTACTGCGTTCTAATATTACATCTCTTGCCTATGTTTACTCGTTTGCGTTTTAATATTCATTTACAAGCTAATAGAGGTCAATCTGCCTGCGTGCTAATATTACATTTAGAGGAAGAAGAGCGATATTTCTCAACTCGAAGTTGTTAAAGCGAACTTGTAAAATACGCGCGACAATATGAATTGAACGTGTGTATTTAACGTTGAACAATATTGTATTACAAATAAACAATCCAGTAACTTTTTACTGATGACGTGCATTGCCAGGCCGCTTGGATAAGATATAGCTATAGTTATTTTACAGTTAGTAAATGCTATATCTAGAGGTAAGGTTACGTAAACGATATAAACAGATAATTAAAGATTGTAGACTATTGAATAGTTAGTTGATGTAGATTTTTATCTCAATCATTGAGCCCAAACCCACACTGAACGGAAAATGTATCTCGAAATTTCGGCAATGTATTTTCCGTCGTTGCTTGAATTACAAATATTATATCGAATTATTGTACCTTTACATATTACCTACTATAACATTAATTCAAAATTTTAAAGGGTATTTTTCGCTATAGATTCCGTTAAGTTATTTATCTGACAGCATTTCAAGAGCATTTCTTTATTTTCTTACAATTAGTTTGCAACGATTTTTGTTAAAAATAAGTAAGTAGGTACTTAATCTCTAGAAGGTATACATTACCAATTCAAAAATTAAGGAGATTCCATGTTCTTCTTCACTGGGATGTAGTCCTCGAACCATTTTAACATACATAGGATCTGCGTCATAAAAATGTGGCATAGAAGCAACTATCGGTGCTCCAACGCACTTTGTTAAATCGTGTAATCCTTGTTTCCAACATGTCGCGTTTGCCGGACAGTAACATTTGAAACGTTTATCAGTTGACATGTCTCCGAATGTAGCGACATATCGATTTACAGTGATCCCTCTATAATCTATTTCTTTATCGAATGTAGCGACTAAAGATCTAAATAATAGGTAGGAATAACAATAGGAATTATAGGTATAATAAAATAAAACAGTGCTATTCTTACGCTTAACGTGTAATTACCTGCATAAGTCTGGTGCATATGCAGCCACTCCTTCTTCTTTAGTCATAAATGGAGGAAATATCGTAGAATCTGTTCCTACATACTGATTGCATTCTTTAGTAGGCCATGCGGACATTTCCTTAGCACCATCATAGGCGATAACTTTTCCTACGTCGTGAGATTTTTTGATTCCTCTTTTTACGGTTAGCGTGTGGTCGTCGATTGTGCTATTTTTCTGTAACGTTGAAATTTATTAATTATCTAATAATTTACCATATTGATTTTTTAAATAATATTCTCGATATGTTATATAACTACATTACTCCTCACTGACTACATACTGTTAATTGATCGTATTACACTTAACACTTACAGGGTGTTCCACGACATAACCGCCATAGCCCAAAGGTAAACTGTCGACGTTATTCCAAATCAAAAATGTCCAAAACTCATTTGTAACGGATAAACATACAAGTATTTTTAATTTTAAGAATTTGTATGTATCTACTTACTGTTAATCTACATTCTAATTGTTAATTTCTCTCTCTTTATTACTTCAATTAAATAATAAATTGACAAATTCCATTTTTAACAATGGGAGCATTCAGCTACGAAAGCGCTGCCTTAGTGCTAAAACAGCGATTCAATTGTACCGCTGTTTATTTACACTTTCTTATTTTATTTTTATAGTTTACGTACAACATTAGTTGTTCCATGTGTTTATCACAATAGCTAAAGGTCCTTCAGCCGTAGTTATCACGTAGCGTTTACTTTCTGCTGTTCCAGCGATGATCCCAGTTGAATTCTCCCACTGATTTAAATTTAAAATTACCGTAGCTCCATTACGATTTACTATAGGTCACATGTTTATTACACATTTTTGACTCAAAATAATGTCAGTAACACACAGCAAAGTTATGGCGGTTATATTGTGGGACATCCTGAATTCTAGTTCAACAAGAATATAATCTAATTTTTATAATTTTCATAATTTTTATAGGTTAATTTTAAAATTAACCCATTTTATAACTACTTTGCAATTAGCTACATAATACACTTTTTTGAAGCTCCTTTCTCTTCGAGCGTTTTGTACCTTTGAAACCGGGCAAATTTTAAAATTCAGTTGGTTTTAGTAAAAAATTAGACCTTGACCCAAGTAAAAAATATCCCAAGTTTCAAGACTTTTTCTCTCGTAGTTAATTTTTTAGTTAAATTTTAAAAATGAAAATTCTTCCATTTGGACTTTAGAGGTATCTACTTATGGTTAAGAAATATCAGATTTTAATTCTTATTTAGCACAAATCCAGAAACTGTACCTTTGTGAATACGAATGTACCTATATCTAGTTTCAATAAATAAGTAGGTATACAACGGCGGATTAAGTGAATGTTAGACTTGGGGACCGCTAAAGTTATGTAAATTTTACCGTAAGAGTTGAAGCTGTGAATTAATTTAATTAAGAATCTTCGAATCTGTAGAGGTCTTCTTAGATATAATAGATTAAATATATCGGTTGCTTGGCCGCAAAGAGTTTATTAGTATGCTGATTACACCAATTTAAGTAAGTAGGTAACTAACAATAAATAATCGGTAAAATCATACTTCAGAGGTCGATAGGTTAAATAATTGTTCAGTTTGAAATTGATATTTACAATAAGTTGATGAAAGTAGTTTAAATTAATTAGTGCAGTGAACAGTATTAACAAATAGTGAAGAAAAGTTGGTTAGATCATTAGTTCATTATTATGCGTATACTTGCAAATATTTTTACGTTGTAAACAATGCACGATAGTATACGTAAGTATATATATAATAAGTACATATACGATAGTATATACGTAAATAGCGGAATTGAATGTTTCGTCACAATTATTTCAACGCTACCTATATAAACTCGAATCTATTTCAACGCGAAGACGTATCGAAGCAGTCATTTCGACAATAAGGATATTAGAAAAATGAAAAATACACTGATTGCGGTAACTTTATTACACTAAATATAGAGGTTTAACCTTGATCTAGTTTAAACCATGATTTACCTGAATTACCTACCATTTTTGTTACTGTAGAAACAAATAGTTTAACTTTAATCAGAGTTTAAACTAGGATTGAGAAACTCACCATTACTCAGATAGGTTTAGACAAATTTTTTCGACACTATCACCTAAAAGTGTCATTTTCTGTCGCTGGTCATGCGATTTTTTATTACCGTAGACATTTGGTTACCAGCGTGAGACAATGTACATTGTCGCCCGCTGCTGTTTGCGTCGGGAGGGGATATTATATTACGTACATTACAATGACAGTTGTTGTCGACTGTTTCCAAAGCTACTGCGTAGATTAGGTGAGCTTAGACTAGCGAAGACGAGGTCAGTTTAAGTTAGTATAGATAAGGCGAGATTAGACTAGTGCTCAGACATTATTTGTGTAGATCAGACATTGTTATCATTAATGAAATGGAAAAATCAATAATTAGTAGTTCCGAGAAAGATGAAATTCATCACATGAATAGGTTAATATTACCCTCTTTGGCCAGTGTACATATTTATTGCACAATGTCTATTTTAAAAAATTTTGACGTTGAAATTACTTTGCGTCGAAATGGTCCTCACGTCAAAATGGACTCGTGTTGAAACGTCCTAAGTCCCTAAATATGTATACAAATAGGCACTTTAATATATTACAATTGTTAATTAAATCTTTAACGTTGCACCCACTTAAAATTTAAATAACAAAAAAATAAGTACGTTCAGAAACTTACCATCCCAAAAAATGAAAATTTGAAAATCGTATCAGACACGTGTTCTAAGTCCTTTGCTTCAGTTCGCAATTGTGTACAAACAGCTTTACCGGCAAAATCCGTCACCGAACAGTTAATGACAACCCCCCTAAAGAGAATATCCATAACTGGCGCTGTTACAAATGGTGCCACGGGATTTCTGAAAATCGCGTTTATCGCTTTATTCACTAAAGTTAACATCGCTGGTTTTTCTCTCGCCATTAGCACCGACATCGCCTTAAATAGTAATAGTGTAGTGCCGTAAAAAAATAATGTTTATTTATAATAATGTACTTACAATCATCATAGGGTGTGCCATATTTACAATTTCTTCTCCCGTTAATCCATGTCCGGATAAGTCTTTCCTAAATACCCACGTTATTCTTTGACGATATGTGAGTTCATCATCTACTTCGTTGTCTACTAAATCTACTTTCTCTTTCCATTCCCTAGAAAAAAAATATTTGAAATAATAATAGATATGTACTAAATTTAGTTTTAAAACTATAGATTTTAAGTTTTACATTAGATATGTATTGAAAGCTTGATCGAATAAAACAGAAAAGTTTTTAAGAAGTTTATAATTACATCATTGTATTAAATAATGAATTAATTTCGTTTAAAGCGTTCCCCGAAATATCTACTAAATAATGCACTTGTTAGGTATAAGTACGTACGTTAAACACGTATAAAAATAAAAAAATTATTTAACTTTAAATTAGTATGACTTATTATTATTAATGTATAGAATAATTATATAGGGTGGCCAATTATATAGGGTGGTTTTTTAAATAAAAAAAACTAAATAGAGGGCATTAATACCTATCAGTAAAACCGCCGAGTATGTTAACCGAATATTTACCGTTTTCGAGATATTGAGGATGATCGGAATTTTGCGGTACTGCGGACCGAGAGCCATTAATTATTGCTATTGTTATGCTTTGTTTCTTTGAAATTATTATTACTATTGTGATGTAATTATATTCGTGGATATGTGAGTAATTGGTTAACACCAAATTAGACCGGTAATTGTATTGTAAGTTACTGAAAATCAAAGTGGAATAGTGTAGGACGGGTAAGACATCGTTTTTATTTCATTCCAACAATACAAATGAACCGTGTGATCCTAACTACCAGGTTTTTTTCAGTTAATAAATATGTTAATTGAATAACAACATTGGTTTCGCATTACAAACTACTCATGTAAACTATTAGCAATAATGCCTTTATCTTGAAAGTCCAGTTTTTCGCTTACAAGCAGTAATAACTTTTTTGTTTCAAATACTTAGTTATGTTTTTATAGTTCTGAACACTTATTATATGGAGAAATTTGTTAAATGTCACACTCACTTGGTACCTATTTGTTCTTTGAACTTATCTGAACTCATTGAACTCTCTGAAATATTCTGGTGATTTTGAAAATTCTCAGTTCCACCTTGGTTTTCAGGAGCTTTCAATACAATTATCAGTCTAATTTGGTGTTAACCAATTACTCCCATACCCATGAATATGATTACATTACCTACTAATAGTTAGTATAATAATTTCAATAAAACAAAGCGGAACAAATAATTAATGGTTCGTAAAATTCCGACAATCGTCAATATCTAGAAAACTGTAAATATTCGGTTGACATACGTGGTGGTTATTCTGATAGGTATCGATGTCTTCTATTCAGTTTTTTATTTCTGACGTCTATCGTTGGGCCACCTTGTATAATATGCTGAGAGACGTACAACTTTTTTAATTTAGGTAATATTTTAAAATTAGCATCACGTACTTATTCAAATGTATTCAAATTCTGAAAATAATCGATTTATCTATTAGTTCCTTTATTTTTAACTATGAATTCGTATTTTGCAAATAAAAAACATTCAGTTTAAAAATTGCCTTAATAAAATGATATGAACCTTGCCGTGTAAGTACAATAAATTGTAAGGTGATGTAAACTGTAAAAGGTTTATTGATACAAGATAGAATATGATATAGCTATAGGTAGCTATACTTAGTTACGACATTTTAGAATAATATCTTAGGAACGTAGAAGTTTTACATCCTACTTAATAAAATTATTTAAAAACGCCACTTCGTCTGTGGTTCTTAAATAATCTTGACAATAAATAGTTAACAAGAATAGCGTATATATTTCGTACTACATAGGTATCTGTACAGTATGTTTATTGCATTGTGTTCGAAATGCCTACATATACAGGGTGTTACAAAAGTAACGCCCGTAGCCTTTCCAGGATCGAATCAGTAAGCTAAAAGAAATTGAAAGTCAAGAGTGACAAAATTTCTGATTGGCCTTCTTTATGCTTCACCCGATCTAAAAATATTTATCGTGAATCAGTCGTGGAACCAGCAGTCAGCAGCATTAACCGTCGACTTGCAGCTGTCTTTTCAATAAATGTATTGCGCATCTTACAATTAAAGAGGGTCGATATTTCCATGTTAAACCTCGCAAGATCTTGCATTGATCTCGAAGAAAACATAACTGAACTTCTTTTGTAATATTTTTTTGTTATTTTTATTTTCGTAAACTTCAACGTTGTGTTATTTTCTATCAATAAAACTGTAAATTTTGTCACTATTGACTTTCGATTTTTTTAGCTTACTAATTCGATCCTTGAAAGGACAAACGTTACTTTTGTAACTCCCTGTATAGATAATACATAGGTAACGACGAAGTTTTTGCAAGTAACTTAACCCGCAAAAAGTAAATTTTACAGGAGTGCACATTTTTTGTTATAGCGTAGCTATAAGCAGATACGTTTCACGGAAATACTAAATATAGCTACTCTACAACACAAGATATGCACTCCTGTAAAATTTACTTTTTGTGGGTTAAGATACTCTACGAAAACTGCATCGATATCTATACGTATAAAAAATACCTACATTTATTTTTATTTACTCCTATTTATTTTAATATTTTAATATTAATTTTACTATTTAAACGACAGTCCGAGGTTTCCCGGAATAAGGTAAGCGAACTTTCAACTAATCATTCAAAGAAGTTTGAGTGTGACTATAAATGCCCAAGTGCCCGAAACGTGTCGTTGAGATAGTCATTAAACCAGTGTAATTAGAAATATATTTATACCACTCATAATGTTATTATTAATATAATTTACTTATAAATAATTTAATTGTATATGCACTTATATGGTGATATTTAGTTATATTAATGTTCAGATTCATATTGACTAAAAATATTACTAACCTTTTTAATTAAACTTTTTTAAGATTTTGAAGCGGTTCCACAATTTTTTTACATCGTCAGAGGTTATCAGTCAAGATAACAGATATATCTGGATCTTTTATATTTTTTACTAATTCATTTAAAAATGGTGAATTGATTAGGTGCAGAGGAGCTATTTTTGACCATTCGCTTACAAAACTTAGATACAAGTGAAAATGACGTCACAACAAATAGATTTCTATAGAAATCCATTATTGTGACGTCATTTTCGTATGTATATTTTGTAAGCGAATGGTCAAAAATAGTCCCCCCGTTGTTCATTTAAAACATCGAATGCTTCTAAAAATTCTAATTTAGTACCTACCTATTGTTATTGCATATATGTGTAAAATTTGTAATTTATTATTAACTGTTACTTTATGTTTAGTTTCTAAAATATATTTGCCAAAATTTGATTTTTCCGATTGGTTATTACGAAAAGCTGCGAGGTGTTCATTATAACGAATTTCGAAATTCCTAGAGGTTTTTCCAGTATACATATATAGCACATTACATTCACTACATTTTAGTTTATAAATTCCAAAATGTAATAATGGATTAATGTTTTCTTTAACATAAAAAGGAATATTTTTCGTTGTACAATTAAATAAGATCTGAAACTGATTTTAGTTTTATTTATAGGTACTTACCTATTTGAAATTTTGTTTGATAATTTTTTAGAAATCTTTCCATAATAAGTTAGTGATATAAAATTAATGTTAGGTACTATCATTTGTGTACGGGAAAATTAATTTAAAAGCATTTTTAAACTGTGTTTTTTTTATTAAATTATCTATTAATATTGATAAATTTAATTGAATTGTTAAATAACAAATGAATAATTTTCTATTTATTTTAAATAAAATGTAGGTAGGTAATTTAGAAATTTAGAGCGAATAATTTTTCAATTTAACAGAACGATTAAGTTAAGTTAACGATTACAACTCTTAAGTAATAATAGTGTTTAAATTTAATAAAATTTTATAATTAAAATAAAAATAAATTAATCTAATAATAATTACTTATACTTACTCAAAATAATAAGGCCCGATTTCATCCAATACGGGAGTATCACCTTTAGCTACATCAAGGGGATTTGTAACGTTGAATATATAAACCTTAAAATCTATAGCGAAAGGCACTTTAGTATATAAAGCTCTCACATCACCTCCTGGTTTTAAAGTTAAACTCTAAAAAAACTTTTCGATAAAACTTAAGTTTAATATAATTTTTAAAACTTACTGATTTTATTTTACTTTTAAGAAAAACTGGCATAACTATAAATCCAAAAACGACAATAAGGATAAACACGACGCCGCACCCTATAGAAATTTTTGCTGGTAATCTCATTTTTTTTATAGTTTTAATAGTCTCGATAGAAACTTTGGTCGATTCCTTAATTAAATATAATTTCGGAAAAACCAAAAACAAATAGTAAAATACACGATTTCGAATTGTCATTCACAAATCACATTTAATTGAAGATAATGTATGCAGATAGAAAGACGATTTGATTACTACTGATAGCAATAATACGATGAGCGACAGTTCTGGCTAACGTCGAGTTAAGTGGGGACAGGTCATCTATTAAAGATATAATTTTCAACTATCCTTAACTAATTTAATATTTATTATTGAAATACCTATACCTGCATCAAATATTTAGTTTCTTAGTTTTGTGGTAGATATAAATGAAATTAGGTAACCTCGTTCTTAAAGTTATTAGAACGTCAGTAAATAAAAGTTTCGAAACCAAAAATTAATAGGTAATCGTTAAACGATCAACGAACAAAAGTACTTAACTATTCGATCTAACTTTAATTTAACGTTAACAAAGTTTATTCTCAAACAACAAACGTTAGATACAATTATTGCAGTGCTACTTAAATTTAATTTAATATAATATCATATGTAGACATTCTTTGTTAAAGAAACAAATCAATATTATATTATCTATGTATTTAAAAAAAGGACATTATTGACCGATTTCACAAATGCCAGATAATTTTATTCTCCGGTTACTTCTATGGTAACAGATTGTTGGAACAATCGTATTAAGCCATTTAGTACCGCAGTAAATATTTATACCCGCTTTCTGAAATCGGGCATATATGTAGGTAGGTTATTATTAAAATTAACATTTTATGAAAACTTAAGTTCACAATTCTCCACATACGCTCGCTATTCTACAGTTGATATCGTGAACATTGTAAGTACATATTATTATATACCTACCTACTTATTCAAGTTTTTCACAATCAGCTAAATTATAGCTTAAACTGAGGATATTTACTCGTTAAGAAAATGTAGGTACTTATACTATACGACAAAACATCCTGTATCTCGGTTTTAAAGGGCATAAAACCCATTAAGTACGGTATATTTCAAACCAGCCGAGTGACCAGTATTCATGGTTAACGTATATCCATTACCCAATGAAACACCCTACACAAACAAAAAACAAAAAATTAAAAATATTTAAAAGTTAATTTTTTTTAATAGCAGCATATAATTAAGTACTAATAGATATATGTATACACCAAGTATATGTACACCAGTATTAAAATAAATACTCCGTAGCATGCGAGTAAAAACTAAATAAACTTGACCTTTCAATTGAAAATGTTATAAATTATTCTAAAGACTTGGAATATTTGATAAATTAAATATGTGGTAATGAAGTAGGTACCTATCTGTGTCTTATTCTAATCTACTTCACCAATAAATAATAGACTACACTTCTTTAATATTGTTTCGTGACGTGGCAAATTTTATACAAATTAATTTGATCATGCGTTATTACGCTAATTAAAACTACATTTTATCTATATATTTTAAATTATTGAAGTGATCAACTATGACGTAAATGAAAATTTTTATTGATTTAAATGCAAAGTCTGTAGGATGCTCATGAATAATCAACATGTGAACAAATGCAAGTGAACTTGTTTATAATTCTGTCGATCTGTTTAATAATAAACTTAAAAATTAGTTTTAAATACAGTTGTTATACGGTAAACGATAACAAATATTTAATGTTTTAGAAACTAAGGTTAAATCATTTTTTATTAATGGCATTGTTGGTATTCGAAATCGTATTTATTTTTAGTCCACAAATATTGTAAAAATTTATAAGTAAATACAGATAAATCACATTTAAAATAAAAATAGCGTTCCTCATCTACAACGTTACATGATTACACTAAAGCTCCTCGCACACACGGCCACTTGCGATCGCCACCGGTTGCCGCTTCACGCTGCGGATTGTATTCTACAAGCATTTTAAGTGGGCTCGTCGCACACACGGCGTTCGTAGCGGTCGGTGGCCGCCACGTTAAAATGCATGTAAAATACTATCTGCAGCGTGAAGCGGCAACCGGTGGCGATCGCAAGTGGCCGTGTGTGCGAGGAGCCTAAAGTAGATACGTACGTACATACTACAGTACAGTATTAAAGTATTTACAATGTATGTAAAGTAACTGTCATGGCAAATTATTATACAGTGACCGGCATAAAGTTGGACTCAAATGGAAAACTTTTTTATTTGAATTTTATTCTTTATAAAAATCTCTGCATAGTTCAAATTAAAAATACGCATGTCATAATTTGAATATAGGCTGTCGTATATAAAGGGACGTTCAAAAATATGAAATCGGCTCAAGAGCAAAGTACCCTTATTTTTGAAAATTTTGAAAATTCGATACCGAGGCTTGCGCGCAGCCGGATTTTATTATTTGTACACGAGATTTTTAACGAAAATACTTATAGATATATAATAGACTTATAATTTCTGGTAGGTATGTACGCTACAGCTTCATAATGTGTTATATAATGTGAAATTACTAGTTTACTCAGCAAATGTAAAATTATTAACAATTATATATTACCTAAATATAAATTGCTTTTTTGAATTTTGTTGAATATTTTACTTGTTGACTTATGAATATTTAAGTAGGTTTGTTTCAATATGAATTAAAAAATTCACCAAGCAATACATACCAATACATACAAGCAGTATAATGGTAAAGATATAAAGCTACATAGTGTAAATATAGTGATACCTACTATTTTTTTTCACGATCAAAAATTCCTAAACACGTAATTTCGCAAAAAAAATTATACTTAAGGTTTGTTCCAATACACCACCAAACCAGTTTGCGAACAGTCGGGATACATGTACAGATTGTGTTTAGAAAATTTCGACTGAATCACGTATTAAGCTTACTGTTTTCCATTTTATCTATTTCCTTTATTTTTCAATATGAGTTGTTACGACATTTTTGACAGACATTTGGCACTTTTGACAAATCACTGTTCTACACCGTTCCAACACAACACAGTTCTTGATTAGTCTCGAACCAGCACGAATACAGGATACATACAATAAGTTAATTAAATAATTAAAACTAGCATGCGTAAAAAATAGTTCAATGAACGATACACAAACTGTACGTCGGAACAAACCTCTAATAAAACAGAACTATATTCGTGTAGTCGTGTAACTTTATATGCGGATGACTGTTTTCCGACGACCACTATGAAAAGTGCATAATTTCACACCAACAATTGTTACCGAAAGTTGATTATTACAAACAATTAGGCCGACTCGGCCAAACTCGGTAAAGATACTCATTAGCCAATCGATAATGTTGTAGCCCGTGTGAAATTATTGCACACACTAATCAAAAACCTTCTGGTCTGTCATAATGGGCGCGTTCAGCCGGGCTCATCGCCGAAACAGCGGAAAGTAAGCGCTACGTTATAGCTACGTATAGCGCTACCTTAAGTTATTGTGATAAATACGTGGCACAACTGATGTAATACGTCATCTATAAAAATAAAATTAAAAACGCAAATAAACACCGTTTCGATTGAACCGCAGTTTCAACGGTAAGGCAGCGCTTTCCTGACTGAATATGCCTAAAATGCCTTTAAATAATGGCTTTACACACAAACAGTTTTATTACTAACAATAAATTTATAAATAGAAATCGCTTTAAAAGTGTCAAAGTACTTACGTTAAACGTCAAAATTCAAAAATTTTAATAAAAATACTTGTGGTCGTCGGTCCTGTAGTACTCAGCCAATTAAAAGTAATTGTATTACTAAATAGAGGTCGCTTTTAAAGTGTCAAACGTTAAACTTCAAAATTCGAGCATTGGTTTTCGAAGGCGTCGATGAAGCCGCTTTTATGTAAATCAAATTAATTTCAACACATACCTAATTACGATACCGGGCGAACCAACTTTAAAATTATAATAGCATCTAATACTCCGCAAGTCTTTGATTTGATAAAATCACTTAATAAACACTTCGTGATCGTCAGAAAAATATAATATATAACACGTGCTGAAAGGATATTTCAGCACTAGTTATATAATATACTATTGCTTTCACTCAATCTATATTAGCAACAACGATAAAGTATATTATAATGAAAGACTATAGCTTATCCAAACCTATATGATGTTCACGTCATCAATACAAGGTTACTAGATGATTACATTTCACACGGTGCTGTCACTTCGTACCTCGTATTTTGACAGTTCTAATAAATTGTAGTCTTTCTTTATACCATCTGATATGTGCGCAAGTAAATCATATATAGAATATGTCACTTTCCAAACTTTAAACCGAATTACAAATAAACAATCTAATAACTTTTTGTTGACGACGTGAACATCATATAGGTTTGGATAAGCTATACAATTTATTAGAACTGTAAAAATACGAGATACGAGGTGACACCAATATGCGAAACGTCATCATCTAGTAACCTTTTATTGACGACATGATAACCAGACAAGTTGGATAGGCCATAGGTATACTTATCGGCAAATTGTTTTGCAGATGAATTTCGTAGGTAAATTCCTGAAGATAAATTTCTTTAAGTCAATTATAAGATATGGACGCTTTAATGCAACAATGCATTAAATGCCTAATTCACACGCATGTTATTTATCGTAAATATTAATACCTACCGCTGTAATATTATAATAAATTGAGTAAGTATTAAATAAGTAAGAAATGCAAATTAAAACATCTATAGAGGAAAAACTATTTTTGTAATGTCTATATCGATTATTGTTTTTATTATTTTCGGGTGAAAAAAGTAACGCGTACGTATCTACTTCTAAAAAAAGGTTAGTAGGTAGGTAAATATCTACTTTCCGTTCAAGAGTAAAGTTATTACCGCGAAATGCAGTAAGGTAAGTGTCGGTATTTTCGTCGGTGTTGAACATTTTAAAACTATATTAAGAGTAAAAAAAAACTATATACATATAAAACTATATTATATTGAGGGAAATAAAAATTAGTAACTTCACTGAATCGGACAACAACATTTGCCATATTTTACGAATTTTAACAGTGCAACTTCTCCACAGAAAATAATTGTTCAGTAGCATATGTATGACACGCCGCTCAGTAACCATGCTTAAATTAGTAAGGCAAGTAAGTCGCGCGTCATTTCAGTAATTCTAATTGTAAGTATGAATTTAATAAAATGAAAAATTGGTTTATTAAGTATTTTGGGAACACTACAAAGGTCTTAAGTTTTTGTTTTCAAGTAATAAATAATGTATTTTATTATTTCAATTAAAATACCAGAGGCGACGAAATTAGATTCAAAAAAAATTTACAATTGTCCATATTTTTGTTGTCGTTGACGAAATTAAAGCCAAGAGAGTACTTTTTAAATCGATATTTGAATAACTAAAACAGATACTTTGATAAAACTGTACATTCAAATGTAATAAAAAACAACTTACATTTTCGCTCGGCTTAATTTCGTCACCCCATTTTTAAATTAATTTACGTGTTATTAATAATAAACAGTATGTGATGAAAGTTACGTGAAAATCTGACGATTATAGAATCAACTGTTCAGTATACGAAATTTAGTTTCGATAAACTTATTTAAGTACTCATTTACAGAAAACAAGTGGTTCATTTGTATAAAAGTGTAAACGGTATGACTGAATTAATTTTAACAGGTGCTAGTTTGAACCAAAACAAGTCAAAAATCTTATATGATGTATTTCCACAAACGCAGTTTTTGAATAACAGGCACTGATAATTCCATTCTTAAAATATCATTGTTATTACTTTTTAAATTATTATTTAATTGTAATTCTAATAACATCTCTAATACAATTTGTAAAAAGATGGAATCAGAATAAAAAATTATAAAAGTTAAAATTACTATTAAAATGACAAAATATCATCTGACAATGTCTCAGAAACTAACCTATCCATTATGTACCCTACATTATACTAAAGTATTTATTTCACCTTCCGCGAACTCTCGTTATAAAAAATGATTTAAAAAAAAGTAAGACGATTTATTATATTTATTTTTCCACACAAAAATGTTTACAAAGGTGCGTTTAACCAAAATCATCTAAAGATACATAAAAAGCACAAGAAGACGGGGAATACCTAATCGTTGTTAATGATTTTATTTTAGCTCTGTATTTGTGATTTAACTTGTGGTACTTATCGTATTTTTCGAAAAGTTCTCATTTTACTAATACAAAGAATTTACGGCCAAACTAATCATGAACTAACATTCAATTTAATACTAAAAACCCAATATTTATTTATTTCAAATTTGACAAATATCAAAATGAAGATGTAACGCTAAATTTAAATTACAATAATATGCAAAACATAAATAACAATGTGTGATTTGAATTACCATGGTCGATTGCCCTTTAATTTCTCGCACCTAAACAAATTCTTACAAACATTAAAATTCGTTTTGTTGATTAACTATGGATTTTAGGTTATACGTTATCTAGAACTTTTTGATTCCATTTTATGTTCTGACTTACCATCTGATAAAATTATTGCCGTCATACTGTTTACACCCTGTATAACGTTAATATAAAGTTAATATTGAATGCATAAGAGTCCTTAGTTAATGTTAACGTTGACTGATCAAAATCAAGAAGCGGGTATAGTCCTCAAAATTTAACAACAAATAAAGAGTTGGAGATATCAACCAGTGAAAATAGTGAAGAAAAGTAGAGATTTACAATAATAATACAGAAAAATTGAAAATATTGAAAAATTAAGTACCTATCTGCATCAGATACAAATACTCAAAACTATGAATTATGAAAACTATAAAAATTATATGAAAACACTATTTTCCTTTTTCAGATTCTAAAATTTTATTATTATTTTTTTAATTTGTTGTCTTTTATCCCCAATTTGTTCTTTTTTAACTCAATTAAAATATCAAAGAAATAGCACATTACTTTCCCAATCACATTTCATTATTACCATTTACTTATCCTCTACAAAGTCTAAATTGACAGATGGAAGAAAAACAGGGGCAGTTGTATGTCGAAAACAGGCCAACCCACTGACGAAATTAGAGTCAAATGCATTTTTTGACTTATTTATTAAAATTCAGAAGCACCACGTTAATAAACAATAAAGTTGAGATTAACATTTTAGTTTAAACTAATTGAAGACTATATTGTCGAAGATGTTTTAAGTAGATATTTTTTATGGTTAAGTAAAAGATATAGTTGAGAGGCCATATTGCTTAACTGACGAAAATAGGAACACTTACCTTAGGTAATTTAAATTCCCTTAAATTATTTGCAATAAAAGATTACAAAAATTCATTATTAAAATTTAAAATTATTTCTTTACTTTTTTTTTATTTTATGATCTTGAGAATGTCTTTACTTGATAAATATAACCTAGATACTGTAAAAAAATCGGTTTATTGCATCTACATACATATGTGTTGCATAACGAACGAGAAATTGCAGATATTTACTTACATACATACTATATACATAGGTAACAATAGGTAACGTATTAGGCAGGTATATACTATGTGAAATTATTATAAATAACAGGTTTACAAAAAAACGAACACATAGAGAGTAAATTACATAAGTAACTTCGGAACATGATTCACAAAAACATTTTTTTATTAAATATCATTCGCTTAATAAAATTACAGATTAAATAAAATGTTATGGGTAAAACAATATTTTATTTAAAACTGTTCGTTTGGAATGTAACCACGAGTGAACGGATTTAGTAGTAACAACAATCTAAGAAATACGTTCAGTGCAATCATCACCTGCAAGACAATCGCTATCTTTATTTACTGTATTTCGTCGCGTCGTATCGTTGGTTGAACTACAAACGTGACGTAAGGCAAACAATTAACTTTGTGCATTGGTATGTGACGGGATTTCGCCAGTTTAGTAATTTTTCTCGAACACCTTAGAACGTTTTATTTTTATTCTTACAGGTATGTTTAGGTGCTGTAAATAAATACGTCATAAACACACATATATGTAGATATATACGTTAATAATGTACTTTTCTTGGAAATAAGATTTTTTCTTCGTTTGTCCAATTGTCGGTTTAATTTTATAAAAATATTTTATGTATAATTAATAAACAGATTACCGTTCCTGCCTACGCAATCTGTTGAAATGATTTCCTAATTTTAGTTCAAAAATGGTTGTTGAATTTCCAAAATTTTGTTGTGGGGTAAGTCTCAAAAGGGGCACGGCTGCTATAGGAATCATTCAAAGTATTTTATCTTTTATGTTTATGATACTTTGTGCAGCTTACGCTGAAAATCCTGGCGAACTGGTGGATTTGACTGATAAAACGATTATTCCAGAATTTAGTAGTAAGATGATTTAAGTTAGATATTAACATATTAATGGCTAATATAAATATTTTACAGCTTTAAGATGCTTGCTTATTGTAATTGCAATTGCTAGCGCGGTCCAGTGCATTTTCTCGATACTTATCATATTTGGAGCCGAAACTGTAAGTTTAATTTTGATTTATTATCTTATCGTTGATTTATTTTCCGTATACCTACCTATATTTCGCTTTTCATTCTTCAAAAAATAAATTACCTTATTGTACTTAACCTGTACCTTAACCTAATACCTGTACAACTTAAATTAAAATTTAATATTACGTAAAAATTAGATAAAAATAAAACCATGTTTTAAATACAATAATACATGCCTACTTTCTCTCACAATCAGTCCCAGTTAAACTAACAATGATTCTTATTAATTGCAATAACGAATTATTAACAGATAGGTACATACCTACTTATTAGGAAACTATTTTTCCATTATTATTATTATTATTTATTTATTTATTTATGTAAATATACAGGGTGTTCCTCAAATATCGTTTTTTTAAATAAACCTTTTAAAAATTTGAAAAGTTTAGAACAGATGTATTATCTAGATAATGATTTTAAAACTTGTTTATAAAAATATTTTCAATACGATAGAACCAGAATATGGTGGTTATGTATACCAGAAGTTAACATCAACTTAATTATTTAAAATATCGACGGCGTTACGACGGCAAAACGACTTAACCCATAAAAAACAAATTCTAAAGGAGCGCACATTTTTCGTTGAAGCATAACTATAAACAAATACCTTGTTGCTTAAGATGTTTTGCCAAAACGCCGTCGATGTAATTCATGGATTGTCTATAAGAACATGCCTTTAAAATATTCAATTTTAATTATTCGCAATTAGGCGAAAATTATGACAAAAAATGCAGCTCCTTAAAAATCAAATCTTTTTAATTAATAAGTAAGGAAGATAAATTAAATTAGAATCATTAAAATCTGACGGTATGTAAAGTAAAAAAATAAGCTATCAAATTGCATACATGGAATTGATTCATTAATGAGCGAATACCGAAAATAATTACCAACCTACCTATTTCTTTGCGATTAATACAAAATATGTTAAAAGTTTATTTTATTAAATGGAACACTAACGGTTTAGTTTTATTAGAAACCTTATTTACCCATGGACGTTTTTGAATATTATTACTATCATAAAAATTGAGTAATCTCACTAAATAGACTGAATAATTGCCGTTGATACAAAGTAATTAAATAAATGAAAAAAACGCAATTTTTTGTATACCTGCCTATCGATAGAGAATTTAAATTTTGTTATATAAAATGTAGGTAATGAAAATATTATACCTGTAATAAATGTTTTTAATACATTAATAATATAAATTCATTTGTGTCAAATCTATTTTATTATACAAGGTGTTTCATTGAGAAACGGACATACGTTAATAATGAATAGGGGTCACCCAACTGGTTCGAAACATACCATACTTACTGGGTCTGGCGTCCTTCCTCACCGAGATACAGAGTTTTTTGTCGATGTTGCTCAATTCTGTGTTAGGTCATAACTAACGAACTGTTCTGTATATTTTTTTGAAATGATTAGCATACTGGCGAGAAAAAATGCAGGTCCGGATTAACAAAAAACGATAAAATCTTGTGTTCTCAGAACAACATTCTGTGTATCAAAATTTTCAAAACACGTTTACATTGAATTAAACGGTGTACTTATTGTTTCTGCGCCAACAATTTTACTACTCAAATTTTGATCTCGAGTTGAATTTCGTAAGCATTTTAAGGAGTCGAAATGGAATAAGATGATATTTATTATTAAATTTTAAAAATTATTTAATCTGAAGTTAAAACCAAACTTATTAAATCATTAAAACCTGCATACCTATGATTTTTATTTGTAACGGGTGCCCAAAAAGCCTTGGTTGTCTGTGGAAAGCTAAAGGCATGTCTTGTTTTAAGTGATTTTATAACATGACAAGAAATAATTTGACATGATTTACGCTAACATAAGACATCCATCTTTACACACACAACCAAGACTTAAAGACTTTGACACCCGTTATATCTGTAGACCAATATGTATTTGTAACGTGTTCTTGTAATGTTTTACATGTTTTCAAACGTTATGTTATTATCTACTTGCTTACATGGTAGATAATAAAAAAAATTTCGAGAAAGATATTAATATGTACTTACCTACCTACATATATATCTACCGTTTTAGGATTTTAAAAAGAATCGTTTTATTTTTCGCTTTTGATATTTTCATGTGAGTCAGAAACTAAATTAAGAAATTGTAAATTTTTAGGTCGACGCAAGATTTAAGAAAATAAAATTGTTTTAACTGTGAAAAAATAGTTATGTTTTTCGGAATTTTTTCTTCTTGCGCATAAATAAATCGAAATGTTTTAGGATTGCAAGTACCGTTCAGTAATTACACTTTGGAATAGTTCAAATAATAACGTACGTAAGTTTTAGGATCAGTTTCTCAATACAGATTTAATTTTGATCGTTATTTAGACTATAAATTTTCCTTAGTTACCATTTTTTTTGTTTTTATTTTGTTCTTGGGGACGCAGCGCATTGAACACAGTACTTTTATTGTGTTTGTTAGTAGTTCGGGTTAGTATTAACATTCACAGACGTCCATGGTTGCAGCGGGATTCGAAGCCGTAACCGTGGTGCTCTAGAAAACTAGTTAAGTAACTAGGTCTCTGTACCACCACGGCTCCTTAGCTACTATTGTTGTTATTATATGGAAAAGAACAGTTTAACTTTAATCGGAGATTAAACTATTATAGAATTGAGAAAGTCGCCCTTAACGATATAGTAAGTTTAGAATAACTTCAGATGAAATAATTTTCCAAATTTAATAGGTAATAAATATCCATCTTATTCCATTTCGACTCCTCAAAATGTTCACTTTCAATTACAGTTCAAAATTTGACTAGTAAAATTGTTTGTGCAAAAACAAAAAACACATCGTTTAATTCAATTTTTTGTGCTCTTTTCATATGTGTAAATGGATTTTGAAAAGTTTGATATACGAGGTGTTGTTTTGAAGATACAAGATTTTATGAATTTTTATTAATCCGGACTTGGGATTTGTTTTCCCATTAGTACTTACATTGATCGTTTGGACAGTTTAAGAAATCAATGTGTACCAAATTTCAATAAAATATACAGAGTGGTTCGTTAGTTATGCCCCAAGAAAGAAATGGGTAAAATCGTTAAAACACCCGGCATCTCACTGATCAAGAGAGTCAAACCCATTAAGCATTTCAAACCAACTGGGTGACCATTATTCATGGTTAACTTATGTCTGTTTCCCAATGAAATACCTTTAAAAATAATAATAATATTTAGACAGAATTGCTTAGTAACAAACTATATTTAATGTTACAATACTTACTTATACCTTAATATCTAAAATTAATATTTATCTAATACCTAGGTACCTACTATAACAAATTTTAAAACAGCTTATTTGTAAATAAGTCCTTGTTTAAATGTCAACAATTGAATTCCATATTTATTTACTCAATACATAATATACTATCTACTAGGTAGGTATTTCAATTCCGTTTAAAATTATTTTTAGTGTTTTTTTTTATTAAATGTCAAATACCTACATATATAGGCTGTCGATTAAATCACTAGACAGCCTTTATTTTTGACGGTGAAAAAGGTATCAGCTTGAATTTTTATGTAAGGAATATAGTATATTGGTACTATATTTTAACTGATGGAGACTATTATTACACTTCCAACTACGCAGGAAATGACCTCAACTTTCACTTTTTAAATTGAACACTATATTTTGACTTTTTTCAAGTAGGCTATAAAAACTCTTCGAAATGATATAATTTCATTAAAAATCAATACAGGGTTTTAAAAAAGTCAAAATATGTAGAATGTTCCATTTCAAAATCGAAAGTTGAGGTCATTTTCGGCGTAACTGAAAGTGTAATAATAGTAGTCTCCAACAGTCAAAATATAGTACTGAAGCACCAATATTCCTCACAAAAAAAATTCAGACTGATTCCTTTTATATCGTCAAAAATAAAGACTGTATAGTGATTTCGTTAACACCCGATATAATATAATATGTACATATTTATTATATTATAGCAAGGATACGAACGAACTGAAATATTATATTTGGTAAATAAACATTTAATTTAATTAGATATTAGCATTACATACTACAAGAGCTCATTCCACAAAATAGTATGAAATCCTCCCGATCATAACCGATTTTTGTTTACAAAACCTTCTATATTATTAACAAACACATACTATACGAATTTTGGGGTTAGTGAGAATTTTTTTCGTCGAAAAATACTATTATTTTCACTAGGCTATAATGAAATGTTTATAAAGTAGGTAATTGTCTTTTTTAGAACCAACCTTTGCTTTTACTACCATGGCTGGTTTTTAATCCGATAACCATTGTTGTTTACGTCATTGGTACGATAATCGGAATAGCTGAACATTCAGGAATTAACAACACTTCGTTTATTATAGGACATTTAATCGTTGGAACGTCTGTTTGCTGTAAGTAATGTATTTATTAGATTTTTCCTAAATACCCAATTTTCCAATAAACTTAATTATTATAGGATACTTAAAAAATCCGAAATACAACGTCGTTATATTAATACTATATTTGTGTATATATATATCTATATATATATATATATATATATTTTTTCCAGTTATTGGAGGATATAACGTGGTTACTGTCTACAATCTCTATAAATACTTAAAGAGTTTAAATTTTTAAGAAGATGAAGAAATTTTTTTAGAATATGGAATAAGTAAAAACTAGCACAATTTTATTTATACATAACGTAGAAATAAATAATTCACATATTATATTTTTTAAATTATCTGTATATTTTAATTTCTTTAAATTGTTAATGAACTTGTTTATATATTGCTTTCCAAAAACAATATATACAAAACACCGTTTACACTGTGCGTTTTTATTGAAATTTTTACCAATGACTTAGGTTGCTATGTAATATATACAAATGATTAAAATTTCGAAGCAAAGAATCATAAAATAAACAAGTTATTCAAGTTAAATATGTATTACTTGTTTTTGTGAAGGAAATTGTCTGCAAAGCCTGTTACCGCTAATATCTAAATTTAACTAATATCGATAATAACTAAGAATTTCAGAAAATATTAAAATAACTAAGTGTGATTATTATGCATAAAAACTTAGGATATTAATCTTTCTTTCAATCTCAACTAAACTCCGTGTATACAGACAATTATGTATTTAAGACTGTGCACACGGGGTAATTGTCTGTTTCTCGGGATTAGGTTAAGGTTGAAAAAAAGATTAATATCGAAAGTTTTTATGCATAATAACCACACTTTCAATTATTTTTGATATTTCTTGAAATGCTTAGTTATTATCGATATTAACTAAATTTAGATATTAGCGGCAACATATACATAGAAGATAGTAAACTATTATTTATATATTCTATTTGAATGAGTGAGAGCGAAATGAAACGAAACACTCAACGTAAAAGATAAGTTAGAGAAACCCTCCACTATCGGCGTTTCATCGGTCATCGTTCGCTTTTCACTCGCGCGATGTAACACAGGCGACAGGCGTGCAGGCAACATAACACCTATACCTAATACCTTGTATTCCTACTTTTCTTTATTTTACTCGTTGCAGTACCTATATGTAAATAATAGTTTATCACACCTGTATAAGTAAGTATGTGCATTTTAATAAGAATATTTTTGTAGCAGCAGTGGATATATCAATTAAGATTCAAAAAACAACTCTACCAAAATCTTAAGAGAAAAAGAGATTTTTATGTTTTCTTTATTTAAAAATAAAATAATCGATTTTATAGACAATTTTCTTCACAAAAACAAGTACTACATATCAACATATCCTAACATATCAACACATCCGAAAACTAATATAATTTATTTCAAATTGATAGCGCGCTCGGTAAAATATGTATTTCGCGCCGTAATGTCTCTGCGTCCTATTAGACTTTCGCCGAAATTGCTCGCGCTGAAATGTCATAGACCCTAAGTACCTATGCATATCAAACATGATTGGTAAAAAAATCTATCGACTCTTGTAAAAAAAACTAGAACATTCTTGCGTTTTTTATTATTTCATTATAATATGCAAAATTTGATAAATAATTTACATACCTACATTAGAAATTAAATCTTGCAGTCAATCTACACATGTCCAAAATACTACATATCAAAATACTTTTGTACATAAATATTTGTATGTATGCAATTAAGTACCTAATTTATAAAAATAATAAATCTATACAATGCGAATTCAAAATCACGATTACCAGACTTTTTGAGTGATAGCAGCTCCATGACTCAAACTTACAGAAGATTGTCCTAATCCGATTCCTCCAATAGTTTCGTGACCTAAACCTATTTCCGTACCTAGTCCATATCCACCAATTCCAATTCCACCAGTACCAATACTGATTCCGGAATCCAGTATAATTCCTCCAGCTCCTATAGAGGGACCAACGGCAGCAATTGGTGTAGCAACAGGAACGACAATAGGATGCGTTATTGTAGTGGGAACGGGTTGTGAAATCGAAATTGGTATCGGTTGTGGAACAGGTACGGGGACGGGTTGAGGTACAGAAACTGGAACGGGACTGGGTACTGGTACAGGTACTGGACGCTGTACTTCAACAGGTACAGGTTTATTAATGGTAATCGGCACTGGTTGTGGTACAGGCACTGGTACGGCACGTGGAACAGCTACCGGAACTTGAACCGGTACAGGTACTGGAACGGGATGATTTACTGTAACAGGTACTGGTTGTGGTACTGGTATGGGTATGGCACGATTTATAGTTGTAACTGTGTTGAGACCACCACCTGTAATGGCGGCACTTCTTAATCCATTGGTAATTGCACTTATTCCACCTAGTCCACCAAATCCACTTCCAAATGCCAAGCCGTTACCTAAACTGTAACCGAGACCGCTACCTATTCCTATACTGCCGATTCCAATACTGCTACCGCTCAGTATACCTTCATGTCGATGTCCATAACCTAAATCTATGAGGCCACGCTTTTCTTGTTTCTTAGCTTCTTCGGTCAAAATACTGCCCGCAAAAGCAAATACAATAGCGAAAACCTACAAAAAACATGGTATGAAAGGCATAACGTCATGTAGTCAAATAAATTTACCTGTATCGTTCTCATGTTTGGTGTGTGTTTGTATGATTGTATGAAACGGGTCCAGTTAACCTTTTATATTAATCTTGAGGTTACACCTCCACCACTGTGCCTACCAGGAGGGACATGTGCTCGAGATTCGAGATGTTACATCGGATATTATTATGACTTTCACCGATATACATACATACATATATGAGTAACCAGAAGGTTACGTTACCGCAACCAATATATTCCCGACTTGAGTGAAAACTCACACTGATCCCGATAAACTGGATTTTTAGTATTTCACTGTTTAGTTCCTTGTTAATTATACATACTTATTAAGTAATAATTCACACAACACTATGTATAATATTTTCTGAGTCATGCCAAAATATTTGTTATTAGGAAATCTTCAAATTAATTATTCGGAAGGTATAGCTTATCCAAACCTATATGACGTTCACGTCATCAACAAAAAGTTACTAGATTGTTTATTTGTAATTCGGTTTAAAGTTTGGAAAGTGACATATGATTTACCTGCGCACATATTAGATGGCATAAAGAAATTCTACAATTTATTAGAACTGTCAAAATACGAGGTACGAGTGACAGCACCGTGTGAAACGTCATCATCTAGTAACCTTGTATTGATGACGTGATATCATATAGGTGTGAATAAGCTATAGTATAATATCGAACGTATGTGTATCCATTAAATTTTTTTGTTAATTATGGATAGATAAATGTAAATAACCTAAAAGTAGAGGGGCATCCCTCTACTGCTAAAAATAACTTTTTTTATAAATGGACTTTGACTAATTATCCATCAATTACATTAAAAATATATTAAACAATTATTGTTTATAATTAATTTCCACCTTACAATATTAAATATCAATTTACATTCAATTATCTAACAATTCCGTACCTATCTACACCCATAATTCGATATTTTAGTATCATATTTAGATTATTTTGCCTTTATTAGTAAAATGAGCACAAGTCAAATGATATTAAAGATCAAATTTTACATCCTTTCAAATCTATATCTATTGTTTGTTTTTATGTCGTATAATTTTTAGTAATAATCTCAATAATTTGTTTAACAAGGGTCATTAGTGCTTATTACGTTAAAAAAGTTACGTTGCAATGAATTACGTTAACATATTTCTTTATAAGTAGAGCAATACCGCGAGTATCTGTTTTATAGTACTTTGCAATACATAGTTACGATTTTTTCTTATCAAAATATATCTATAGATCTTGTTTTGATAAATAAAATCGAAATGTTTTATTCAATGTTACCAACATTGTCATTTAATGCTACTATATCAGTAAATAATATAATACCTATGTATATGCAATCTTTTAAATGAATTTCAAGGCAATTATAAATCATTAATTATCTATTTCTTTGGTGGAAATCAGGATTTTCACTTAAGTTGATACTTACCTACTTAAATTTTCGGATTCTACTTCCTTTTATTTGATATTTATAAGTAATATGTAATCGTAACGTTATAGATAGATATTTGCATATCAATTAATATACATAATATGTATTAACCAAAATACCTGACCACCGAATTATAGTCATAATTTACGTTTATTGTAATTAGCAAAAATAAAGCAAATAATCATTCAAAACTTAAATGTATCTTTATTATTAGTATGAAAGTTAGTATAACAGTTAGTGAAGTTAGTAGTTAGTATAACAATTACCTACCTACATGTAGATATTATGAATTTTTCAATGTATATTATAAGAAAGATATATAAGAAAGTTGTAAAAAGAAAATAAGAAAAAAAACGAAAAACTAAAATAAGACAGAAATGAGAAAATTGACGAAAGGAGACAACAGATCAATAAAATTTACTGCAAAACGTTCGTAGAATACTTAATATTAAAAGGTCGTTGTAAGTAAATGTCCAATAAATTATACGTAGGTAGGTACATACCTACTAGATATTAAAATAAATTCAAAAATAAAATTTTACTATCACATTTACATAAAAATGCGTTCTAATTAGAACATTTATTTTGAAGTGGTCAGAAGACTAGGCAAAATTATCGCTTACATTATTAGTTACTTGCCTAGCAGTACCTATTTGTTTAATTTTGAAAACATTTTTGATGTTTTATGTATGTACTTATTTTAAAGAATATAATCTAAAAAATGAGGAATCCGATATTAAATAATAAAATACGTAGGTATCTAGTTACATACAAAAAACATATGCATACCTACCTAATAAACGAACTGGACATTTCGTTACAATGACCATTTAATTATTTCAGTAAAATGTTATTGCCTATATTTTCAACCATTTTATAAAATAGACAATTTGTGCATCTAGTTTCTACAATTCTGCGAAATTTCGCATTTTGGAAAATAATGATTTCCATTTCAAGAAATGGATAACATTTTTGTTCGTAATATATTGTAAAAATTTTAATTTACAATAGATTCTTATGTGGAACCACTTCACGAAATGAACATTCTTATCATGAAATGTACAATTACGATTTATGAATTCGACAATTATGCTACTCAAAAATGAATATGAATATTTTAATTGACAGGATAATTTTGAAAACGTCTTTTGTAAGACATGGAAGTAGATCTGTTCACATAACAATACCTTAATAGGTTCGTTTTTAATAATAATTAATCTAAGATAACATCCGATCGAATAACCAATATCTACATAAGAAAAATTATCATTCAGCAAAAGCGATAAACTTATAATTTTGATTTTTGTTTAATTTGTGATATAACAATATAATAAGGGAAAAATCGGGGCATAATGATCCTCTAAGCTTTGCACGTTTCTAGTAAGTAAGCACTTTGCATATAAGTACCTATACTAACTACATTTTTTTACCTACTTTATATATTTTTTTCAAAACTCATACTCAAACTCTTTAAATTCATACTCGAAAAATTAATGAAGTTCTAAAACTTTACCAAAATATCGTTTCGTCCCATAGGGTGGGAGGCAAAATGATCTATGGATGATCAACTAACATAAATCATATAGAAATTTTTTTTGAATACTATAATGAACAAATTTAAATTTTAATTAGTCAAATTGTGAATTTATTTGTAATTGAACTAGATTTGCCTATTAAAAATTGTTATAGGTAGGTTATAGGTAAATTGTTCTTGAGCAAATTAATTAATTATATATATATTTACTTATTTTCCTGAAGATTTTTATTATTATGAAAACTTGAGAAACTACAACATATATCTCCACTTCCGCGATTCGATAACTTCTTTTCGATCCTTTTCGTGTAGATTCTCTATCTCTAAGAAGTCGAGCTGGAGGAGTCTGCACATGCATTTTTGTGAATTTAAACTTAGGACTGATTATTTCACTTTCCAATAAGTTTATGCGAAAGATATTTTACAATAAAGGTAAGTAAGTAGGGGAGACCGAGGTATAATGATCCCTCTAAGCTTTGCACGTTTCTGCCACGCCATAACGACGCTGTGGCCTGCCACGGGCGCCGCTAGGTTTGCTACTAGGCAACTAGGTAAATATTAAAATCTATAATACGTTCTGATACTGTAATTATTAAATTAGTTCGTTAAACTTTCTCGTTGTCGAAATAGGCTATTCGAACAACTATAGTCGCTGGAGATTTCAACGATCGTGTAGACGACGAACCCGAAAAATATAGACACGAGTAAAACTTATGTATGTACGTATGTACGGCCTATCCGAACCTATATGCAATTTACGTCATCAGAAAAAAAGTTACTAGATTGCTTATTTGTAATTCGGCTTAAAGTTTGGAAAGTGACATATGATTTACCTGCGTACATATTAGATGGCATAAAGAAATTCTACAATTTATTAGAACTGTCAAAATACGAGGTACGAAGTGACAGCACTGTTAGAAACGTCATCATCTAGTAACCTTTCATTGATTGCATATAGGTTTGGACGTAGTGTATGTATCTAATTATTGTACACGTCACATATGTGATGTAATAATGTCACATTTTTAAAATTCTACTCCTTATTTTTGTATAAGATGATAAAAATTTGTTTATTTATTTTAAGTCCATACAAATTTTAAAATTCACTGTTTCGTGTCGTATATATACAAAATATCATCAAAGAAATGTCATATCAAGAAATCGGAGGGCTGTTACGTCGCGTCGTCGAAAAATTATCTATTTTATATATTGTATTTATAAATTTTTGTAATTTTCGGATTAGGGGGCGCAAGTTAAATACTTGCCAAAGGCGCTTCATACCCTCGTATCGTTACGGTATTGGTTTCTGGTAAGTCAGTCAAAATGTTTAAATAACTCACACTTGAGAAATTAATTAAATTCTAAAAATAATATAAGTACCTACACTTCGTCCAAACCTATATGCAATCCACGTCATCAATGAAAGGTTACTAGATCATGACATTTCACACAGTGCTGTTACCTCGTACTTCGTATTTTGACAGTTCTAATAAATTGTAGAATTTCTTTATGCCATCTAATATGTGCGCAGAATCTATCTCGCATCTATAGAATATGTCACTTTCCAAACTTTAAACCGAATTACAAATAAGCAATCTAGTAACTTTTTTTTTGATGACTTAAATTGCATATAGGTTTGGATTACCTAATTACTTATTATAATTAAAAGGTTTTTGGTTTATCCGTATTATGCCAATAAGTTTATTTTCGTTTAAAAACCAATTGATAACCATATACCATATAAACCAATTTAACCATATAAGTATGTATATCTACAATTTCAACAATCATTTGTATAGAAATAGTCATATTTTAGTAACAACTTAGAATATTAATCAATTACTTGTCTTTAAATACGGTTACAAATATTATGTATGCAGTAGTCGACGATGAGTTTAAGACTAGTATCGTCTATTGACTGCGTTTTCTTTTGAATTGTATTCCTCAGGAACCGAGCAAAACCTTACGAATAATTGACTAATTGTAAATTTACAAGACATCTAAACAGTTATAACTACGAAGATACTACACTAGGTGTTTACACAATATGCGTTTATAATAATTACAGTTTAAGGATATAAGTGCAATCATTTTTTTTTATTGACATCCAATGGTTACATGCAATCTGTTCCACAAAAACAATAAGCAAATATTTTTGAAATTATTTGAGGACATAGTTGAGGCTGTCCCAGAGATCAATCTCATTAAAACTTATTAACACATGTTAGGTTGTTAAGGTCTGGCTACTTGGAAATTTACTTGTAGCCCTGCACTAACTGCGCTGGGGAAGGTCTAACGGATCGTAGCGTTTAAGTCTTTTAAAGCGTGGTGCGATAAGAAGGTCCGTTGCTAGTGTGTTGGGAATAAGTGCACTCATAAAAATATAATAGTTCATTTTACGGCGTTTTTTCTAAATAAATTATGCAGAAAACGAAACAATATTTACCAAAATTTATAATGCATGGTATGGTATGTTTGTAGAATGGCCAAAAAGTATTTTTAAGAAAAAAAATCGATTTTGGAGATTTTCATCATTAAATCTGATTGTGAGCAAAATTTGCTTGATCTTTATCTTTGAAATAATCATATTTGTAACTTTCTATTTACAATATTTATAATTTTTAGCTATATCATATATTTAATAGTAACTTTATCCCTATTAATTACTGAACCATATCCTTCATGAAAGTATAAGAATACAAATCAAAATTACTCAACATAGAACTTTTATTATAACAACCGCATTGTGGCTATGAAAGTCAATTGATATGTTTATTATACAACGTTATTTTACGTATTCTTGCATAACAAACTCACAGATAATTTTGAATATTTATTATTAAATATCTAACGTAATGTAATGTCTATAAGGCTATACTTGATTTTAAAGTAAACCTAGTATAAATTCAGATTAATTGTTGTTATATTTAGCACATGCTACATAATTATAAATATACAATGTATGTCATGAATAATATTTTAATCGTTTAAATCGTTCTATAAATGAAGACAACTTTATTCTATGCTCGTTATTTTCAATTCTCCATTTTGTCTTATAATAAGAACGTTTACCACTAAGAAAATTTGTATAAAGACAAAGAGTAGTTTAAACATTATTTTATTCCTACCACGTATCACGTAAATATAGCATATACATATTATATTACATTTATAATTATCTAGTATGTGACAAATATAAATAATTAATCTGAATTTATACTAGACTTATACTTAGGTACTTTAAAACTAAGTGGGCATCTGTTAAGAATAAATTTTCGCATCTCGCTGTTTGTTGGAATTATGGAATTTACCATTGCTGGTACCATTTTTCGAGATCCCACTCGAGAAGGGGGCAAAACGGGAAAGTATATTTTTTAAAAATTTAATAAGTTTGTCCGTACTTCTTACCTTTGAATGATAAAATTTGTAGGATACGTTTCTTCGAATTTCTAATCCCTCGTAGATGAAGTCGCGAGTAAAAGCTACTAGATGATAAATTTTATAATGTTGGAAAATTAGTTTGGGTTGCATCATTTATTAAACTCGGGTAATCCGATGACTCAAACATTTACGGGCTTAGTTTTGAAATTAAATAAGTACGTTATGTTCAATGTACTTGTAATAGTATATTAAAGTAAATGTTAATTCATAAAGCATGTTTTATCGCGCGAGTCTAGACACTTGTCGAGCAGTTCTTCTGAGTACAGAAAAAACGCCACGCTCGCCACAGAAAAAATCGGGACAGTAGAAGGACATGATTTTAAAAATGTTTCGTTGTGAATCGGGTTTTAAATAAACTGTTTGTAAGTACATAAGGATTACTGTAAACCATAAAAAAATTATTGTTACCTAGATAGATGAGGTTCTAAAGATGTGTTAGGTATCGGAAAAGTTGATAAAGCGTTTTGCATTTTAAGACGAGCCCTACCTTCCAGTAAGCTAACAAACTTCAATGTAAATCAAATGAAAATCCACATTTCGCTCTTTTATATGTTTTAGAATAATTTTTTTATATAATGTTTGGTACCAAAATCATCAGCACAAAAAAGAAATCATCCCAAATCGACGAAATTATCGTAAGACGTCAAAATTATATCAAAAATATGACATTTACTAATCCGTAGTAAAAGAATAGACAAAGGTTACAAAGAGAACAATGTATTGAATTTTCGGGTTCTACTTATTGTTAAACGAAAACGTAAAAGGCAAACTTCACCCAACAAAGGTGCGAATTATGATTTTTGACATTTCTTTACTTTCTTTTCTTCTTCTTTACATTTCTCTAAAGTTAATTTAGAATGCGATCATTATGAAGACAAATATGATTTTGATAATATTACTATTTATTATATCCTTGATATTTTGATGCTTTTTTAAATATTGTTCTACAATAATGTCAATTTATTGAATTATATACTGATTTCTTTCCTCTACAATTATAATTACCGATGAAGTCTAAAAATACATTTCTTAATATTTGTTTCCAGTGAAAGGTATGTCCAGTATATCTGTCGATACTCCATTATACCGCTCTCGTCTAGAACCTGTAGATTTAATCCATTGTTCTGTTTGTAATCCTGTTTGATTATTAAATGTAATATTTTTGATATAATTTCGACGTCTTACTATAATTTCTTTTTTTGTGCTAATGATTTCGATACCAAATGTTATTAAAAAAATTATTCTAAAACATAAAAAGTGCGAAATGTCAATTTCCATTGATGTTTGTAAACTTACTGAAATGTAGGGGATCGCTTTAAAATTCAAACTAGTGACTGATTGCTTACTTTACTATACTTCTTTTAAAAATTGTGGTAACAAGTCAATATAAAAACTTGGAACAACTAACACCATATACAGGGTGTTAGTGAATTAACATCGCGGAAAAAAACTACGGGTAGGTAAGATTAAAACAAACAAAAAACCTAAATAAATTGTTTTCCTAAAATCAATAATTTTCGAGTTATTGCTATTATTAATTTGATCATCGTCTTACTCGAGTACATTCCCTTTAAAGATTTTCAAGAACTCGAAAAGTGAAACTGACTGTTGGGTCAGCAGCTAAAACATCTGTACTCTTTAATTTATGGCCCCCCGTTGTAGGAGAGTGCCGATTGTTGTGGATATTTTCATTTATGAATGCAATTCCTATTTTCGGTTTACACGTAAAAGTTAGATTACTTTATTTAACATAATTAATAACACGCCTGTTTTTTGAACAGTTACGTTTAATATTGAGAGACTTGAACTAAAAGGGGTGCCGGTATTAGTTTTATGATTTTGAGAAATTGAGAAAGGGCTTTTAAAGTATAATTAAATGCAAATAGGCAAGTAGGTACTTTATTTTTTGGTTTCTTACCAAACATAAGGACCTAAAGCAAAATTAAAAAACTAAACATTCCATAATGACGCTATGAGTGTTAGTAACTTTCAGTGTTATTTCGAGTTTTTTCAGTTTTTTTTCGAGTCATTTCACAAAAATTAATTAGAAATTTTATTAGAACAACACATGCAGATGTAAAAGATTAAAATAAAATGAATAACAAATAGCTACTTAGGTATCTACTTAAATGAGGAAACATTTTGAATATTTTTTACATTACAACTTGTCAATGACCGCAGAAGATATTTACGACTTCAACCCCTACAATCGTTTCTATTTACTATCGTAGTAACCTAATGGAATGCCAGCTTAGATAACGGTACTTTTCAGAACCCACCAATGTCACTTGTTGAAGTTTAAAGAGCAACTACTGGTTCTCGGACAAAAACACTCTCCCACCTTCAAAAGTAAATTTGCTCAAATCAAAAAATGTTACTAAGATTTTTTGTTTGTATTAGTCTCAGATACATGTACCTTTCTTCCGCGACATTAATTCACTAACACCCTGTATTTCGGCTCTTGTTGGAGCTATCTTTAGTGCTACAAATATATGAACGATGGAAACAATTAATTAATATATAATATATTAATTCGGCCAAAGAATTGTATCTTTATTACTTTACTATACACACAAAGAATGATTACATACCCATTTACATAAATATTTTATTTTTCGTTTCTTGTTCTTGGATATAAAGTTCGTAGGTTAAATAACACATATAGTAATTAAGGATACATACAGAGTGTTCCGGAAGGAATCTGTCAAAAGTTAGGGGCACGTTTCTTAAGTAATTTTAAGCAAAAAAGTTGTAGCAATGTATAGGTCCGATTTGGAAAAGTTATGGCTTGTTAAAGAAAAGTCAAGGCAAAAAATCAAAAATTTGATTTATTAAGTTTAATTGTTTAATTGAAAAAATAATTGACTTAAGTTTATTTATAGTCTTGTAATTAAATAGTTTTCAATAGTAATTGTATTTTGTTATAGTATATATTAGGTATCACTAGGTAGGTACAAACAAAAATTAAGTAATTTTATGTTCGAGTTGACAGGGACAAAAAATTGGACATTTACTTTCGTTATTATTAAAAATAATTAATTTTTTTTTATTGTAAGCCACAAATCGTCATTGTTACCTACAAAGTGAACAACTCTTTGTGATTTCCGATAATAATAGAACAAAATACTTTATAAGCAATTTGTAGGAAGATTTAATTTATGCTTTCTGTAAATTAAAAAATTTATTTAACGGCGTAATATACGACCGATAATATGTAGATTTATATTTAAAAAATGGTTACTTACACACAAACAATTGATATGGCTTCAAAAATATTTCGTCTTGTTAATAGTGCTTCCTCAATTAAACTTAATAAATCACGTTTTTGATTTTTTGCCTTAACTTTTCTTTAACAAGTCCTGACTTTTCCAAATCGGACCTATACATTGCTACAACTTTTTTACTAAAAAATTACTTAAAGAACGCGCCCCTAAAGTTAAACAGACTCCTCCCAGGAGACTCTGTATGTATCCTTAATTACTATATGTGTTATTTAACCTACGAACTTTATATCCAAGAACAAGAAACGAAAAATAAAATATTTATGTAAATGGGTATGTAATCATTCTTTGTGTGTATAGTAAAGTAATAAAGATACAATTCTTTGGCCGAATTAATATATTATATATTAATTAATTGTTTCCATCGTTTATATATTTGTAGCACCAAAGATAGCTCCAACCAGAGCCGAAATATATGGTGTTAGTTGTTCCAAATTTTTATATTGACTTATTACCACAATTTTTAAAAGAAGTATAGTAAAGTAAGCAATCAGTCACTAGTTTGAATTTTGAGGCGATCCCCTATATTTCAGTAAGTTCATAAACTTCAATGGAAATCAAGATTTCGCTCTTTTTGTTTTAGAATATATATTTTTTTAATGATATTTGGTATCAAAATCATCAGTACAAAAAAAAGAAATTATCCCACAGCAACGAAATTATCGCAAGACGTCAAAATTATATTATAAATATTACATTTAATAATCAAACAGGGTTACACACAGTGGACAAACAGAACAATGGATTAAATTTACAAGTTCTACACGAGAGTGGTACAATGGAGTATCGACAAATATACTGGATACATCTTTTACTGGAAATAAATATTTTGAAATATATTTTTAGACTTCAAAGTAATTATAATTGTAGAGGAAGGAAATCAGTATATAATTCAATACATTGACATTATTGTAGAAAAATATTTTAAAAAGCATCGAAATATCAAGTATGCAATAAATAGTAATATTATCGAAATCATAGTTGTCTTCATAATGATCGCATTCTAAATTAACTTTAGAGAAATAAGTAAAGAAATGCCAAAAATCATAATTCGCACCTTTGTTGAGTGACGTTTGCCTTTTACGTATTCGTCTAACAATAAGTAGAACCCGAAAATTCAATACATTGTTCTCTTTGTAGCCTTTTTCTATTCTTTTACTACGGATTAGTAAATGCCATATTTTTGATATAATTTTGATGTCTTAGGATAATTTCGTCGATTTGGGATGATTTCTTTTTTGTGCTGATGATTTTGGTACCAAACATCATATAAAAAAAATATTCTAAAATATATAAAAGAGCGAAATGTGGATTTCCATTTGATTTACACTGAAGTTTGTTAGCTTTCTGAGAGGTATGGCTCGTCTTAAAATGCAAAACGCTTTTTCAACTTTTCCGATACCTAACACATCTTTAGAACCTCATCTATCTAGGTAACAATAATGCTTTTATGGCTTACAGTAATCCTTATGTACTTACAAACAGTTTATTTAAACCCGATTCACAACCAAACATTTTTAAAATTCTCAACTTCTGCTGTCCCTATTTTTTCTGTGAAAAGTGTACGTAATATCTTATAACGTGTGTAGCCGGCTATTCACAAGATTTTTAGTTTGTTATGGTATCTACATAATTAAATTAAATTACAAAAATTTCAATTATGTACAATTAAAAATAACACTTACTAGGTAAATACAACTTAAAATAGATACCTACCTCTAATTGGTATTCATTACTCGTCAGATAACAATGTTATTTCCTATAGACAGCAGGTAGCTAATATGTATATCAAAACGGTTTCTCTCAAGTAGGTAGCTATGACGTTTTTGAAACGATGTAGTCACATTCGTGATTTTGGATGAGTGTGATGTTAGTGTTAATTGTACAATGCAAAACGCATGCATAATGTACAGAGAAAGTGCTTTTATTTGATGCTTATCAAATATCCCTGAAACGGAACTCTAGGTAGGTGTCATAAGTATAGTTGAAGTAACAAATTTTAGTGGGGGGTTAAAGTATAAAGTTTACGTCTAATGTAAGAACACACATACCAGTTATAAGTCGCCCCTTAGGTGTTTATTAATAAGTGTATAAAATGAGAATCAAGGTATGTACCTTTACTTTACATTTTATTGATTTATTTTAATTCTAAAATAATTAATGTTTAATAGGAATCTAAAACATTTCAATGATTATAAATAATAATAATTTAGAAAAAAATTCGATTAATTATGTTAGTTCAGAAATATGAAGATAGGTGATCTTCAAGTATTAAATAAGTACCTATACCTAAAACGTTAAATAACATTATCCCAAATTATTAACTACTTTTCATTTAGAATTAATTAAAATTTAAAAATATTGGAATATTTTCCTATCTACTCTTATTTTAATTAAATATTAGAATAAGTAATGATTTCTTAATTAAATATATTATGTAGATAATATCTATAGATAAATACCGAAATTAGAATAAAACTTTTTATGAAAATTATGTTTCAAATAAAATAAAATAGGTAAGTACTTAAATAAGGTATGATAAGAAAATCAATAGCATAAAACACTTCAGAGGACTAGGATAAAAAAGGTTATCGAAAAGTAATTGCATAATACTAATACTTATGTTAGGTATCCTTATAAAGTTGCTAATTATCATGTAAGTTTTAGTGCAAGGTATTTAATTTAATATGGATCAAATAACCTGCATTATAAAATACTTTCATCCTCAATTGACACGAGTTCCATAAATACGTCGTAGGTATCTATTGCATTCTTATTAAGGCCTAGTTCAGATGACGATTGCTTTACGCGCATTAGGTCTTACGCGCGTCAAGCGCCCGTCATCTGAACTAGTCCTAAGAGTTAAGAGAACGCGCAAAAAACTCGTAATACCTATCATACGTTATTTTAAAAATTGGTATTACAAACGGTAATAAAATACTCGAGAATACCGTGGCGCAACACCTACATACATATTAAGTTTCATTAACATAAGTATTATTTTGATAATAAATAGGCAGTAATACGATATAACGACAAATAAATAAGTAAATTATTTAATTAAAATATTATACGGTATCCAAGGTAGGTTCCAAAGCACGTCATCAATAAAAGGATGCAGGATGATAACGTTTCACACAATTGTATCAACTCGTACCTCGTATTTTGACAGTACTAATAACTGGTCTTAGTCTTAAGGTCTTATGCGCGTAACAAGATATACAGAAGTTCCATAAGCCGTTCAGATGAACTACGCGCGTTACCATCTGAACAGCTTATGGTACTTCGTATATCTTGTTACGAGCGTAAAACGCCGGTCATCTGAACTAGGCCTTAGTCTTAAACGTAATCTTTCTTAGCCATGTGATACGTGTGTAGGTAAATCATCGACATCGGTAGATATGTTACTTTCCAAACTTTGAAATTAATTACAAATATAATATTATAATCTAGTCATCATTTTATTGTTGACGTGTATTGAAACCAATCTTGCCTACCGTATACCTATATATATTTTATAAATCTATTTAAATATTAATAAGTCTTATTAGATATAATTTCTCCATGTTAAAATAATTTATTGTGACACGTAATATCATCTGTGGAATTCTCATCCTCAATTCAATACAGAGTAATAATTTAACAAGGACTTACACGACAAAATTAAAAACTATGTTTCTTTAACTAGTAGGTATCTCATAAAATTATAAGTATACTAAATTTCTTTTTATTAGAATAGGAATGCTACATTGTTATAATTATATCAATAACTAATTGTAAACTTAAAATCCATCGATTTAATATTTAAATAGGTGTCCATAAATTACAATTTAGTTTCAAACTTCAATAATTTTACGCAACCGTAAAAATCAAAACTAAGTAGGTAGGTATGTCATAATGTTATTTGTTAATTGTCTTCTGATGTTTAAATTGAGATCGAAATCACCTTTTTCGGACGTAATTAATTAATCACATTTGGGTTTTCTCTAATTATAGAACAACGTTGAAATTAGTTTTGGTTATTTTTTTTTATTACTATAAATGTTACCTACTTCTATTTTCAGATTTACGTGTGCTTACTAATCTCTGCCGTTTTGACCGAAAAAACAGATAAGAAGCACGAAAAACGTGGAGTACTGGGACTAGAAATTGCCGGAGAACACAGCTTAACCCTCGGAGATGGACTTATTGCAAGAGGATTAACTATAGATACAGCTGGTTTAGTAAGCCCCGCCATTGCTTCTGGACATGCAATCGACTTGGGAGCTTCGGCTAACGTTCATACAACGATAACGAGACATTTTGGAGTTCCAATAGCTGCTCCTTACCCTGTCGCGGTTGAAAGACAAGTGCCAGTTCAAATACCTGTCCCAGTTAATATACCAGTTGATCGACCATATCCGGTGCACATACATCAACCCTATCCCGTTCCAGTCGAAAGACATATTCCAGTTCCCGTGGATAGACCAGTTCCGATCGTCGTTCCTCATGCTGTACCTGTAGCAGTGCCTAATCCGGTCGGTGTACCAGTTCCGGCCCCTTATGCAGTTACCGTACCGCAACCAGTACCCGTAGGTATTCCTCGTCCTGTTGCGGTTCCAGTCGCTAAACATGTTGTCTTTAAAACTCACCACTGGTGATTTTAAAATGTTATATTTACTTTGTCTGATTACTTTAGTATAAATTTACTGAACTTGTTACTTATACCTATAAAATTTTATTCCGTTTTTTACTCTATTAAATACGTAGTTTATATACCTAAAATTGTTTTAGTACCTACACTTCGTCCAAACCTATATGCAATCCACGTCATCAATACAAGGTTACTAGATGATGACGTTTCACGCAGTGCTGTCACCTCGTACCTCGTATTTTGACAGTTTTAATAAATTGTAGTCTTTCTTTATGCCATCTAATATTTGCACAGGTAAATAATCTACAGAATATGTCATTTTCCAAACTTTAAACCGAATTATAAATAAACAATCTAGTAACTTTTTGTTGATGACGTGATTGCATATAGGTTTGGATAGGCCATACTACACATACATAATTTGAAATTTTTCATTTCAATGCTTTTCTTCTAAATGTAAGTATTTATTTATTTCTTCTAATTATATTTTTCTTTTATTAGGGCGAAGGGGAATAAAAATGGGACACTTTTTAAAATTATTCATTTTTTTGCACAATTTTTGCGTCAAGATGAAAACAAAAATACGCAATTGTTGAAGGAACAATGGGATTACATATTGATAATACTTGTTATAATAATAATTGTTACTTTGTTGGAAAGAAAAAAAATAAGGCGAATGTCTCATTTTTACCCTAAAATTTGTGCAAAAATGAGACAGTAACGGTAAAAAACAACGCATGCCCAATAACTTTATTACTATAGGAATATCAGGAATGAGGAGACACAAACAAGATAGAGCGTAAAAAAAATGTATTAGAATATAACAGAAAATTCACCGAAATCTAATATTTTCGTCATCAAATGGTCAATAAATCTAACATCAAATACAATTTTCTTATTTGATCGTCGAGTACCTTTTTGTATTTGATTAAAAAGTAATCTAAAGACAATATCACTTGCCAACACTAGAGATTTATCTGGAATCTCTGAATAAGTAAACCTATATTGGCAACGACGCAATGCCACTGGACGTGTGTATGGCTCCTCGCACACACGGCCACTTGCGATCGCCACCGGTGGCAACTTCACGCTGCGGATTGTATTTTACATAAATTTTAACGTGGCGGTCACTGACCGCTACGAACGCCGTGTGTGCGACTAGCCCATTTAAAATGCATGTACACTTCGTCCAAACCTATGGCCTATCCAAACATGAAATGTTACTAGATGATGACGTTTCACACAGTGCTGTCACCTCGTACTTTGTATTTTAACAGTTCTAATAAATTGTAGTCTTTCTTTATACCATCTAATATGTGCGCAGGTAAATCATCTATAGAATATGTCACTTTCTAAACTTTAAACCGAATTACAAATAAACAATCTAGTAACTTTTTTTTATGACATGAATCGCGAATAGGTTTGGATAGGCCATTCCTATGTACTTTATACACCCTCCTTTTAATTTAATTGATTTTGTATCATGTATCGTTATTGTATATAACCTATAATATAGTCTCTTATTTTCAATTTACAATTTTCATTTGAATAAAAAACAATCAAGTACGGAAGATAAGCAAGCAAATCCCGCATAAAGAAAACTACAAATCATGTAATTAAAACAAATATTATTTTATTACGTATGTATTATTGATGTGATATGACTTATTTATAGAAGTAACTTTGGATTATTAGTGTAATTATTCAAAATGCAACGGATTGCAGTGCACTGTACATTGTTCATCGTTTTTATCAGTATAATATTTATTAGAAAAAACAACAACAATGTTTGTAAAACATTTGAAGATTATTACAGCGATCGTGACAATAATGAAAATTGTTACTATAATCCTGACATCGATTTAGACTTAGTAAGTAATTTTGACTAAATTTTATTTAAAAATATAGATATTAATAATTACTAAAATTTTAAATATATTTTAATAATACACTTTAAATTATTTATAAATGAAATACCTAATCTAAGTGGTTATATAAACCGTTGACTGTATTCAAATGAGAGTTCATGATTAGGTCAAAAAATAAGTATACTGTATAAATAATTATAATAATTATAAAGATAAACATTTTTATTGTTAAATAAATGGAATGTTGCGTGAAACTGAACAAACTCAAAACTAGGAAGAAATTTCCTCTAATACAAAAAGATCTTAACATCAAATTTCAATAAGCTTTATTTTTTTTTAATTTTACAATATTATATGTAAGTACAGTTCAATCTCTGTAATTCGAATTCCAATAGTCCAAAACTCCCAATAATCCGAAACGATTTTGAAATTGTTTGAAATTTATTTTATTATTGTAAATTGGTTTATAATTTAAAAAAGAATTAAAACATTCAGTGATAAATGTTTATACATAGAGATGGGTAGATATTTGATACTAATATCTACATAATTAATAATAACTATTTTATTATAAAAACATACATATCTATATGTATGTACAAATAAGTGGAATTTTAATAAACAAGAATTATTCCTTTTCAAATTATAGCCGGATATAGTAAAACGGCATGGATATCCGATAGAATTCTATAACATAACTACAGATGATGGATATATTTTAACTTTGTTCAGAATTCCATATGGGAAAAAAAACATAACTGCAACAACTAGCAAGAAACCGATATTCTTACAACATGGAATGACTTTAAATAGTGGTTCTTATATTAATACAGGAAATAAATCCTTAGGTAGGTATAAAGGTACATATAAAAGTAATTTTATAAAATCTAATTTATTAAATTAAATAAAACTAGTACTTATTGTTAGATATTTTAGGTTTTATCTTAGCTGATTCCGGTTATGACGTTTGGTTAGGAAACTTTAGAGGAGCTTATTATGCTCGAAATCATATTCATTTAAAGGAATCAGACGAAAAATTTTGGGATTTCAGTTTTCACGAAAATGGAATTTATGACCTTCCGGCACAACTTAATTTCGTAAATAGTGTGACAAAACAAAAAATTATTTTTATCGGATATTCATTAGGTTCAACTGCTGCTTACGTATACGGCACGTTATATTCTAAAACAGCTCAAGAAAAGGTTAAAATATTTATTAACTTTGCACCATCCATTTTTATGGAAGATATAGGTCCGTTTTTTAATTTTTTTAAATCGTTTTGGCCAATCGTGGAGGTAAATAAGTTGTTTAATAAAATGTTATTTAAAATAAAATACCCATTATTTTTAGCCATTCGTACAAACTCTTACAAATGGAAAATTATTTATAAGACAACCCTGGCCCGTAACAGTCACAAAACTTCTTTGTTTTCCGTTTCCATTTCAAATGAAAATGTGTCAATTTTTTGAAATGCTTGCTTTGGGATTTAATTTTGAACAAAACGATCCTGTAAGCAATTTTGCATTTGTCTAGTACTATTAGAATATATTTATTGTTATGTATATTTGTAGGAAACCTTACCTGTTACCCTTCTTCAAAATTCAGACACGTCATCCGTTAAAACAGTAACACATTTGTGGCAAGTAGGAAATTCGGGAAAATTTCAGTTCTTCGATTACGGTACCGAAGTAAACAAGAAAATGTATGGAAATATCGAACCATTAACCTATAATTTAACTAATGTTAAAGTTCCATCGTATACGATTCTCGGAGAAAACGATTTGGGAGTCAGAAAGGAGGTTGGAGTTAGTAATAATATATTATTTTAAAGTAATACCATATTCTTCGTTTTTAGGGCATTCACAAGTTATATCGTTATCTTCCAAAACAAACAACAGTTCATGGTATTTATTTTGTAAAACACAAGAGATTTAATCATTTAAATTTTATTAGTGCAAAAGATATTAAACCTTTACTTTATGATCATATTTTAACATTTTTAAATAAACTTTAAGTTATGTAATGTAACTATTTCTAATACCTATACTTTTATTATAATTTGTCGATATAAATATTATTATTAATTTTTTTCCAATTAATAATGTCAGCTCATTGTCAGCAGCAACAGTTGTTATTCATGACAGTTTTAAGTGAATTTTCAGGACACGGCTGTTTAATTACGGGTCCTTAACTCCCTATAATTTCTTAACACGCTCTTTTATTAAAAAATCACTACTCATAAATGTCCTGTACTAGTTTCCTTTTAAGTTTTGTATGAATGTTTTTGCGTCCAAGTTTATAATAATTTGCACCATCGCAGTTATTAAGGTTCTTAAAGAAAGTTTACTGTTAGTTTTTAATATAATCACTAATTGTAGAAGTACAAAGTTTTTCAGTACAATTGTTTGTTTATAATGTACCACTCTGCGTTTACCGCGATTCTTAAAAGTTTGTTTTGTAATAACTAGGTTTTGTTTATATGGATGTGAGCGGCGTTACCCCAGATGACGCAGGCATGACGAGTGGCAGAATTAAACTTTTGTATAGTAATGCAGTACATCTTGTTTTTAAGAGAGACTTTTTATTTATCAATGGGAACTAATGGGAAGGTATTTACGCTCTTCAAGAAATAAAAACAGAATTGCTTTTATATAGTTGGAAATGTTAAGGCAAGTAATTTTATATTTAAGTCCTGTATACCACACGGTATCAAAGGCTTGAGCCGCGTCAATAAATAGTATTGTTGTGTAATATTTATGCTCGTAACATTCTTCTATTAATCTTATTATTCATTAACTACTATACATACCTGTACAGAGTCGTAGCAGGTAAATTCATTTACAGCAATTCATCTACAAACAATTCGTCTTCACAACAGTTCATCTATACAACAATTCGTCTACCAACAATTGATCTACAATAAAATTTGTCTACAACAATTTTCCGAATTGTTTTTTTTAATTTGCCTCTTAGAAAAATTAAATGGCAGTTTTAGATTTGATGAATGTTTGGGGCGTTATGAAATGTATTATGAATTTTGGATTATTTTCTCTTATTGATTGCAAATTAAAATCACGTTTTAGTTTGTGCTTTTATGGCGTATGCATCTATTTGGTAATTTGTTACTACTATAAAAAGGACGTAACCCACAAAAGTAAATTTTGCAGGAGCACACATTTTGTGATGTCGCGTAGCTATAAGCAGATACGTTTCACGGAAATACAAATCGATTTTTCCGGTGGAAAAATCTGAATATTGTTACCAGATTTTAACAGATGATGTCTTTACCTTAGATTCATAAGATAGTCAGAATTATTCATTTTCCCAACTAATGTGGGTTACGCCCTTTGACAAAACACTATCGATATATAAATGGGAAAGCAATGGTTTCTGAAAGAAAAAAAATCTTGCGTTGTTAGCGCCATTTCAAATCTTTTTGACATTATATTCAAATAAACATATTGTTAAACCATCGTTACATATTATATCGCTTGATTTTTGAGTTTATATTTCATATTATGACCGATTTCACAAACGCCAAATAATTTTATTCTCCAGTTACCTTCTATGGTAAAGATTGTTCCAACAATCTGTTTAAGCCATTTAGTACCGAACTAAATATTTAGACCCGCTTTCTGAAATCAGGCATTAAAGTTTTAAATTTCGGTGTCCTTTGTTTTGGAGCATACCGTGCTTAAATATATTTAATATTGTATAATTCCACTTTCGACGTCACATTGAAAACAGTTACTTGAAGAAGTAGAACTGAAGGTCAACAGTTTACTATCAACAGTAGAATTTTAGTTTAGTCAAGTTTACGGTCGAAGTCGTCAACCTACTATTCAGCTTTAGTTTTATATTATTTAATCAAATGTATAAATAAAAAAATATGGAAAAGATTTCGGTGATACTAGTACCGTTCGTACTCGTGCCATGTGTGTTTTCGGCTAGGTACCTTCCGAAATGGAAAAAGCAGGTACGTTATTTATAATTTGCCTTTATTTACAGAACTTAGTTTAATACATAGATACATAAGTATAGTTTAAAAGAACAAGAGATGATAGTTATTAACTATGGCTTATTGTATCAATAGAATTAATTAGAAGAACAATACTATACCTTATTCATTTTCGCCGTGCAGTAGATATAAATAATCGTTATAATGTATATTATACACATATCTGCTATGTACATATATAATCCCGTGACACACACATTCGTGTGTAGATCCAACCCTATCTAACGTGTAATCGCAAAATGATATCTTGATTATGCGTTCTCCGTTAATATCTACTGCTTAGGTTAGGCGAATAGACTATAGATATCTATGTGTATAAGGCCTAGTTCAGATAACGAGCGCTTTACGCGCGTTAGGTCTTACGCGAGTAACAAGATACACAGAAATACCATAAGCTTTTCAGATTGTAAAGCGCGCTAAACGCGCGAAGTCCATCTGAACGGCTTATGGTACTTCTGTATATCTTGTTACGCGCATATGACGTAACGCGCTCTACTAGACCTATTACGTAGGTATGTGTAACTATCTAGTATTAATAGATAGCATGTTCATGACAGGCATGCGAAATTCCAACATCTCAAAATGAACATTCCCATTATATATGTGACGACGATGGAGAAGTAAAATGTCTTCCAGGATGGACGGGTGATCTGTGTGACGTACCAAAATGCCGGCCGGGATGTGACCCTCTGAATGGATATTGCAATAGACCGGGAGAGTGTTTGTGTAAATTAGGATTTTATGGAGAAAAATGCACTAGATGCATTCCTCTTCCTGGATGTCAAAATGGTAACTGCAATAGTAGCTTCGAGTGTAACTGCCATAAAGGATGGGACGGATTATTTTGTTCTGACGGTAGTTACCTACCTATCTATTTTATTAAACTTTAATATCTAATTCTATAATGATGTAGCTATTTGCCATTCCGACTGTCATACTACAAGAGGGTACTGCGAAATTCCTGGAGAATGCCGTTGTCGCCTAGGATGGTCTGGAAAATTATGTCGAGATTGTCAAGTTTTACCCGGATGTCGCCATGGTTACTGCACCAAACCTTTAGAATGCAAATGTTATCCTGGATATACCGGAATATTATGTCAAATACGTATGAAACTTTTATCTTGCTCATCAAGTAGGTATGTATAGATATAACTCAAATTTTTTCATTTTATTTTAGCCATATGTTCTTCTACGTGCGATAAGGGAAAAGGTTATTGTAGAAAGCCGGGCGAATGTAGGTAAGTGGAATATTTTAAGATATATCTACCCATATAATATACATATGTATAGGTAGATAGGTTGGTATTTTGATACATTTTTTTTTGTTCGTTCATTAATTTTATAAAATGTTGTAGAAAGTTATTGTGAATAGGTATTTAGATGTTGTGTGCGTGGCCCAATTGTAAAAATATTTCGGTTAAATATAAGACCTTGTCTTCTATCAATTTTATGTGGTGATATCGGACCGTGATTTTATAAAAGCGTCGATAGGCGATGCCGACGGTCGAAAATTTAACGTCTACGTTTTATTATCTTTCATATTTAATTTGGTATTATTAATCTTGCCGTATTTTAAACGGAAAATGAATTTAAAAGGAAAAGGTATTTTAAACGGAATTTTAAACTCAAAAAGTGAAAGATAAAGGGTTTTTGCCGTGGTGTTTTTATTTTTTTAATCCCAACGACTTGTGTCGGATTCATTAAATAAAACGTGCTTCAACTTAGTAATTGGCTGGATTGTAGGGGTCATCGACGATTTTGATTAAATATAATTTCGATGTTCTACTTTTGATTTCCACGTATTTATTTATGGAAGTCGAGTTGTTCCCGTCCCAAATTCTACCGGTATGCTACCGCATATCGATTAAATATCCCAATCAACTCTAGTTATTTCAACAGTATTGACCGATTGCAAGATAAGTTTTTATTATCATTTTGTTTCTTTCCGACTTGATATTTGTGTAGTCGACTTAGAACGTGATTATTGTTAATAATCTTTCAATTAAATTTGAATCTACGTTCAATAATATTTATTTATTTACTACTTACTTTCTTAGTAGTACTTCTTAATTCTTATAATTATAATTCTTAATTTTCTTGTGGTTTTACACAATTGTAACTATATAAGTGTTACTCGAGCAACTCCCAATTTCATTGATTGCGTCATACTCGTTTATTTTAGTAATTGTTAATTACTGATTTTGGTTAAAATATATATAACAAAAAAATTACTTGGCACCCATTGTTTTCTTATAATCTTAATTTTTGTGGTACCCCGCTATCTCCACTAAGCTGCTGGCTATTTGTTACACCAAAGTTGGGAGTAAATATCATAGAATATATAGATTTTTTTTAACCCATAACAATTTACAAACTTACATTAATTTAACGTCTTCACGATACGAATACGTTTTACGTCTTCAATGAATACTTGTTTTTTAGATGCAAGATCGGGTGGTGGAGTAAAAATTGCAATAAATGTTATCCTTATCCAGGGTGCGTTAATGGAAATTGCAAGAGACCGTGGGAATGCAATTGCAAGCTAGGATGGGGTGGAATGTTATGTGATGAAGGTAATTTTAAAATAAATTATATAAATTAATATACATAGATACATACGCATGCCTAGAGTTAGAATTCCTTGTTTGTTGATTTACGATTTGCGGAGTAAAAATTAGTAACCGCACTTTTCCTATTCGCGACCAGAAATTTTCGTATCCGAAATTAAAATTCTATTTTATGTAAATACTTACTTACATCTATTATTAACAAGGACTGTATAGGTATTATATGCCCACGATTTTATCGTCTCTTGCGATATAGGAGTATATAGGTAAGTATGCGTAAGTTGCGCTCGAGTTACAAAATGAAGAATTACTTATAGCTCTAAAATATATCTGGCTGTATAACGGATGCCTGACGACAAAAAAATATATATTAGTAATGGTAAAAGTTAATTTGGAATAGATGTCTAAGCTATTATCTGGTAACGATTTTTAAAAACTTTTAAATAAATTATTTTAAATTTTAATTATCGTACCTTTATAATTTCCTTGTATTTAACTAGTAGCGTACATATTTAAATGATTAATTCACTTAAGTGAAATATAATATAAGTATGTAGGTACCTATCTCTAGCTTAAAAATGTCTACCTTCATGTTTAATTTAAGTAATTTTTATGTTTACCTATTAATAAAAATTAAAAAAATTTACTTAGGTATTTACATTTTATTAGCTAACAACTTTGAATGGCAATTATAGATATCTACTAGCACAAAGACTTTTTCTTCGAAAAATTTTGCCTCTACTACTGTCCACGCCGAATAAATTAATCATATACCTATTTGGGATAGTTAGAATTTAAAATAACTTCTTTAAAAAAATTAACAATCCTTACCAAACACCCTTATCTCAAAGTATCATCTGAAGAAGAACTATATATCCTACATCAAACATGAAAGACATACATCGAATCTACAAAATCTAGATGGAGGAATTAGACTTTTAAATGATCTTTTTGATGTTTTTCTGCGAATTTATTAAATAATTCTATTAAATTAATTTATTCCTTTATTTCTAACAAACTTTTACACGTTTTACTTAAATTATTTTGTAGCTATTACTACATTAAATTATCGTTTTAGAATTAAATTACTGCGAGAATAATCCTGGCATTTGCGAAAACGGATCAAAATGTATATCTCTTACTAAAGAGGAAGATAGCTACAAGTGCATGTGTCGCGAGGGAACTAGAGGCAGAAATTGTGAAATACTCGAACTATCAACAGTTATAAGACCTACAACTTATATCCCACTTAATAATTCGATAGATGTTAGTATAACAACCAAAGAACCGTTGCTCAACACAAACAAGTCTTTTCTAAATGATAATGAAACGCAATAGTAGATATCTACTACTTATAACTTAAAACTACTTAAAACTATGTAACTGTAAGGTTAAATTCTAATTATTTATTTAGATCCTTCGTGGACACACTACATATATAATATTTATAATTGTAAGTAATTAGGTACCTAATTTTTTCATAATGATAAATCTACGCAATGTGTTTTTACTAAATATGTAATAAAATTTAGCTGTCGTTCTAATAATAATTATATTAAATAGATAGATCAATATTAAATATTTAAAATTACAAGCTAAAAAATTACTTCCCTGACCAAATATACCTTATCCTGAAATCCTATCTGAGCGAGCGTTATTTCCAAGTGAAAATTGATGACAAACTATCTAACTATCACTGTGTTAAATTGGGAGTACCGCAGGGTAGTGTGCTCGGCCCATTTCTCTACCTAGTGTTCACCAACGATGTCCCACTAACGAACGACACAACCACAGCCACATTTGCGGATGACACAGACATCATGTCTACGGACTCAGATCCTCTACGAGCTTCAGAAAAGGTACAGAATCACCTAACCACATTGCAAAATTGGCTGAAGAAATGGAAAATTGCAGTTAATCCAACTAAATCTACACAAGTAAATTTTACTAATCGAAGAATCAACTGTCCACAACTTCATTTAAGCAACGTGCCTATCCCAATCAAAACAGAAGTTAAGTACCTAGGAATGCATCTAGATCAAAAACTAAGCTGGCGAGCACACATAAAAGCCAAAAGAAAACAATTAGATTTAAAGATTAAAAATATGTATTGGTTAATTAATAGAAAATCCCACCTATCAATTGAAAACAAGCTACTTATCTACAAAACCATAATAAAACCGATATGGACATACGGAATTGAACTGTGGGGATGTAGTAAGCCATCGAACACTAAGATCCTCCAAACATTTCAATCAAAAACTATTCGCATGTTGGCTAACGCGCCTTGGTACATATCTACCCTAAACTCTACATACTGACCTAAGATACCATTCACCAACGACATTATCAAACCCATTGCTACCAAATATAAAAATAGATGCGTAGGACATAGTAATCCGCTCATAGGCGAACTATTCACACACCAACCAGCAGAGAGAAGATTAAAGAAACTGTGGCCAGAGGATCTTCCTGAATGAATTCCAGAGAACCGTTAGTGGATGGTACCTGACTCAAATCAAATTCTTTTATCCCATTTACTTATTACTTTGTACTGTTTGAAGTAGATTGTTAATTCGCAATTATAAAATAAAAATATATATATATATATATATATATATATATATATATATATATTTAAAATGCGCCAGGAAAGAACCTCTCATGTAAGGATAGAAGAAAATAACCTATAGATAGATCCGACTGAAACTGTATTTTTCTAGTAGAACTCGACTTCCCCATTACAACTTTTGTCAAAGTACCAAACATTTTTATAGGTAGTTCCTATACCTATTTAAATTTAATTTAAAGTAAAGTGTCATATTAAAGAACACCTGAAATGATTAAAAATAACTTACATTAAAATAAAACACTTGTCAAGTAAAAGATCCGACCGCGCGCAAGCCGCGGTAGCGAATTTTCATAAATGATGTCGCAAAATCAAAAAATCATCAATATTCTATCGAAAACTGATGATTTTCGATTACGTTGAAAATTCGCTAATACCTACGACCGGGACCGGTGAGTCCGACAAAATTATCATAAGATCCGACCGTACCTAAACTTCGCCATGACCTGTACAAATCTCGCAACTAGAGCCGCGAGAAAAATCGAATTTTTTTTTAAATTTTTTTTCCATTTCTTCGAAAACGATCGCTGTATACATGTACAGTATATGGACATGTGCACAGTATATGCACGTGTCGTGCGTATGTGATCAGATATTCAGAATTTACTATTCCTTTTCCAACCGGCCTAGCGATACACGTCATCAGCAAAAAGTCACTAAATTGTTTATTTATAATTCGGTTTAATGTTTGAAATGTGACATATTCTATAAGTAAATGACTTACCTGTACACATATTAGATGATATAAAGAAAGACTACAGTTTATTAGAACTGTAAAAATACGAGGTACGAGATGACAGCACTGCGCGAAACGTCATCATCTAGTAACCTTTTATTCATGACGTGATTGCCAGGCCGCTTGAATAGACCATAATAGCTTGATTAAATGATAATCAAATAACGAAGTGGTCAGAAGGACTTAGATTTGTGCAATTTGTAAAAAATACAACATTTCACGAAAGTATCAGGCAGACTCCATATGAAGCAATGTTTGGCTGCAGAGTGAAATGAGGCCTTAAAACATCATCTTTTCCTTATGACAAAATTAACAATCTACAATCTGAAGAACAATTAGAAAATATAATCAACAATATGATAATCAATAAGTGAAAGTATTAATGTAGCTGCTCGAGAAAATACTTCTATAGAAAATCTGGCTATCGTTGAAGTAGATAATGTCCTACCGAAAGCATCAAATGAACCTATTGCTTCTTCGTCTTCTATCTTTGCGGATGAGATGAGAATTTGAGTTGTCTGCGAAAAAGAATCTACTGCGGCACAGTCTTGTCAAGTTTGTGGTAGGGCAGTTCACGTCATATGTGGTGTTTCCGGTAATGAAGAAGGATATAACCAGTCAATAATGTGCCACTTGTGTTTAAAAGCTTGTCAGGTTTCGAAAAAAAATATAACCAAAGCAACAGAAGGTCTAAATAAACAAGCTACAACTACGCTAAAAAAATCATATGCAAAATTTCCTTCTCTTCAAATTGGGAACACTATAACAGTAACAGATGTTGATCGATATCGCACCGATCCAAGGAATATCTTAGCTGTTATCGCATCTGTCCATGATAATGACTTTTATCAAGTGTCAAATAAGCATGGGACAATTAACTTGTAGCATGCAAAGATAATTTACTCGCCATTGCTAGTGTTTCCTCCAGAGAAATTTCCTTACGTGAGATGTATCTCGTAATTCCCAGAGTAACGATCAAGGTTACAAACGTTGTTATTGTAAAAAAAAATGTTCGGCAAATAAGCGTAACTATAAAAGCAATGGCATTATTTGTAACTCGAGGTGTCATAATAGATTCCAAACAACCAAAATTTAAGAGCAGTTAATTCGGTCTTCAGATGTTTACGTGGGGTAAACTTCTGATTAAAATTATGTACATTATTTCCAATATTACCTACCTACTATTACCCACTATTTGCCTACTATTTCCGGAATGCTGTACACCATATTACCCCAGCGATTTACCCTCGGATGTTTATAAAAAATCTGGCAAACCTGCCTTTTAAGCGTGTAATTATTGGAATTTTTTCGATATATTCGGTATTTGTTTGTTGTATCGTAGAGTAATTAAATAGTCATTAATTATATTCGTTTTTTTTCTTCAAAAGCCTCCATATGTTTTTTTTTCGGATTCCGGGGTGCCAGTTAAACGGCAAGCCAGCACCCTCAACTTTAATCCCGATTTTCTTCTAAGGTATAAGAACAATAAATTCGGGAGAACGGCAATAAATTAGCACCTAATTTACGTATAATTATTAACTAATGAACGACATTAATTATATCATAATGAATCCCTATTTGTATTGAAAAGTTGATGGTTAATTTGTTTTTAAATACATATATTGCACATCTGTAATAATAACTCTTGAACAAAGTTCCTAGAATTAATGACTGCTGCTATTTAATTTTTTTAAGACGAAAATTTAAAGGAATGTCTAATAATTCCAAATATTGTTGTGCACCAAATTATATTGTAGATCAGTTGTTGGTAAATGAATTGTGTAGATGAATTTATTGTTGCGTAGATGAATTGTTGTATAGATCAATATTGTTCATAGATGAATTGCCGTAGACGAATTTACCTAGATCCATAATTCTAAATTTTATAAATATACCTACATATATTAAATAATCTGTTAATTTTTTTCTGATAATGAATACATGATGTATCTAAATATTGTAATGAAACAGAATAAAAATACATTTTTATACAGTCTAGGTCAATGCGCTGAATTAATGTATGATAGCACCTTTCACTATTAAGGTGTGTCCATTTAAGATGATCGAGTTAAAAAAATATTCTGCAAGCCGCTTGATTGTACATACCAACTTTACGTAAGAACTGAAAATTAAATCGATTACGTAACGTTCGTTTGGAATATGCATAAATAAAGTCGTACAAAAAGGACTTTACAAAATACGTTATAACTATATACTTATACTTACCTACTCTCCGTTCTTTCAACTTAGGACTTCCGGTCGGTACTTTTATCGTTTATTAAAAATGTGAGCCTATATAATATGTAGGTATTATGTAGATATCGACGTGTTACGGTTGTTCATTACGTTTAAAATAATGCGAACGAAAATGCAATTTTTATGTGTATTAAGCATTTTATAAAGGAATATTTATTTTAACCTTTGGTTTAAGATTTAACTAACTAGTGATTTACTGTCAAATTGATTATAATAAAAGATAGATCAATCAATGCTGAATAATTAACAATTGATTAATTTAACAGGCGATTCGATTTTTATGAAATTGGAAATAAATAAACTTAAGTCAATTATTGTTTCTACATGTCCAGCGTATACAGGGTGTTTTAGAAAAACATGGCTATATTGCTAGGGGTGATAGAACAGTGAAAAATAAGTAGATTTTGTTTAATACACATTTGTCAGAAAGTCGTCTATTAGCAAATTTTCATAGAAAATAAAGCTATTACAGCTTAAAGCTACAAAGTTAAAGCTATCGATGACGGCACCCAGACGTGTCCTTTTGCATTTTCTCCGATCTCGAGATCGGAGATCGATATTAACCTGAATATATATATATATATATATATATATATATATATACATGTACATATGAGGAACGGTATCAAATATATCGGTATCTTAAATATATCGATGAGTTTATCCAGGTATCAGTACCGGGTTAATCAGCAGCAATCAATTGACTTTTAAATTTGTTATAAATAAAAATGTTGTAGTAGGTACCTACTTTTTATTATTATTAGTGCCCCAGTAGTATTAACAACTAAGTAGATAGTTAAATTAATAGTATCGCGATTGTACAAACCTATCACTTTAAATAGCTTTCCGGTTTATTTAAACACATTTACGTCAATTATTAATCATTTAATTCCGATTATACCTAATAAAAACATTTTGAACATAGATATTTCTTGGATTTGTTCATTTTGTTTAAAAACGAATATGCTTACAATTAGTAAAATATTGAAATTATGTTTCCTTATAGACAGCTACCTACTTATTACAAAAAAATTCATAAGTAAGCCGTTTAGCTAGAAACGTTTAAAAATTTTAGGAATTAAAATAAGTAGCTAGCTACCTACTTCCCTATACACTTTTTTGTTTAAACGTCATTAATAAATTACAAAGGTATATCTAATAAATTTTAAAACCGGAACATATTCCATTTAGAATAGTTATTTCTAATTAAATAAGAACGGCGGAAGGAACAAACGACAAGGTGGAGCCGAAAAAGAAAGTAGTTGAGTAGATCAACATATTTATGACCCCTCTTATTCATAAAGCAAGAAAACCCAACACGTGTTTGGTCATTTTCAACTAGAAGAGTTGCATTAGTGATGGGGATATATTATATAAAATGAAATGAATATCTCTACAATTCTTTTACATTTGTCATCTGCGCATCACTCAATATGAAATCGGTATGTATTGTAAAATACAATATAAATAGAAGATAGGTATTAATTCTTTCTTTTAACTATTTTATAGTTTGTCATTATCCTAGCGCTGGCGGTATTTCTTACCACAGTGGAGGTATCGACGAAAACTAAAAAAAGAGGATTAGAACAAACGGCATTCGAATATGCACAACAAAACCATTTATTGCCCTTAGGTGGCCCTGTTGATCTTGGCGATATACGATTACTAGACTTATCCAGTTTTTCGAATCCTCGCCAGAATTTTTTAAATTATGGAATTACGTCCTTGGACGAACTACAGTTTCCGGTCAATTATTTCGAAGCGAGTCTACCAATTTACTATGGATTAAGCTACAACGATTATATACAGTTTTCTACTTTGCACTCTTATCAAACTAGACAAAAAACATTAACCCATTATCCAGCAACTCCACAATCTGCTTCAGTAAAAATATCAGTACCAAAATTAGAAACTACATATTATAATCCTTCAATTACAAAAGCTATGTCTCCACCTGCGCCCATTTCAGCTTCAAGCCCGAGCAATTCTCAATCTCCAACTGAAACAATAGGATCAGGATCTATTGGTTATTTAAATTTGGGCAATGGATTGGTTATATTAGGCTCCGGATCATTAGGTTATACTCGACAACAAAATGAGCAGCAAAACTATCCGAAAATATCACAAGACTATATCGGCCCTATACCACAACAGACTGCAGTGTACGAGAAATTTTTCGCAAGGGATACAGTAAATTTAAGTAAAAGTTCCAATTTTGTTACTAATGTAGAAAAAACAGAGTCTCGACCAAATCTACACGCTAGTAATGGTTAGAATAAAAGTCTTGCGCAAAATCGGAAAAGCAATTAAAATGTGAAATTTAAAGCGAATCGCATTTACCACGTTTACATGAATGACAAATTTACATGCGCATTTGTGACGAATCCGCAGCATATTATAATGCGAATCGGTTATATTTTCATGCATCTTTCAATGGGCATTAAGCAACTCACATTAAGTTTGCAGTATAAGTAGGAACCTGTTTAGAAATATCTTGAGTAGTAATATCGATAATAGAATAACGTTCTTTATATGCGTATAACTTCATTATTTATAATTAAGTGCTTTCGTGCTTTATATATTTTATTATTGTAACTTAATAATAACATGAACACCACCAATATAATTATAATAAATATTTTGCTCGTCATTAGTTCTTCTCAGCTACACAGGTTGGTACGTACTCAAACTTGACGTAACGACGAATTTAAGCGTTTACATGATAATAACATCCGAACTTAACTTCTTAAATCGCCTTCGGAATCCGGCTTATTAGAATGCGAATTAGTTTGTTAAGTGCGCATTAACTTGCATATGTATTAGTAGAATGCAAATTACTTTAATGCGCATTAAGCATTCTACGTAAATGCGGTAATTATCTAACAAAAACGTATTCGGTGATGTAACTGTAAGACAGTATAGGTAATTAATTCGTATTCATCGTTTGGATTATTACAAATTGTTTAAAAAATGACTTAAATGCTGTATAAAATGCATACCTACCTACATAAGACTGGTATTTATAGTTCTTCCTGAAGGCTTCCTTCAGAAGAACGGCAAGAAATCCTCAAGTGCACGAAATACATTTTATGGAGCCTCAGTCGAGGGGTTGGTAACTTATGTATTAGTGTGTATTTATTTCTAGAATGTAATACAGAATTACTTTGTATTACTTTGAATTACTTATGAATTACTTGAATTACTTTTGAATTACATTGAATTACTTTGTATTACTTTGAATTACTTTTGAATTACGTTGAATGACTTTGTATTACTTTGAATTACTTATGAATTACTTGAATTACTTTTGAATTACATTTAATTACGTTGTATTACATTGTATTACTTTGAATTACTTTTGAATTACTTGAATTACTTTAAATTAGTATTACTGTGTATAAAATTTACTATAGTTACCGACCCCTCGCATGCACGTTTTGTGGCGTCAATATTAACCCAAGTACTGACCCAATTAAAAATGTGAAATACACATAGTAGGTGGCCTCGTAGGTGGCTAATGGACTAGATTCCGCGGCCATTAAAAAAAAAACATTTTATAAACCTGCCTTGAGCATGATACAATAAATATTAAGGTAAGATCGCGGGACGGTTCTGCGCATATTGTGTGACGTCACTGGATCTCAAATAAGACTGACAAACAGCGGTAGACATTTTCCGAATACCGATGGTACGGTAACGTTTTGTTCACAAGTATTATAAAACGTCATTACGGCGTTAAAATTGTTGCTATGTCTCATCATAAACGTGAGGTGCGTGGTATTTGGTTGGAACGTTGACAGTCAATGTAAAATTTTGACGGAAAAACTGCTTTTTTCTGCTTTTCCCGTAAACAACCTGAATTGAGGTTAAAGTGGATTCATTTGTGTTACTGATCGGACAAATTCAATGTTAACAATTCAAGAATTTGTTCGAAATATTTTTAAAAAGACGATATTGAGAGAAATTTGAAACACGCCTTAAAGTAGTCTCCGTTTGAAATTAAAACCTGAATCGGTGCCCAGTCAAAATCTACTAGGACAAACATCAAATTTAACGCTTGCAACTTACGATGAACGCAAAGAACGTATTGCAAAACGGAAAAAATTACAACAAAAAACATCAGACTATTATCGTTTTACTAATAATCATATCTGTGAATGAAAAGTATAATTAATTGCACAATTGACTTCCAAATCGCACTAAAAACTAAAAAAACTAGATAAATTTTCAAGTGTTTGTTAATATTATAAATAATCTTTTACGACCGTTAAATAAAACCATGCAATATCGATAATTTAATCAATTTCTATTCCATATGATTTCCATCTATCCTACATGGCTATAATTTCTATTATTTTTAAATTTCTACGTATTGTCGCTTGCTACAACTCGCCAATGACGTGTAGAACACTCGGAGATCCTACCTAAGTAAGTTATTATACTAGGTGCCTCGAGGTTGTCGAATCTACATCGGCTTCAAGGAAGGTAATGGCCTACCTTAAGGACAACTTAAGAAAATTCTAGTAAAATGTAACCTTTACATATTTCTCATTGTCAGTTGGTTTCGAACGATTGTTGGTGTGGTAAACGTCATTTCTAGTGTTCGGCATTTGATAATTATAATATATAATAAATATATGTGATCAATATGGCAAAAGATAATTTTGACGACTATTTTGATTATTTAGAACATAAAGAACAAGAACCAAATAGGCAGCAACGGTTACCAAAGCGATATATTCGCGATACAGAAAATTCGCTTGAATTTTATGCGGATAGTGAATTTAAAAGGCGTTATAAGTTCGATAAAAATATACCTAGTGGTGAATGTGATTTTACCATTAATACCTCTTCAAATTCGCAACAATCAAGCGTTACTTATAAGCCCATTATTAAAATTATTAATGTGCTTAACATATTATAGAAAATACGTATTATCGGTATCATATTTATGCTATACAATACGCATGTGAAAAATTTAGAACATGTATATGGAGTAAGAAAACAACTATCGAAACCACTTGAATCGACTTGAATTGAAACCACAAACCACTTGAATCGATATTTAAAAAACCGATTCATTCTGCACCCTTAAGGATCCAAAAAATACGAATAAAATTATTAACTTACGATCCTCAGGTAGGGTACAGTAAAGGAACAAAAATGTTTCTAGCAATATTTCCATAAAGTATAATGGTTATTTGGATTCAGAGCCTGATGAACAAGAAGACATTGAGTAAAGAGGGCATCCTATTCCTAGTTTAAATAATGCAACGGGGTTGGCCTTTAAGAGAGAATTTGTAAATATGAATAACTCTCTGTAGGGCAAATTCTACATTTTTCATAAACTAATTCTGCCATTCAGAATTTTATAGAAATTATGATTTAGGCTATAATCTCTGTCAAAAGTTTTACATTTTTACCTTTTACCATTTTACCAATCCTTAAGGACGTCCTTAGCCGAGAATACACGAAGGAGACACTATAAAATAGAAACCTAAAATCACCGTAAGATTTAATTGACTAAGGAATTCTTGAGGCATCCTTATAGTAATGACTATAAATACCACCCTAAGTATAGTTCATTCCCTCAACTCCGCCGCAGTCCTAGTGCGAAGGTATTAACAAGACGGATTACAAGCTTAACCTATTAGAATTACTATAAATAGACGATGCAGAATTTCTTGCCAGGGACGACTTAGTTTTTGCATTTAAAAGTTTGTTTTTGTTTAGCTTCGGCAATTTCTGACTATCTATCAATTTAAAATAAATTCATATTTTTTTTGTATACAGCTAATGTGCAATAACAATTATGTCTTAAGTAAATACTTATATTTTACAATCTTTTGTTAGGCGATTTAGGCGCAACTGAGGACATAGACTATACCTACCTACTACTTTTACCATAAAACAAAGTCCTAAAGACTGGAAATCTTTTTTTTACAGAGCATGCAATTATCAGAATCAAAAATGTCTTAACTAATACTTTGTCTACTATTTGCTAATTATTTATTTAGCTTTATACATTTTATAGTATTAAAAATAACAGCTCAATTAATATTAAGTAGGTACTTAATTATTAATTTTTCCTTTATTTGTAACAGATTTTTTTCGTTTTAAACGTTCACTATAGCATAGCTGTAGATGAAAGTGCTCAAAGTTAACTAGTCTTACTAATAATGGTAATTTGGTGTAATTATTGTATTTTATCAATAAAAGTAAACGAAATACTTCCTCTACTTGTTTCCATAGCTATATTATATCAATATCTTACTGTTAGAATAGGTTTATTTCTAGACGATGCACTAAAAGCTTGCCGACGTTAATTAGCAAGGAGCTTAATTGCTTAAATTGCAAAAATAGGTGAAAACTTACCTTTGTTATCGTACTATAGCTTATCCAAACCTATATGATGTTCACGTCATCAATAGAAGGTTACTGGATGATAACGTTTCACACAGTGCTGTCACCTCGTACCTCGTATTTTGACAGTTCTAATCAATTGTAGTTTTTCTTTATACCATCTAATATGTGCGCAAGTAAATCATTTATAGAATATGTCACTTTCCAAATTTTAAACCGAATTACAAATAAACAATCTAGTAACTTTTTATCGATGACGTGAACATCATATACAGCCTATCCAAACCTATATGCAATTTACGTCATCAAAAAAAAGTTACTAGATTGTTTATTTGTAATTCGGTTTGAAGTTTGGAAAATGACATATTCTATAGATGATTTAGTTGCGCACATATTAGATGGTATAAAGCAAGACTACAATTTATTAGAACTGTAAAAATACGAGGTACGAGGTGACAGCACTGTGTGAAACATCATCATCTAGTAACCTTTTATTGATGACGTGATTGCATGTAGGTTTGGATAAGCTATAGATCAATAAATTTTTATTACAGAATATCAAATAATTATAAAAACAATATCAAGAAATTTACAATATCAAGAAACTTTTCAGAATAGTTACTAACGATAAAAAACAATTTATAAGTATTCATTTTCGATACCCTCCCGTTAATTCCTTCAATCCGTACCGAAGATAAAAATGGGGCTCTACACGGACATTTAAATTTTGTAACCCTCGTTCTTTACTCGCATACGTCAATTAGAACAGTTACCGCATTTGATTGTACTTAAAATCGCATTCCCAGAAACACGTAAAAGTTCAGTCAAATAGACCTTATTGTAATATTAATTAATCCATAGTCGGCTTATCAGAAAATGACTAGGTTTTTCGTGAAATAACGTATTACGCCCAAAGACTGGGACATTATATGTATACATACATATAGGTATGTACCAAAGTGCCTACACACACGTTGACTCAAATGTTCTGTGTAGTGATTTATAATCTGGGTCAATCTATGTATTTTCACAATTTCACTTAAAATTAAGAAATTATTTTAAACACAAGTAAAAGCTCGAATGACATACCTATACGAGGTCAGATTTGAAATTGTTAGAGTAGCAAGGTATAATTAACCCTAAGGCGGGTTAAGATATTTCGCTAAAAATTCTTGTTTTTCTTCTTCATAATGATCTTGCAGTAATTTATGAAATTATAATACTATAATACGATGTATAATATCTATATTTCTATCTAACAGTAGAAGTTTCAGTCCCTAAAAGACGAACTGGAGTAAACACCAGAAACGGCCTAACTTTAACGAAAATTTAAACATATTCTATCTTGTAGATGACATCTAGTTAAATAATGAGGACCTAAAGCTCGATCACCCAAAAACAATTAATAAAAACCGATATATTTTAACCATAAGTAAATAAAGGAATTATCATATTTAAAAGTTCATTAAAAATTAACTATACTAATGTCAAATCTAGACACCTACTAGACAAATGTTTTGAAACTGGGAATATTTTTTATTTCTCATCAAGATTCAATTTTTTGCTAGAACAAAATTTTAAAATTCGTCTTCGGGCATCTGGTAGCTCTGATATCTGAAATAATTTTAAAATTCTGTTTTAGTAAAAATTTGAGGCTTGATCCGATTAAAAATATTTCCAATTTCAAAACTTTTTATCTAGTACGCAGTTAATTTTTAATGAACTTATTCTGTAACAAATCTGTAATCTTAGGTCTGTAAGAAAATTAACAACCAATCACAATCGAGATTTTCATACGTTTCCATGGTGATAACGTGTTAACAGATCTGTAAAAGTGACAGATTTGTTACAGAATAGACCCAAACTTTCAAAGATGAAAATTCCTCGATTTACTTACATGGAAACTTATAATTAAGAAATAGCGGTTTTTAATTTTATTTTTTTTCTGGCGCAGAGGAATAGGAACCAACATTTTGATCCCATAGTCCATAACCTTCAAATCCATCGAGTTACCAAGGTACCTATTTATACATGTCGATGTTTTTTTCCCAAAAGGGCGTAACCCACACTTTTGTGAAAACGCGTTATTCTGACTATCTTATGTATCTAAAACAAAGACATCATTTGTTAAAATTTGGTAACAATATGTTGAGTTTTACCACCGGAAAAATTGATTTATACTTCCGCGAATCGTATCTTCTTATAGTTGTATGTCTACGACACAAAATGTGCTCTCCTGTAAAATTTACTTTTTGTGGGTTACGCCCTTTTGGAAAAACTGCCTCGATATGTATCCTTCAAATGTGAGGCAAGTGTATTTTTATTTTTTAAGTAGATTGCTGCCTGTGGTTTTACTTAACTCGTTCTTTACATTACATACTTACCTATACGCTAATATATTTACTAGATTACTAGAGCTAGATTACTAGCTTACTAGATTTTAACAAATGATGCCTTTTCTTTAGATGCATAAAATAGTCAGAATAACTCATTTTCACAAAAAGTGTGTGAATTATGCCCTTTTGACAAGAAGCCATCGATATTATCTGTAAGTAAAGATAATACACAATACATATACATTAATCAGTCTAATTTAATTTTTTTTTAAGTTTTAGTTTAAATTTAAACGTAAAATGAACAACAGAACTTTCAATAAATTACCTTACCTTGTAGTAGTTAAAGTGCAACTGACTAATCGCATTTAAATTTTCGTAGACTATCTATGCTTAGGTACTTACATATAACTATACTTACCTAACATAATTGATTTAAATAGGTATAGCATCAATTACACAATATTGGTTTCCAGAAATGCAAATAGCAGAAGACAAATTTTCTAGAATTCTTAATAAAGCAACACCTACCTAAGTAAAAAACTTTCTTAAATATTACAAGGTATGTGATGGCAATATGGCCATGTTAAGGTTTAGAAAATTTTCCTAGAGTCATTTGAATAATTTTTACAAATATTTTTGTTGAAACATATACCTACTATAGAGTTCTGGCGTTCTGCCAGTTTCCGAAAGAATAGATAAAGGGCTTCACACCACTTAAATGGAAAACTTAACACCAGTCGATTTTGATAATTTTTATATCATTCGATAGATAACGAAAAAACGAAAAAATCTTATCATTGACCCAACACGGAGAAATTGATAGGAAGGTCACAATTCGCGATTTTAGATTAATATACTTCCCATTTAAAATTCATTGGTGTCAATCATTTTTTTTCTTAACAATAGCACGGAATAACCCATTAAGCTAATCCTTTCAGTGACTCTAAAATTTTTAATATTTTGGACGTAAAACTGTAAATAAAAACCAGATATTCCTACCTTACATCCAAAAGATTAAAAGTTTCAGAGTCACTGAAAGGGTTAGTTTAATGGGTTATTCCGTGTCATTGTTAAGAAAAAATGATTGACACCAATGTATTTTAAATGGGAAATATATTAATCTAAAATCGCGAATTGTGGATTTTCTATCAATTTCTCCATGTTGGGACAAGAATAACATTTTTTCGCGTTTTCATTGTTTATCAAATGATATAAAAATTATCAAAGGTGTTAGTTTAGTTTTTAGGTGGTGTTTAGTTTTCCATTTAAATGGTGCCTGGCTCTTTATCAAGCGTTAAAATTGTTAAAATAACTATACGTTATTCAAGATAGATTCTACCACGTCATACATAAAAAGTTACTAAATTGTATATTTGTAATATATTCAGCTTAACATTTTAAACATGGCATATTCTACCAATGATTTATCTGCACACATATGACATGACAAAGAAAGATTACAATCTTTTAATACTGTAAAAATACGATGTTTTATTGATGACGTGGATTGGAACTTATTGTGAATGACGTAGAATCATATTTTATTAATATAATATTTCAATAAGTACCTACACTGTTTTATTTTAACAATTATATAATTAATAAAAATGTAGCTCTAGCATCGTCCAATTACTATTAAAACACAATAATGTCGATTTACTGTTTAAGGTTTCATTCGTAACCCTTCTTCCAAAATAATTAATTTAATTAAAACACATAATTATCACATTAACACATAAATACCTAATACATATGTTCACGGAAATGTATAGGTACACACATGTATGTACTTACGTATACTAATATTTCACAAATGTATTTTAAATTATTATTTCAGAAAGCGATTGTAAGTTAATCAGGAAACATTCATGGTTTTTTAAACAATTCCAATTATATCAAAATAACTTTAATTCAATTGTTTGCCGTAATACAGCAATGAATGTGTCATATTTATTTCACAGTCTAAAAACTCATGGTGCAAGTCCATAAATTATTAAGAATTAAATTAGGCCGCAAATTATTTCCTTCATTTAAATATATTCATATATATTATGTTGTATAAATAATTTATGTCGTTATACAATCTATATAATATCGGAATACTGATACGCAAATAAATAAATTATTAACATTAAAATTAAAACATCACGAATTCGAATCGATAAAATTTTAAATATGAGATAAAATAATTTTATTTGATTATAAGAGCCTGTTTCATAACCAACACTAAAGTTATTTTAAATTAAAAGGGAATTTAAGTCACTTTAATTTTATTATGAAAGGGACATAGACTAATTTGTGTTTAGTTATTACTTAAATACCTACTTATTATTTATTTATCTATCAAGCTTTCTTTCTAGAGCTCTGAAGATGGTATTGAAAAAATACCAGACCTTGAAACCTTGGCAGATGGATAAATAATAATAACCAACAATAAAAGTAAAATTAATCTATGCCCCCTAAAATCGTTTATACTTGTAAGACTATCGAGATTAAATACTTATCTTAAAAACTATCGTTGTCCTAGATTTGCTTTAATTGCAATATACCTGCGTTATAAAAAAAATATCTATAAGTAAAATATGTCATTATTATTAGTTCGAATTATGATCTTACATAACATAGCTTTTTAAATTACTAGGTACCAGTTAAAATAATTTACGCATACTTGTAGATAAGTACCTACAAACCTACTGTGTAACTATTTATATGTTAAAACGTAAGATTTCAAGTAGGTATATATTATTTATATTTTTAGTAACCTTAAACAACTGTTCGATTATTTTATACAAAATCGAAATATGTGTAGGTACGTAGATACGTATATCAAGTATTAACTAAAAACCAGTGTCACCACTCTTCCGGACTTGTGTGTTTTATTACATAATCTGAAAGTAGTCCATACATCTTTCGGGTGGATATTGGCATAGAAAGGTGCTTTAGTAGCCACTCGAGTAACATCCGCCCCTCTCGTTAAGATCTTTATGATTCAACCCACTATAAAAGTAGCGTAAAATTTCCACACGGTATCATTCTTCTGCTAACAATCATCGTAGGCGAAGCATTATGAAGACAACGGTTAGTAATAAGGATGTACCATTTATTTTTATATTGCATTAATCGTTTCTTTATCATATAGATTTTATTAAGTGTTCTTGCACTTTCTACCTGTCTCGCCAAGGAGACGGCCGAGAAGAAGACCACGAAACGTGGTGTCTTTGGTGAAGGCCTTGCCTTGGGAGGAGGTGGTTACGGACATGCAGGACTTGGTGCCGGAATAACTCTTGGTGGTGGTGGTGGACACGGATTAGTACTTGAAGGAGGACACGGATCGTCTGGTGGTCATGGACTGTTACTTTCTGGAGGACATGGATTAGGAGGCGGAATAGCATTTGGTGGTGGATACGGTTTAGGAGGTGGTCACGGTGCTATTCCTCTTGGAGAACACGTTCACAAACATATTACTATTACTAAGAAAATTGGAATTCCTGTTCCACACCCTTACCCCGTTCCTGTTCATAAAAACGTACCTGTTCCAGTACCTCATCCCGTTGCCGTACCTGTAGATAAACCATACCCTGTACATGTTCCTAAACCATATCCGGTGCCAGTTGAAAAACCTGTACCTTACCCAGTAGAAAAACTCGTACCATACCCAGTTAAAGTACCAGTAAAAGTTCCAGTACCACATCCAGTTGCTGTGCCTATTCCAAAACCATATCCCGTTGCCGTTCACAAGGCAGTACCTGTACCAATACATGAACAAATAATCGTTAAAAAACCTGTACCTGTATTCATTAAAACCGATCATCATGGACTAGATGGAGGCTTAGGCTCCGGAGGCGATCACGGTTTTAATCTTGGAGGAGGTGTAGGTGGCCATGGACTCAGTTTCGGCAGCCACAGTCTTGGAAGCGGTCACGGGATTAGTTTCGGCAGTCACGGTCTTGGAAGTGGACACGGGATTAGTTTCGAAAGTGGCCACGGTCTTGAACTTGGCGGCGGTGTAGGTGGTCATGGTTGGTAATCTGTGATTTCTCTTTTCATCTCCATAATTCATTATTTTTGTCATTTCACTGTATTATTTTAAGAACTAGTCCACTCTAACAATGTGGTTGTACATATTATACTATAAATGAGTTTATCAAATAAAATTATTTTTATTACAATCTGTTCATTACTTTTTTAAATAGATTATATATATATATATATATATATATATATATATATATATATAAATTAATATAATATATATTAATATATATTATATATTAATATATATATATATATATATATATATAAATTTTATCAAGAATTATAGGTGAAAATTCAACAAAAGAATGAAAATTAATCCTCTTCAGAAGTGAATTTAATAACTCATGAAGCGGCATATATTATATAAAAAGAAATATTATACCCATTGATATTTAAGTATCTGTTAAAATCTATTTCAAAAACACAGTCATATGTGTAGATGAACGTGTTTGATTAAATTTAATTTTCATAGAAACTATTGTCTCTAAGAAAATAAACACGGCATTTATGACCGATTGCACCAAACGCCAAATAATTTTATTTTTCGGTTATTTCTCACAGATTGTTCTGATTGGAACAATCGTTACCATAGAAGTAACTGACGAATAAAGTTATCTGGCGTTGCACAATGTGATATTTTAGCAATCTAGCGGGACAAAATTCATTTTCGATGATGATCTGGATGTATTAAAAAACAATATAAATCAATAATAAAATATCCATTTTATCAGAAAATGCAAGTATTGTTTTAAAAAATTACCTGTAATGATTACCCTGTAATGGTCTTGAAAGTGGCAGTATTTGCGCTTGATTCTATTAATGCATTTTAGATTTAAATTCTCATTGCAAGTACATTGTAACCGTATTATATAGTAATATTTAAGTGTATATATAATTAACTTCTGTTATTCAAGGTAAATTTACAAGTATATTTTTCTTAAAAAAAATTTGATTAATCCATTAAATCTTTATTTCAATCAGCATGTCGCATAACCTCTATTATCAAATTAGAATTAGACTTTTAGTATACTATACTGTTTTATACAATGTTCATATTTTGTTAAATTAAAGTTTGATTTGTGTGTTATCCAAGGTACAAAAGCAGATTTCAGACAAATTATGACAGTGTTTTAAGTAGTATAAAGATAACAGTTAGAAGTTTTTGTCAAAAAGTTAAATAAAGGTGGGATAAATCGGGTCATATCCAAGAACGATGTATAAAATATACATGTATAAAAGTATTTATTTTGTATAAAAGTAAAAGTAAGAAAATGTCGTAAAACCAACGAAAATTAATAATTTCTTTGGAATAATAATTTTGTCCCGCCAGATTGCTAAAATATCACACTGTACGTTGGTGCAATCGACCATTAGTGCCTAAATTTAATCAAATGTCTATGCATATGACTAAATTTGTTTAATATTATAAAATAAAATTTGAGTTCAAAATACCTAACTACATATTTGGAGTGTTACTTACTATACACTAATACAATATTTATTATGAAATGTTTAGTTACATAATATACGTGTGATAAAATTTAAGAAATGGGTAAATCAAATAAAAAAAACTTTTTAGAGGTTTTAGGTTTAGGTTTTTAAGTTTTTTTTTATTTTTAAGGTTGTTTTCGCCTTCCCAGTCATTTCAGAATAAAAAAGGTAGGTACTCTTGTTGAATTTCGATCAAATAAACTGTATTCAAGACAATCATACATAAAGAATACGAAATGCAGAGCATCTCGAATAACTATTTTCTCGTATTAAGAAAGTAAAATTCAAGGATCCGAGTCAATAAGATATTAAATATCTAAAAGATTCTTTTCTGAAACTGGATCTACTTACCGTAGAACTAAAAAATTTCATTAATGGGGTAGACAAAACAAAAATGATTCACATCTCCTAAGCTTTCGAATTAACTAATCAAGCTTCGTCACACAAGATTGCCAATGAGAGTTATTTATTTACAATGGCCAACGTTCAGTAAATAATTAAACGTGTGAATTTATGTGGTGGTCAGAAAAATAATTAAAATAATATCTGGGATAACTACTCTGCATCTCTTATTCTTTATGTATGATTATCTCGAATATGGTTCATATTATCGAAATTAAACAAGAGTACATTTTATCCTAAAAGGTCTGGGAAATCCAAAAATTACCTTAAACATTTTAAAACTTAAACATCTGAAAACTTTTGACTTATAAAACATTATGAGTAGTGCACCCCTGGCTCTCCTGAGTTGATATCAAGAGACCTATTGTAGCATTTTAAATACCTTTATTTATTACGTATGTTCACTAAAAAAATATTAAATTTCAATAAAAACTAAAAATTGATTTTTCTACTTTGGGGGTGAATATCTTTAACAGAGAAGCTACACACGCCGTGGGAAAAAATTTGGTAGAACTTGTGGTATTAATTTTGACATGGTTTATACGCTCCCCAGAGAATATTCGCCATTTCCTGTATTTATAAAAACTGTAAATTAAAAAAAAGCGTAATAGTCATTTTAATCAAAAATAATCGACTGTTGGAATGACCTATGCAACATTTCATTCCACTGACCTTAATTATATAATGGCGTTTTGGCAGATGGTCAGATGGACGTATCCCACACTAGTTGCGAAAATGAGTTATTCTGACTATCTTATCCATCTAAAGCAAATACATAATCTGTTAAAATCTGGTAACAATATTCCGATTTTTTCCACCGGAAAAATCGATTTGTATTTCCGCGAACGTATCTGCTTATAGCTACGCGATATCACAAAACACAAATTGACTCAGTTGATGAGTGTGCACGTAGGAATGTACTAGTTATTTCATACATTAGAGTCATTTAATTAAATGACTTACGATCAGTACTATAATTATTCAATTGATTCCGCACTTAAAAAAAGACGTTTTTCAGTCTTACACAATACAAAAATATTAACGAAATCAAAACGAAGCCATAATAAAAATTGTGAGAAGCTAAAGCAATTATCAATTTTAATTTAAAAAAAATGAGAAAAAACATTCTCATAATAAAAAAGACCTATATTGATATGAAATAAGAGTGCCGAAGTAATGCAATAACTATTACCGATACGGTGTACTAAATTAATAAATTATATTTTTAAATAATAGATAGATGATATTAAAAAAATTAAAAATAGGTATTTAAATTTTTTCAAGTAAGTCATACTCGATGGGAATTTCCTTTTATTGAACCTAAACTAATTATCTATTACTCGTATGAAATAATTAGGTAAAAATTACTAAAATTAGAAGTAAATATACGTATATAATTCGCTTTTATAAAAGAAAAGCAACGATGCTTATCGACTTGTGCATAATTTTTAGTTCCTTGTACTCTTATACGTACCTATTATTATATACTGCTTTCCAAAAAAAAAGAATCAACTATTACGCACTATGCATTTTTATTGAAATTTTTACCAACGACTTAGGTTGGCAATACATACAAATGATTAAAATTTTATGTTTATTTTATGTTTTTTTGTTTCGAAATTTTGATCATTTTTAATTTATATTTTTATATAAGTCGTTAGCAAACATTTCAATAAAAACACATAGGTATCTCGTTTCGATTTTTTTTAAGCAGTAATTAACATTCATTTTACAAATTTAATAAAGATGACAGTTGTCAGGGGAAAATGACGAAAGTACCATTACTCTAACTAATTATGAAACGAATATCAATTGTAGGTAGGTACCTATATAAACTAGCGGTGTTGGAAATTATAGTGCAGTTGTACCTATTTCTTGTTTCTATAAATATGCAGTATCTGGTAAGAAAAAATAACGATTAATTTGTAATTGAACGTAACATTTCTATATTTAGATTTTAACCTTTCTTTTGACTAGTCTTTTGACTTTTGAGCAGTCTTTACTGAAGAGGCTGTAGAATCGAAGGGGGGTTTCCAAAAGGGGTGTACATAGCGTAGAAGACTTTGGAGGCGGCGATTTTGGTAAACACAGTAGTGGCTACCCCATCGACGATAATTACTACAAGGCATTAAGTGACGGTTATGACAGTGGTCTTAATGGTAACGCCAATCACGGAGATCACATCAATCATGTCATCGTAACTAAACAAATTCCATTTCTAGTACCACATCCCGTACCTGTACCTGTCGAAAAGAAAATACCGTATCCTGTAAAAGTTCCAATTGCCATCAAAGTCGATAAACCATACCCAATTAAAATTGCTAAACCTTATCCTGTGCCTGTGGTCAAACTCATTCCCTACAAAGTCATCAAAAACGTTCCTGTTCCAGTAAAAGTTCCCGTACCAGTGCCCATCAAAATGCCAATTCCTCATTTCTATCCTGTTCATGTTAAGAAACCATTCCCTATTCCGATCCATACTCCAATAATCATATTGAAAACTGTACCAGTTGTCATTCATGCTGGTGGTCATGACGGCGGATTACGGGAAGGTTTTGAAGACGAATTCGATGACGAACATGGAAGACTTGGTAACGAATTTGGTGGTAATCACAAAGAATTTGGGGATGGATTTTCCGAAAAATATGGAAGTTTAAGAGGGGAATTTAATGGAAGCCATGAAGGATTTACAGGTGATCTAAACAAATACGGAGGTTTTACTTCAGGTGGATACGAACATCATTAACAATACAATTTTCCATATAATGTACGTACCGATATTTACAGTTTATGTTAGGTATACCTATGAATGTGATATACGTACCTATGGTCTATCCAAACCTATATGCAATTCACGTCATCAAAAATAAGTTATTAGATTGTTTATTTGTAATTCGGTTTAAAGTTTGGAAAGTGACATATTCTATAGATGATTTACTTGCGCACATATTAGATGGTATAAAGGAAGACTACAATTTATTAGTACTGTCAAAATACGAGGTACGAGGTGACAGCACTGTGTGAAACCTCATCATCTAGTAACCTTGTATTGATTACGTGGATTGTATATAGGTTTGGACGAAGTGTATATTTTAATTTTTGTGCCAGACTGAAAATTCATAAAACTTGAACATATTACAATTTCATTATATAAATAGGTCATCGTTCAATATTAATTTTAAAACATACATACCTACATACATATCGATTGAGTTTTGCCAAAAGGGCGTAACTCGCAAAAAAAGGAGAGCACATTTTATGTCGTCTCGTAGCTATAAGAAGATTGGTTTCGCGGAAATACAAATCGATTTATCCTATTGAAAAACTCGGAATATTGTTACCAGATTTTAACAAATGATGACTTCGCACTAGATGCATAAGATAATTAGAATAACTCATTTTTGAAAAAAGTTTGGGTTACGCCCTTCTGGGAAAATGCCATCGATATCATCGACGCAGTTTTTCCAGAGAGGCGTAACCCACAAAAAGTAGATTTTACAGGAAAGTACATTTTGTATCGTCGCGTCGTAGCTATAAGAAATTACGTTTCGCGGAAATACAAATCGATTTTTCCAGTGGAAAAAATCGGAATATTGTTACTGAATTTTAACAAATTATGTATTTGCTTTAGATACATAAGATAGTCAGAATAACTTATTTTCACAAAAAAGGGTGGGTTAAGCCCTTTTGACAAAACGCTATTGTTATGTACAGGTATAAAACTAGAAACTAAATTTAATGTTTTTCGTGCTATGCAACTATACCAAATCGTTTAATTTAAAATTATTTATCATTTTTAATTAGTTAGTTTAACACCTACTGAGTTGCATTTTCTAATAGGTAGGTTCCTGTTTTTTAACGTATTTTATTAAACTCGTTTTTCTTATTGTTGCATAAAAAAATTAAAAATAAATTTCTTGTGCTAATAGTTTGTTGTTATTCATATATCTAATATAATGTTAGTATTAGAAAACTGTAAAAGTCGTATTCTGAGAAAGAAATAGTTAGTGGAAGTATTTAATTTTGTTTTATTCAAGCATACTTATGTACATATATGGAGCTATTGGTATATTGGAAATTAAGTAATTAATTGTTTATTTTCACTAAAGAAAGATGGCCGATAAATAAGAATACATCTATTAGATAAATGTAGAATTTTGTTTTAAGTAGTAATTTAACTATGTTCTTCTGTTAAATCTTACAATAATTTTATAGATACGTTTTGTTGGACGTTAAGTTCGTTTGATCTAAATTATTCAGAGTCGCCATATGTTGAAATTAAAACCCGCCTATTCGATTAGATGTTACCCGCCGACTCGGTGTTAAATATCTAATTAAGTTTGAATGTGGTTTTTTATTAGTACTATTATACATTCCCTGCTATTTCGTACAGGAAAAAATATTGGAATTAACTAAACAATAATATCAATTGCCTAACAATAAAATATAATTTTTTCTTACAAGAAACGTTACATTAAAAAAAAAACCTTTATTTCAGTATACACGTTACTAAAACTGTGCATTTCGTTCCGGATATTGTATAATTAACAATAAAATTACAATAAAAAATAATATACAAAATAAAATAAAATTACAATCAATTACAATCAATAAAATTACACAATACAGATGACATATATTTTATTCCTATTAAAGTTATGCATGCCGTGATCGGTATTACCTGAGTAATCGAAATTTCCACACTTTACCCTATACATAGGTACAATAAAACTATATATAGTTAAATAATAGATACAAAATATTTTACAACCACTGTAATTGCGAAAACGCACGATAAGATAAAATTTCGTTCGCGAAATTCGATCGTAGAATATTTGAGGGGAATCCTAACAAAGATCCTAACCTAGTCCCTATCCAATAACCTAACCAATCGCCATAAAATTCTCTACCGATCATTTCGATGCAGTTTTCCCAAAAGAGTGCAACCCACGCTTTTTGTGAAAATGAGTTATTCTGACTATCTTATACATCTAAAGCAAAGACATCGTATGGTAAAATTTAGTAACAAAATCACGATTTTTTCCACCTGAAAAATCGATTTGTATGTCCGCGAAACGTATCTTGTTATTGCTATGCGACGACACAAAATGTGCTCTCCTATAAAATTTATTTCTTGCGGGTTTTGCTCTTCTGGAAAAATTGCCACCATATCTCTTTATAGAATGCACCGTTATAATCGAAAAAAGTGATAATTTTTTTTTAATTCTTATAAATTTCTGTTAAATATTTTTTTCAAAAATGACATTTTATTAAAATGTCAAAAATAACTAAGTAAACGTCAAAAATCAAAATTTTGCAAGAAAAATACTTGTGGTCGTCGGAAAAGCACAGTGTATAACACGTGCTAATAGGGTATTTCACGCTTGTGTCAAACTATCACACTCACATGAAATATCCGCCTTTCAGCATTAATTATACAATATACTATTAAATAGACAAAAAATGATGTATAAACTGCTTTAATCAAAGCTTACACTATAAAAACTAAAATAATTTTAACCTAAATTTCGAAACATATAGGCATTAAGGTTCATGCTTCGATATTAATCCGCAATTGAAAATAAATTACCGGCAACTTCTTACATATTATAGACAGGTATCGTAACTTATATAAGAATTAAATAGAGTAATAAATCGGAGGAAGTGAAACAGACGCATGCAAACACAAGTATAAACTTAATAAAAATAGCTTTTAAATAGATGTTTGCATTAAAAATTCGGGGATAAATAGGGAAAGTTCGAATTTATAGTTTGACTAGGTATAAAAGCGAATCTTTTCAAATAATCTAACATAATTAGATTTGATTTTTAATGATAGTTCATCAAAATGAAATTTTCAGTAAGTAAATACATACTCCTAGTACTTATTGTTAGGTATTATCGCTTTTAATATTCTAACTTTTAATATTATTGTTCCGCAGATAATATTTTTTGCTTTGATGAGTTTTACATTAGCCAACCAAACAAAATTTACAAGTAAAAGAGCTGGAAAAAGAAGTTTAGAATTAGAATTTAAAAGATTTGGAGAGCATACGTTAGCTGCAGATAGTAAATTTGTGGACGATGTAGATTTTCAGCTAGCAAAGAAACGTCTCGATTTTATCAAAACTATTACTATTACAACGAAGGTACCTTACCCTGTACCTTATCCCATTCCATATAGTATTACCAAACCATATCCTGTGCAAATACCTATACACGTGCCAGTAGAAATACCGAAACCGTACCTAGTATCAGTACCAAAACCATATCCCGTTACAGTTGAAAAGCCGTTCCCTGTGACGGTAGAGAAACCAATTCCGATTCCTATACAAGTGCCCATTAAAATACCTTTTAATATTCCTCATCCCATATTATCCATTTTGAAACCATATCCTGTTACTGTTCCAAAACCTTATCCGATAAAAATTCCTTATCCAATAGTAGTTGAAAAGGAAGTACTACCAATTGTCGTTGATCGTTATCTCAAATAAAACTACGTCTGAAAATAATTCAATGAATTTGTGTAGGTAAAGCACCTCGAAAAAATCTATATATCAAATTAACATTTCAAGAATTGGTTATATTTAATGCAACAATGTGTTTTGATTATACATAACAATTACTTATATATGTATTTTTTATTGTTGTTAATAAATAAATTTATTACTTTATAACGACGAAAATAACTTTTATATAGTTATAAATAAATAAATAATAAAGTAAACATTATAACGATGAAATGTTCTTAATAAAACAAAATTACGCAATGTAGATAGATATACATTAGCTTGACATTAAGAAAATTTTTGAATAAGCACAAAGACATTATATTTTCTAGTTGTATTTAGTTCGTTCCATTGCATTGATACAAAATAATCTGTTAATTATAAGCCAGGTGTTGGGTCTTGGGTCTTCAATGACCTGAAATGCCGATATAATTATATCGACGGCATTTTGGAAGAAGGGCGTAATCCACACTTTTGCGAAAATGAGTTATTCTATCTTATGCATCTAGGGCAAAGACATCTTTTAGAATCTGGTAGCAATATTCCGAATTTTTCCACCGAAAAAATTGATTTGTATTTCCACGAAACGTGTCTGCTCATAACTATGCGACAACGCAAAATGTGCACTCCTGAAAAAATTTACTTTTTGTGGGTTAAGTCACTCTGCAAAAACTGCCGTCGATATATAAACCCAGTAAAATCTAGAATTAATTTTAAACGACCACTACCGTAAAAAATAATCCTTTTAAAGGTTGTTGCGGTTTAGTGTGCATTATTAATAAAAAGTGAAAACTCACAAACAGTTTCTTTAGTTCCAATAAAAAAGACTGCTTACTTTAATCTTAAGTAAAAGTGAAATTTTAAATGTAATGTAACTGGTTATACCTACCTACATTTTTTCACTGTCCGTCTTTAAAGTAATTTTCGATGTTACCATTTTAAATTTACAAAAAAAGTAGGTGTAGGTAGTAAGTACATGACCGTCTAGTTTTTTATTACTATAAGTGGATAATAATATTATTAATATTTTATTCTATAGTCATTCTTTGAATGAACACGTAATTACAGCCACAAAAAAATATTTTCGATCCCGTTAATTCAAATCAGTAATCAGTTTTATAGGTAGATAATTATTATAATTATGAACTATGGCGTCTACACTGGCGTAGCACATTCCAATAAAAGTTAATACAAATAAATATGTATAATAGGAGTAATAAACACCTATTTATTTGATATGCTCATAAAATTTTTAACATCATTTTCGGATTTACCTACATGTATAATATTTTTAAATTTAGCTGTAGATAAGTAAGTAGGTAAGATAAGAGCGCGAGTCTTCGACAGGTCAGCAGTCCTCGATATGGTCCTGCTGATATGTAAATATAATAATATTCCTGTTTATTAAAGTTTTATAATTTTAACCTTTAAGATATTTATCGACTGTCTGCCACTTTTTGTGGCAGTCGGTTGCGAAGTTTCCTTTTTAAAACGCGATTTATTTATACAAGTGCGTTTGACATCGTTTTAGCTTGCTGTTTTAATTATTTTTTTATTGTATGATATATTGTAAACGGTCTAAATTTTAATTGTTCGCAAGTGTTATAATTTCTATGTCAAAGCGGTCGATTCTCAGAAGGTTGTCAATTATTGCATCCGTGTATGTATATGGCATTCACAAATGATCGACATAATCGTCAAAAATAAAAACAAAAGTATTTTCTTTTTTATTATACTGTATTTCAATAAAAAAAAAGTATATGATACGAAAAAAAACAAATTGTAAAAGAATTACAGATCCCAAATTAGTGTGAAAGGGTGAACGAATTAACTATATGTTTTCGCATTCTGTACCAGTAAACGAAAATATATTTTTTTATCTTTAGTTACTTTTTTACTTTTTTATAATTATTCAATTGTTTTTAATATCTAGCTAATAGAAAACTCTTATTTTTCATAATACATATAATTATATAATTACATATATTTTTACCTTTTTCTGAGATCTTCTCAGCATTTTTACAATATAAATTGATATTAATAAGCTAAACGTTTTTTCTTTAATTTAACAAAAAAAAATTAATTGTCATTAATATCAATTTACAGTAAAATCCAGTTATAACAAACCATAATGGACTCACAACATGAGTTCGTGATATCCGAAGTTTGTAAAAAACGATAAAAAACCTCATTTAATATAATTTTATTTGAAAAAACATCCATGAACGGCAATATTATATGATATTTAAACATTTAGTTTTTAATTATGTTCAGTAGAAAGTAGAAACTATTACATTTTGAACTCTTCTCAGCTTGAAAGTGATTTGGAAATACCAAACCAGATACGCAATTGTCTTATGTAGTATTGTTATAATAAGTATAACATTTAAGGCTATTACGCTTGGTTACCCCTTGGCTATTGGCCTTGTGCTTGGAATTATAATTTTATCTTTGTCTTTAACATATAACAACGACTCTCGCACGTTTCGTTGTGACTGAGGGTTTTAGTGGACTATCCAATTTTACATATGTCTAGTAAGTAAGACAAAAAAAATTTCTATTTTGTCCTTTTTGTTCGTCATAGACGTTTAATCCAATATAGTTCATTTAAAATATAATGAACTATAGTAAAGCTTAAAAGGTAATGCCCGCCGGGAGGGTCAACTAATAAACGTATTTTTCTAAGAAAAGAATTAGGTATATGAATGTTTTAAAGACAACATCTGTGCACTGACAAAAACAAAATAAACCTGAATTATTCAAAATTAGAATTTGGTCAAACCTTAGCAGCACATCTGAGTTTATTAAAATCAGCATTATTTAAATGTGATACAATAAGCCACATTTATATATGTGACTTTAGTATAAGGTTTTGCAGATATTCTTTAGATGGTTTGTTTAAATATTACAAAATTAGATAATATTAAGATCGATGTGATCTTAGTAAACCATACTTGTAAATAATGTTTTAACGTGATATACCTGCGACATAAAATTGCTAGCTTAAATAAATATCTTAAAATGGGTTTAAATTTATCTAAAAATGATATATTAAAATCTTTTAAATTTTATACTAATAAACATGTTTAAATTTAGGTATACTTGATATGGATTTTCTATATCTATTCAATGTCTTTTGAATTAGTTTAAATAGATATCAAATTTAACAAAATCTGCTATCTAAAAAATAGGTAATATAAAACTTGCAAAACCTTCTCAAAATATATTGGTCGATGGGGTTATTCACCTTTCTTACCTAATTAAAAAGCATTTAGGGAGAAGCGCATACACCGATCACTGATAAACGGAATATTATCAATACCTAGTTTAATTATTAGATAAGTAACAACTATTAAATTGTTATCACTTTTCGTTACCAGAGAATTAATGACAAAAATCCAAACCCAAACTTGGAGAAAGCTGTCTTCGTAGAATTTGTTTTCATAAAAAGTTTTTGGGAATTAAAATGGCTCGTTTGCCGATTTCATTTATAATTTTATTTAACCCTAAATAAAGTAACCTCAAATGCTTGGGATGACCTCACTTTAAAACAGCATAAATACTAAACGTTGAAAAAAGTCAGCAGTTTCGAGTAAAACATAAGCTTGAGTAAGCATAAAGTACATATTTTTCAAACTCTTTAAGTGGGTAATAATCAAAAATGCAAATAGGTAGAACTTTGCGACCTTCATCATTGTCATTTCTACGAAGTAGGAAACCTTTTCCCAAATTCCTTACGACCCATCTCCTTTGTTATCTGCACTGGCTATTTTAAAATCACGTAGTTTTATGACTATGCCGCTTTACCAGGCAATGTTGAAATTAAATTTTCTACATTTCTACTGATAAACTAGGTTGTGCTTTTGCCATTTCTTCGAAAGTTTGACAATAGGGAATCATTCTTTGTCTCAGACATGTAAGCTAGTGCGTAACCAAAAATTACCTACATATGCATAAGCGACTGAGAGCTAGAGTCCGCGAAAAAAACGACGAAACCTACTTAAGTTATGTATTTTGTAATTTATTATTTTTTTACAAACTATCTATACCTAGATACCTACTGTTTATGTTACTCTTTTTGAAGCAATAATAGAAAAAATCATTTGTGAAACATAGGAAAGTGTTTTTTCCAATACGGCTGTGAATCTGTTGATTTAGTTCGGAAAGATACCTACTAAAAATCTAAATAAGATGGTGTTATGGTTTCCACCCCGCCAATATATTAAAACCGACGAAAGCTTTTCGTTTTTCATTAACTTTCGATCATTTTTTTTTAAGTTGCGGGTTAATGTGAATTTAATTCTAAAATTGATTTTAAATAAATGCTTGTTTTTTGGAAAATATTAGTTTATCAACTTGGTATATATAGGTACTATGGTACAATAACTATTAAGGTAAGATATCGGGGCGGTTCTGCACATCGAGATGTGACGTCACTCGTGAAAGAATCAGAAATCTGACAGGTACGTACTTGCACGGATGACGTCCTGCGCGGGTTGAACGTGTTTAGAACATTCGGATATCCTACCTTCGTAAGTTGTTATACCAAGTATAGGTACCTAAGCGTATATACTTGCTATTGTTAACCCTCGGTCAATAGGTACCTAACGGGACATCATATCTTGTTGCTTGACCAAAGTGGTGTAAACAGAGGGGTATCAGTTCACTGCAACGAAGCGGATAGTGTACTTCTATTTTCAATGTTCAATAGTAAGTATTATAATACGTAAGTCAATTTTTATGATCTTATATATTACATTTTATTAATACATTTAATGTTTTATGAAGTCGTAGGATGTAACATTCTGGGAGCAATCTAAAAAACATACGAATTAAGCAACTTCAAACGTACGTCGATATTTTCGATCTCTTTTACAATGCCAACTTCCGTGGAAAGAAAAAACGATAGCCGAACGCCACATTGCATTACTTATTACTTTCATAGGTGAGTCATACTCCATTTTACTTCAGTATTTAAAAACACGAACAAATTAAGTAGAATGTACTTAAGTAGGTAATCTTTGTTATTAGATATTATTTTTTACTATTTTCTTTGAATGATTAATTATATTAATTTTCAGATAAACGTATCATATTATCCCATCGGAGAAAAAATGCCCATAAGACAGTTTACTGCTAAATGGTCAAATTACTAACTCACATTGTAGCCAATAAGTACAAGACGCGGACACGGCGTTAGAAAAAAGAATCAACAAACCGACATTCTGTGACCTGAAAGTAACGAATGTATTGTTGGTAAGTTAAATATAAGTCATTTTTGCATAGTCGATCGTTGCATAGTTGTATTAATGTGTAATTTAATTTTCAGAAATAATACGACGAGTGTTGTACACCATCCAGGATGATAACTATAAGAAAATCCATCGGCATCTATTTGGCAAATACAAAAATTAAACAATGATACTTCACTTCAACTTTTTCATATTTTTGGTATTTTTATAAATATAAGTGTTATTTATAGATATCTATTAAATTTTATTTGATTATATGCACCTACTTGATAAAGTCCAAATTTGTTTATTGATTAATTATTTATTTTCAATTTTACACTATTTTTGTTAAACACGAAAATTTCTTTTTTGTAAATTTTTGTATTGTAAGTATTGTTAACAAAAAGAAATTTTGTTGGAAAATTACAAAAATTGTGCCGAAACATTGAAAATAATAAATTAATAAATCTGGACTTTTTTATCAAGTCTTTATATAGGTACTTTTATTAAAATGAATTGAAATTTTAATATATTACTGAAAATATGTTTAATTTTGTATTATAATTAGTATGTACTACTAAAATATTTTATATCCTTTTTTCAATAATAAAATTATAAGATAATATAGTAGTTTCTTATTTATACCTCTGTAACATAAGTAAAATAGTTCCTAGCAATATAGATTTTAAATAACTCGTATACATCTCTATTATATCAATACGAGAATGACCAAATATCTTATTTATATACATTTAAGATCAGAACAATATAAAAAAATATCAATACAACCTCAAAAAAGTACATGTTCCTGATGTTTTAAAACAATATTAAATTTAACTAAGAATTCTAGCTATCGTTTAGATACAAATTTTATATCATATTATATCAGTAAAATATGTTACTTTTAGATCAGTTATATGTATATTTAAAATATAGAATCTACATATCTTGACAATATAGCTTAACTGCCTAAGTTTTACATCAAAATTCTATATTGTGATTATAAGACAGACCGTCTCACATTGGCTTATAATAATATATCGGGAAATTATGTTACTTTTAGCTAAGTGTGCTGCTAGGGAAGTGGAAAAGGTTACGATTACGATTACGATTCACAAAACAATTATTCAGATACCTACCTGTAACTCAGCTATTATGTAGGTATGTGTAGTATGTATTGCCTGAGCTTCGCCTAACAAAAGAATGTAAAACATTTCAAGTATTTGCCTGGATTAGTCATTATACACAACGATACCGGTTGTTGTTGAACGCTAAAAGTAAGAACAATATTCAGAAAAATTTGTAGGGCCCCCGAGTGGAAGTCCCGACCGTCTCTCTTACTCGTTTTCAAGTACATATCGAAGAAGACATAATTGTTATTACACATTATCTATATACCAAATATATGAATATATTTTAAATTGATAGATAGTAGGAAAGTGCCGAAACTAAATAAAAACAAACTTTTAAACGCAAAAAATAAGCCATTCCTGGTAACAAACTCTGCATCGTCTATTTCTAGTAATTCTAATAGGTTAAGCTTGTAATCCGTCTTGTTAATACCTCCGCACTTAGGATTTCGGCGGAGCTCAGGGAATAGACTATACTTACCTACTTAGCGCCGATAGTAAAAAATACCCGTTCCGATATCGTTCAAAGTAGTATACACCGTATCCGGTTCGTGTTCCGAGACCATGTCAAGTAGGTATATGTAAAGAAACCTGTTTCTTATTCTGTCGAAAATCCTGTACCTTATCCAGTTAAGATTCCAATTAAAAAATCGGTGTCACACCCAGTACCTGTACCGATCTCCAAATTAGTATGTACGTACCTTATACACTCATTATACTTATACACTAATTTAGGAGATACATTCCAATATTAATAACAGGTAGATCACGAAAAATTCGAACTCGGATTTGATGGTATCTATGCGGGACGCGGTAATTTTGAAGACGACTACTACATACGATTTCTATCACTAAACAGCAACAATGACTGTGTTTACCTTTACTAACAGTAGTATTACACTATTTATTATTAGGTACGTTTTAATACCTATGTGTTCACTTTTCCATACGCTTAAGTATAAACCGTTCAAAAATAATGTGATTATTATATTAATTTATATACAAACATAACAAAAAAAAATAACAATAAGTGTGTAAATAAAAAGTTAATTATGATCGCCTTGTTCTTGCTGTTGTTCCCCCTGTTGCTCCTCTTGTGTACTGTAAGAGTGATTTACAGAGGTAGAAGAAACATCAGAAAATCCAACAGACTGATCTCCACCGCCCTCGTGTCCACCACCAAAATTTGAACTTTCTTGACCTTGATAGGAATTAAAATGTCCCTCTTGAGAAGAATCTACTCCATACGACGATACTTGTGGTAATCCGTAGGACGCTGATAGCTGCTGGTGATCACCGTTAGAGCCTCCATAACTATCAAATCCTCCAGATCCCTCGGAACTTTTATATTCGTTGTATGGTACAGGGTACGGTTTGGGTACTTCAACAGGCACTGGCACACTTTTAATAACTTCAACGGGAACGGGTTGAGGAACTTTAATCAATTGTGGTACCGGAACAGGATACGGTTTGGCAACAGGAACGGGAATAGGAACGTTATGAGGAATTTTAACTGGATAAGGTTTTGGAATTTTTACAGCAACTGTATTACTAATTTTAACTACTTCCGAGGGAATTTGTCCCTCATAAATAGTTCCTAATTCTTGTAAATTATATTGTGGATAGTGTAATCCCGAAAAGCTGTTAAAATCTGGAACTGCCATAAGCGAGTTATATCCGCTTCCACTGTTAAACGAAACTCCTGGCCATGCCTGAACTGCTACCGTAGACCACAATACCAACATTACTCCCTAGAATAATAATTTCTTTTTATCTATCATTTAAATAAAACTCATTATACTTACTACCCTTTCCATTGTTGCTTAATCTACGAATTGCTTTTAACTACTGTAAGAAACCATGCATTCTGTTTATATATGAGGAAGATATTCGCGAACGTCGGTCAACACCCAGCAAATCGTCGAACCGTCATTTCACTTTCTTCGGGCTCTGACCGTGGAACACCATTCACAATTTATTATTATTACAGATGAGTGATAGCTCTCTGTTTTCAGGACAAAGCTATGCACGGTAAGAGAGATGCAGTTATAGATGAAGATCAAAATTATGGAAAGTGAACTATTTTATTTATTAACGTAGGCCAGTCACTTAATTACAGTTAAAATTAAGTAGGTACCTACCTACCGGTTAAAACTAAATTTCAAATTACTGAGTAAAACACTTAACGGACTATGAAATAAGATAATAAATTACTAAAATTACCGATATACCTACGCTATATGTTTTATCTCTTGTAAATCATTTGTACAATAAATACGATCGTTAGTACCGTGTATTCACTTAATTGAAATTAAGATAGCGTACGTTAAACCTTCCTCCGAACAAAGAAAAGTAATCAAACGCGAAATAACAAATTATGTAGATCGATCGACAAAAGCGAAAGTATATCTTTATTCCCTTCACCGTGTGATCGGTTGCACTCTCTTAAATTGTATAAGTTTTTATAAAAACTAACAGATGGATGACATTTCCATTGCAACGGTCATAATGTCGTTACTTGACTATTAGACGGCAATACAATTTTGCAAGAAGTTTAAAGAAATTTGTATCACGTATAATTATTAATTTATTAAGGTAAAACCTTTGAACTTTTATTTTACTAATGCCTAATTTCATAAAAGGCTAACCGTCTGTTAAATTAACCAATTGTTAAATATGTACTCAGCACTGATTAATATGAACGTTACGATCAGTTTAAATGTATAGGTATTTATGTACAATGTACACTCGTCACGGAAAAAATCTGGACAGTAGTAGTTGAGAATTTTAAAAATGTTTGGTTGTGAATTGGGTTTTAGATAAAATGTTTGTAATTTTAAAAGGGATTACTGCAAGCCATAAATCATCATTGAAACCTACAAAGTGGACAACTCTTTGTGATTTCCGATAATAATAGAACAAAATATTTTAGAAGCAATTGGTAGGCAGGTTTAGTTTATGCTTTCTGTAAATTTCAAAATTTATCGATCGGCGGAATATACGACCGATAACATGTAGATCTATATAAAAAATGGTTAGTTAAAATTACTCTAATACATAAAAAAGTTTGAAATGTCTATTTCCATTTGATTTACATTGAAAATTGTGGGTTTAGGGTGGTATTTATAGTCATTACTATAAGGATGTCTCAAGCATTCCTTATCCAAGGAAGCCTTAAGGTGATTTTAGGTTTCTATTTTATAGTGTCTCCCTCGTGTATTCTCGGTTGAGGATGTCCTTAAGGATCCTAAAACATGAACTAGGCAACACATTATGTTACCGTAAAAATGTCAAATTTTTGAGAGATTATAACCTAAATCGCAATTTCTAGAAAATTCTAAATGGTATTATTACTTAATGAAAAATGTAAAATTTGTCCTACAAAAAGTTTTCTTTTAGCATTTAATGAAATAAAACTGACATAATATGCTTTGTGTTTAAAAATATTTGAATAATAACGGTAAATACGAAAAATATATCAAAAATATTGATCTCCTTTGCACATACCTACTACTTATCCCAAACCTATATGATATTCACGTCATCAATACAAGGTTACTAGATGATGACGTTTCACACAGTACTGTCACCTCGTACCTCGTATTTTGACAGTTCTAATAAATTGTAGTATTTGTTTATACCATCTAATAAGTAAATCATCTATAGAATATGTCAATTTCCAAACTTTAAACCGAATTACAAATAAACAATCTAGTAACTTTTTGTTGATGACGTGAACATCATATAGGTTTGGATAAGCTGTACTAGAGTTTTGTAACACGTATTCTGAATTACCCTGTATATATTTATATTTAAATAATGGACTTTTTACTTTTTCTCCAACATGATAAACGAAATCTAGCTTTGACCGTGGCACTAATATTATATTATAGGTAATACTTATAATGTAGTGTACGTTAATATGTATTACTAGTATCTATTATTTTAAATATGCAACGATATAACATAACTATAGAAAATAACGTTTGCTTGCGTCAAGTGACGTTGGCAAAATGTAGGTAGGTAATAAGCATAAAATGAAATTAGCTTAAAGTAAGTAAATACGTCTGTACCAGCTAACAGGGAAACGTAAATCTGCTACCTGCTAAATACGTATTATTTGCTTGTATAACACGTTACCTACCTGAAAATTTCCAGTTACATAATATCTTGGGCACATTAATAATTTTAGTAATGGACTTATATGTAACTCTCGATTGTTACGCATTTGAAGAGGTATTAACGATAAAATCACATTCACCACTATATTTGTATCGAACCTTTAACGCCTTTTAAATTCACTATCTGCATAAAATTCAAGCGGATTTTCCGTATCGCGAATATATCGCTTTGGTAAACGTTGCTGCCTATTTGCTTTTTGTTCTTCATGTTCTAAATAATCAAGGTAGTCATCAAAATTGTCTTCTGTCATATCGATTAATAATTATTAATGCCGAACACTAGAAAAGGACATTTACCGTACCAACAATCGTCTGAAACCAACTGACAATGAAAAATATGTAAAGGTTATATTTTACTAGAATTTCCTTAAGATGGCCTTAAGGTAGATTATTACCTTCCTCGAAGCTGAGGTAGGTTCGACAACCTCGAGGCAGGTTTATAAAAGTATTTCGTGCACTTAAGGATTACTTACCGCGAAGTAACTCTTGAGGAAGAACTATAAATACCACTCTTACTGAAAGGTAGGGGATCGTTTTAAAATGTAAAAAACTTTTTCGACCTTTTCGATACCTAACAGATCTTTAGAACCCCATCAATATAGGTAACAATAATGATTTTATGGCTTACAGTAATCCTTTTGTACTTTACTTTTTGTACTTAGTTTATTTAAAACCCGATTCACAACCAAACATTTTTAAAATTCTCAACTTCTACTGTCCCGATTTTTCTGTGGCAAGTGTACATAGTATGTATGCAAACATAAAAGGTCTGAATTTTGAGACTGTTACCCTTTTTAAAGATATTAGATATGCTTGATATCAGAATTATATCAGACAAAGTGAAATCGTTAGTCATTTTGGCAGGGCGACTTCATATAGGTATTCACACCAAGAGATAGGCAAAATATTGATTATGGACAATATAGAACATTTCATGTGGAAAGTAATGATCTTTATTTAAATTTGATATCTCTAATAATAAAAATGTTATTAGAATTTTTGTAAATTGTGATTTTGGTTAAAAACCAAAAACCAACGCTACGTGGATTAAAAAGAAATGTTGAAAAACTTCCCGGAGACACCAAGGTGACACCCATAAAAACTAAAAATAGTACACCTGGGTAAATAATCAATATATTCTGCAAAAAAACTTTAGACATACCACAGAGTATAAATCTGATCGACTATTCTGATAGATAATATACAATTTACATATATAATATCTGACGTTTTGCCAAAAGGGCGTAGCCCACACTTTTTGCGAAAATGAGTTATTTTGACCATCTTATGCATCTAAAGCAAAGGCATCGTCAAAGGATTTTTTCTACCGGAAAAATTGATTTATATTTTCGCGAAACGTAATTTCTTATAGCTACGACGCGACGATACAAAATGTGCTATGCTGTAAAATCTACTTTTTGTGGGTTACGCCCTTCTGGAAAAACTGCGTGGATATGTAAATATGTATATACATAGGTATTACATAAAAGGGTGCTTTTCGACTGCTTAAAATTGGCTTAAAGTAAACTACTGACAATGTAATAGAGTTAACTCCTAACGATTTACTTTTGCTCTTATCTTTGCTATACTGACTTCTCGTCGTGAAACGCAATGTATAAGTACCTACCTACATATTATTTTTTTAAAAGTTCCACCACATGAAATAATACTAGTTGACGTAATTAGAATTAAATACAAACAAGGTAAATAAGTCGTCTAAAGTTAATTACTTGATGCCTATTTTAAACGCAATCTAACACGCAATTCTCGTGTCGCGCACAACTTTCCCTTTAGTTGCCTAGTTTTTCAGTAATATTACCCAGGACGACCAATTTAAATACCATCGAACAGCTGACAGTTAACTTTTAATGGTATAATCACGTTCTAGGAAGTCTTCGGGTACGGATACCTGTATGTTAATTTGTAGATTATTACTGTTACGATTATATTTTGTTTAGATAACGCTCGTAAATTATCTATCCAAGTGTAAAATATGCTTATCATTTTGCTTTTCCAGGAGATTATTCGTTATTTGAATAATAATAAAAAAAGAGAAAAGCTATAAATAGATTTGTTTCCTATCAGTTTTTTTTTTACATATCCATACCATATAAATCAATTTGTAGACAACTATTTCCTTATACACAAGCACATATAAGGAAATGGAGCTATTTAATTTTTTTCTTGTAAAGAATATTAAAGATATGTATTTCGAAAAACAACAACAGCATAATATTTAATCACATTAAGGAATAGGAAGTTCATAACCATAATTCGGTTAAATATCTACTACTTATTTATTAGTTGAACCATAATAACATAAATCATTGAATTTAAATCCGGTTCTATTCGTAATATGTAAATTCATAGTACATACTTACAACATATTAACTTTTCTATCTGGAGAAGTAGTAGATCTCTACAAATAATTCATGTATAACAAACAGTACGCGTACATTCAATAAATTCAAATAAGTAATTTAATTTTTTAACGTGTTGTAGCTTCACTATAATTACTTATCACAATGACAACCTTGTGATTCGGAAAGCGTAGGTAACAAGTAGATATATAAAAATAAAAAATATACGTAGGTATAAATACATTACATACTAGGTAACGTGCTTTACTGGTACTATCAACGAAAAACTATGCTGTAAACAGAGCATTTAAACTAAAAGTATAGCTTATCCAAACCTATATGATATTCACGTCATCAATACAAGATTACTAGATGATGACGTTTCGCACAGTGCTGTCACCTCGTACATCGTATTTTTACAGTTCTAATAAATTGTAGTCTTTCTTTATGCCATCTAATATGTGCGCAACTAAATCATCTATAGAATATGTCATTTTCCAAACTTCAAACCGAATTACAAATAAACAATCTAGTAACTTTTTTTTTGATGACGTAAATTGCATATAGGTTTGGATAGGCTGTATATGATGTTCACGTCATCGACAAAAAGTTGCTAGATTGTTTATTTGTAATTCGGTTTGAAGTTTGGAAAATGACATATTCTATAGATGATTTACTTGCGCACATATTAGATGGTATAAAGAAAAACTACAATTGATTAGAACTGTCAAAATACTAGGTACGAGGTGACAGCACTGTGTGAAACGTTATCATCTAGTAACCTTCTATTGATGACGTGAACATCATTTATTCATCAAGGATATTTCATCACTAATTATACAATATACTAATATCCTAGTTATAATTTGCTCTATATGCATTTGACAGTTTGAAGTATGTAATTTTGTATTATAATACAAAATACTATAAGTAACTTATGTTAGTATAACTTTTTAAACAAGTTTTTAGTTCCATTCATTTAAATTGTTAATTGTGATTAAAAAATAAAAAGATGTTTTCTTTAATACCGCATTCTATACCGCAGTTTCACCTATTTATCAAAGTTTGGCGATTTTTCCGCAACTTTGTATAATGACATATGTAGCTCTTACTTTCCAACAACAACTTTTAATGCCATTTTAACGTATTTTCAATATTAATGGTCCTTTACTGATGGTAATTATTGAATATTTTTTAATAAAACACCCTTATTTCAACTTTTTTATGATACATTTTACAATTAGTTTTGGACCAAGCAGGCTTGGTTCCCAAAGTATTATTTAAAAACTCCAAAATTATTTGTCATTTATACTTATCGAAAAGACAATCCGGGAACACACTGTATACCTACGTATATATCCGTTATTTGAACGAGTACCTACTAAATGATACTATGCTCCTAGTAAGTAGATGTTTTACACGTAGAAAACTCTTCCATATTTATTTCATATTTAACACAAAATAGGTAATTCTCACGAAAATAACTTACGCGTATATAACTACAAATAATACTTAATATTAATATTTAATAGGTGTGCAATTCCTATAGGTACTATGTATACGTATTATACTATTCAATAAAATTTACTACTAATCTAAACTTCTTACGGGCATTTTTGTTACAATCCTTAATCGTACATTTTGTAATTTAATACAACGCCAAATTTGCCTTTAAGCAATTCTGGTTAAGAGATCACAAAAAAGTAATTAATATAAAGCAAAAAGCCTCCTACTCATTATTGACCTGATTAAAATTTGTTCATTAATTACTTTATTTTTTTATATCTTGATTCTTCTACCGACACTTTTATCTATTCATTAGCATAAAGTGCTGCCTTTAAATTAAAAAAAAATAGGTGGTTATATACATATATCTTACTTAATCAATGCACCTTTCACTTAAAATTAAACGACGTCTTTATTGCTGTTTTTTATTGACAAAAGTATTCTATGGCCTATCCAACCTGTCTGGGGATCACGTCATCAATAAAAAGTTACTAAATGATGACGTTTCACACAGTGCTATCATCTCGAACCTCGTATTTTTATTTTTTTCGTAATTGCAGGCTTTCTTTATATCATCTAATATGTTTGTAGATAAATCATCAATAAAATATGTCCATCAATTTCCAAACTTTAAACTGACTTACAAATAAACAATCTAATAACTTTTTACCAATGACATGCTGTCAGGCCACTTCGATAAAATATAAAATAAAATTATCATTTAGTTTAGTATATCTATTGAAGACACTGAAATCTAACAGTAAGCCGACAATAGACAATTGAATTATGCAATCAAAGTTAAAAGCTTTTTAAAGTTAATTTGTTGCAATTTTTTATTATATATTATATGTATATTATTTACAAAACTTTGAAATTCAAATAAAACGTGTTTAGAATAGTGTTATTAAACAAACATTATTGCAACCTTTTTCGGTTTTCATTAAAACGTGATTAGGCATTTTTAAGCAATAAAACTGTAATAAATCTTTGACAGTGTCTTTGAAATGAAATGTCAAAATTAAATATTTATCTAAATATTAGACACTTGCTAAAATCACATTTATAATAGGAAAATACAGTGCTAAAACTTTTTTGTCCGCAATAGTATGTACCTACACAATTACGATTTTTATTTTTCAACTTTGGAGGTGAATATCTCAACAGGAATTACTGTAGAAAAAACATTTATAGAAACTTGTGGCATTAATTTTAACGTATTCATACGCTCCCGAGAGATTCTCCACAATAACCTGAACACCCTGTATAATAAACTAAAATTATTATTTTTACTTACTTTGTTAATGTAATTAGAAATATATTAGATGTATTATTTACCCATTATATGATGATTTAAAACTAATGTTCTCATATTTTTCACTTTTAAACTAACTATGTACTTTATAACTGAACTTTATTTTTTTGACAAATTATTTTTCATTCGATCTGATAGTATGTATATGTAGGTACACTTCCACGGAAAAAAGCTGAACAGCAGAAGTTGAGAATTTTAAAAATGTTTGGTTGTGAATTGAGTCTTAGGTAAAATGCTTGTATTTTTAAAAGGGATTACTGTAAATCATAAATCATCATTGTTAGCTACAAAGTAGACAACTCTTTGTGATTTCCGATAATAATAGAACAAAATACTTTAGAAGCAATTTGTAGGCAGGTTTAATTTATGCTTTCTGTAAATTTAAAAATTTATTAATCGGCGTAATATACGACCGATACATGTAGATTTATATTTAAAGAAATGGTTACTTACACACAAAAAATTGATATAGCTTCAAAAATATTTCGTCTTGTTAATAGTGCTTCCTCAATTAAACTTAATAAATCACGTTTTTGATTTTTTGCCTTGATTTTTCTTTAACAAGTTATAACTTTTCCAAATCGGACCTATACATCGCTACAACTTTTTTGCTTAAAATTACTTAAGAAATGCGCCCCTAACGTTAAGCAGATTCCTCCCAGGACACCCTGTATTACTACAATTACTGTAATTACTATATGTGTTATTTAACCTACAAACTTTATATCTAAGAACAAGAAACGAAAAATAAAATATTTATGTAAGTAGGTATGTAATTATTTTTTGTGTGTATAGTAAAGTAATAAAGATACAATTCTTTGGCCGAATTAATATATTATATTTTAATTAATTGTTTCCATCATTTATATATTTGTAACACTAAAGATAGCTCCAACCAGAGCCGAAATATATGGTCTTAGTTGTTTCAAGTTTTTATATTGACTTATTACCACAATTTTTAAAAGAAGTATAGGAAAGTAAGGAATCAGTCACTAGTTTGAATTTTAAGGCGATCCCCTATATTTCAGTAAGTTCACAAACATCAATGGAAATCAACATTTCGCACTTTTTATGTTTTAGAATAATTTTTTAATGACATTTGGTATCGAAATCATCAGCACAAAAAAAGAAATTATAGTAAGACGTCAAAATTATATGAAAAATATTACATTTAAAGGTACCATTTCGCTGTACGCGACAGCGACCGAGACCGCGACAGGCGACCGAGACCAGCGACCGAGACCGAGACCCGCGACCGAGACCAGCGACCGAGACCAGCACATTTACTTATGAAACCAACGCGACCATTGAATCATGCAGTTTTTTATACACGTTTGTTACGATGATTCAATGGTCGCGTTGGTTTTATAAGTAAATGTGCTGGTCTCGGTCGCTGGTCTCGGTCGCCTGTCGCGGTCTCGGTCGCTGTCGCGTACAGCGAAATGGCACCTTAATAATGAAACAGGGTTACAGACAGTTTACAAACAGAACAATGGATTAAATCTACAGGTTCTAGACGAGAGTGGTATAATGGAGTATCGACAGATATACTGGATACATCTTTTACTGGAAATAAATATTTTGAAATGTATTTTTAGACTTCAAAGTAATTATAATTGTAGAAGAAGGAAATCAGTATATAATTCAATAAATTGACATTATTGTAGAACAATATTTAAAAAAATCAAAATATCAAGGACATAATAAATAGTAATATCGAAATCATAGTTGTCTTCATAATGATCGCATTCTAAATTAACTTTAGAGAAATAAATAAAGAAATGCTAAAAATCATAATTCGGTTGGGTGAAGTTTGCCTTTTACGTTCCCGTCTAACAATAAGTAAAACCCGAAAATGCAACACATTGTTCTCTTTGTAACCTTTTTCTATTCTTTTACTACGGGATAGTAAATGTCATATGTTTGATATAATTTTGACGTCTTACGATAATTTCGTCGATTTGGGATGATTTTTTTTTGTGCTGATGATTTTGGTACCAAACATCATATAAAAAAATTATTCTAAAACATAAAAAAGTACGAAATGTGGATTTCCATTTTATTTACATTGAAGTTTGTTAGCTTTCTGAGAGGTAGGGCTCGTCTTAAAATGCAAAACGCTTTTTCAACCTTTCCGATACCTAACACATCTTTAGAACCCCATCTATGTAAGTAACAATAATGATTTTATGGCTTACAATAATCATTCTGTACTTACACTTGGTCCAAACCTATATGCAATCCACGTCATCAATTAAAGGTTACTAGATGATGACGTTTCACACAGTGCTGTCACCTCGTACCTCGTATTTTGTCAGTTCTAAATAAATTGTAGTCTTTCTTTATACCATCTAATATGTGCGCAAGTAACTCATCTATAGAATATGTCACTTTCCAAACTTTAAACCGAATTACAAATAAACAATCTAGTAACTTTTTGTTGATGACGTGACATCATATAGGTTTGGATAAGCTATATTTATCATCAATATTAATAGATAATTAAAAAATAATTTATTAAAAACATCATTCGACTAATCGGGGGTCTAGTCATCTTTAGGAAATTGCACATTAGTAATAGGTATTTAATCAAAATCAGAAGTTCAAATTTACAATAAATTACATTTTGAGAGTTTACTGCTGGAGGCGACTTAACACTGATTATGCAACCTCTTTTCATATATAACGACCAATTTTAACAATGCTTCAAAAATGCACTAGATTTCCTCATACTCCATTCATACAGTTTTGAAAGTATATCAATTATAATCTAATTGTTGCTATTATAAATCTAATAATCTGTTTTCCTTCTTGCGCAACGATTTTCGTTGTTTCTCGGTAATGTAGAGATACTGACTTATCATCTATTTCTTATTTAAAAACCGCATGTTCAAAATTAATAACTCTTTATATCCTGTTAGGTAGTTAATTTTACAACATCTGCTACATATATTATTTGATAGAATAATTAGGTTAATTATTATTTACTATAACGTACCTACCTATTAAACTTTTATGTAAAAGAAAAAGAACAGTAGTACAGCTTTTTACAAATTTTAAAATTAAATAATAAAGCTAATGTGATAGTTAACAGAGTAATACGATAGTGACAGGTACCTATATACCTATTTACGAATCTGTAAAATACAGAACTTTCAAATTTAAATTTATTTTTGTGAAAGGACATTAAATAGAAACATGTACAAAAAATGAACGCATTACAGATACAGTTATTATGAAACAGCTATAACATTAAAAAAATATACCTATATCCATAGTTATATACATTTATGCGTTCTAGAAAAAGGCAACTTTTATTTTGTAAATATTATGTTCAAGTACATATGTCTACATGCTACGAAAAAAAACTGCTGTGTGAAAATTTTCTTTAATTTTAATTAATCTATAATAATTACTCATATAATACGACGGTATGTAAATAAGAAATCTTAGGCGACACTATTTCAACACTTCTCTGAAATTAAATTAAGTAGTAAATAGCTATCATATTTAAAGAAACAGGAAACTTTATTACTAATAGGGACCTGCGAATAACTCGACACCTTTTTTGCCAAACTAGGTAGGTACCTACCTATCTAATTGTAAGCCGCAAAATACAAATTTTATAGAAGCGAGCATTTTCGGAGCTGTAGCGGAACAATTACGAATACGTAGATAGATATTACGCGAAACAAAAATTGCTTTTTGTAGTGAAAAAAATAGAAATTGATATACCAGAATTTAGCAAATTGTACCTTCGCATTAAATGTAGGAAATAGCTGCAAAATAACTCATTTTCGATAGGTACAATTGCAGATTACGATAATTTTGCAAAAAATCGTAGATACCTAAATTATAGGTATTCGAGGCTTTAAAAAAAGTTAATTAATTAAAAATAAATACCGTATCTTTACATAAATAAAAATGTTAAATGCTGTATAAGTAATCGAAATTAATTCAAGTAAATGTAAAGGTAATAATAACATAATTAAACATGGAATAAATAAGAAATTAGTTACTTACATTAGTGCAAAAAAATTAATAATTAAATAACACAAAAAGACCAATGTCTTAAACTGCATTATTAAATTAATTTATTTACAATTAAAAACAATCTTGGAATCCTTATTAAGTAGGTAGGTAAGTACTTGCAGGAAATTCAAAAACATAAAACAATATTTAAAGCAATCTAGAAATTTTCTAATTAACTAATAGACTACATCTAGAAATTAATAGAGATATTAGAAAAATAATCTTCTTTTAAAACATAAACATTTTAGTTGTTTATTTTAAAACTTGCAGCATTTAGCAATTAATAATAATCGTTTAATTAACTATACATATTAAATATTTGAAATATGTCGTAAACCAAAATAAATTATAGGTACCTATTTAAAAAAAAAAACATTTTAGTATAACACGCCTTAATATACTCTTACTGTTAAATCGTTAAAACTAACAAAAGGTAAACTAATTTATGAAATTAATATGTTAAATGTACTGCACGGTCAACGATGCGGTGTCTTGTGTAAATGTATGGGATGGCGAGATGCGCCCGCCCAGTGAAAGTATAGTAAAATAACCCTCACCAACGTCAGTCAGTATATAAAGCCACCCGTGAAGGGGTAGAGACATCACTTGTCTTTGCTCCTCTTTCATACAAAGATATGAAACCTCTCGTGGTAAGCAATAAATTAATAATGACTAAAAATAATACTCTAATAAACAATAATAAAATTATTTGTATTTATGTATATTTTTTAGATTACAACACTATTGCTGACAGTAGCTGGTATAAGCCGCTGCGGTAACGTAGAAGATAAAAAAAATGAAAAACGCGGCATTCTCGGTGGTGATATAGGAAGTAATTACGGAGGCGGTCACGATGGCAGCGGAATTATAATCAGTAGCGGCGGACACGGAGGATTCGGAAACGGCTTAGACATTGGTCATGGATTTGGAGGCGGAATTGGAATCGGTATTGGATTAGGAGGTGGAATTGGGGGAGGACACGGGCTCGCAAGCGGGTACGGCGGAGGCTTCGGAGGTGGATTAGGTGGAGCACTGGGAAATGGATTAGGCGGAGGATTTAGTGGTGGAGTGGGAGGCGGCGTCGGTGGCGGCGGCGGTGGCGGTGGCGGTGGTAATGGACCAACCATAACTACCATCAATCAAGCTGTTCCTGTGGCAGTACCTCAACCTTTTCCGGTCACCATCAACCGGCCTGTAGGAGTACCTATACCACAACCATACCCCGTTGCTGTACCGCGGGCAGTTCCAGTAATAGTACCGGTGCCGCAGCCATTTGCCGTTCCAAAACCAGTACCGGTGACCGTAACGCGCCCAGTGCCGGTTCCAGTACCACAAGCTGTACCAGTATCTGTACCTCAACCGATCGGTGTTCCAGTACCTCAACCATATCCCGTAACTGTACCGCAGCCCGTACCGGTTAGAATACCTCAAACCATAGTTGTACCTGTCCCTCAACCAGTCATTATTGGAAGTGGAGCTGGTGGCGGCGGAGGTGCAGGAATTGGCGGAGCAGGAATAAGCGGTGCAGGACTCGGCGGTAGTTTTTCAGGAGGATTTGGAGGTGGACTTGGAAGCGCTATCGGAGGGGGATATAGTGGTATTGGCGGTGGAATTAGCGGAGGGTACGGACACGGTAGCGGAATTGGAGGTGGACTCACAATCGGCCATGGAAGTTTAAGTAGTGGACACGGTTTAATCGGCGGAATTAGTGGTGGGCACGGAGGTTTTAGCAATTCTCTCGGAGGAGGAGGAGGAGGTTATGGGGGTAGCCATAGTATCTCGCTTAGCGGAGGATATGGAGGTAGCCGTGGAGGTGGTCATAGCGGAGGAGCATCCAGCTACTCCAGTATTTCGTTTGGTAAACACTGATAACTTCTTTCTAAGTAACTCATTCCACATCATCTAATTAATATTCATTGATCATCTTATTGTGATACACTCGATTGATATACTATTTTTGTATGTTATGGATAGCAACTATTTAATGTAAATATTATATTTTCACCAGCATGATAATATATATTTATTTTATTAAAAGAAAATTATTTTATTTAAGAATACTTGCATTATTTTAATAAAATCGATACCTATCTACAAGTTAACTACTTATTCGAGTAGATAAACAAAAAATAATAGAAATGAATAGAATAAAACGTCATAGGTAGATATTTAGTTTCATACTGCAAATATCTAGTAAGTTAGTTGGTATGGCCTATCCAAACTTATATGCAATTCACGTCATCAAGAAAAAGTTACTAGATTGTTTATTTGTAATTCGGTTTAAAGTTTGGAAAGTGACATACTCTATAGATGATTTACTTGCGCACATATTAGATGGTATAAAGAAAGACTACAATTTATTAGAACTGTAAAAACACCAGGTACGAGGTGACAGCACTGTGTGAAACGTCATCATCTAGTAACCTTGTATTGATGACGTGGAATGCATATAGGTTTGGACGAAGTGTATTATATTATTTTTAACAATAGTGATCATTATTTGTACGACTAACGACCGATTTCACCAACGCCAGATAACTTTATTCCCCGGTTACTTCTATGGTAACGATTGTTCCAACGATGTGACATTTTTGAGATTTTTGCTGATTCTATTATTCAAAAACTTAAGATTAGATCACAATTCAATGGGTTTTATAAACAAAGTGGAGCAAACGCTTTTATTTCAATTTTTCGATATTCCTTGACTAACATGTATACCAAACCAAAGTAGCAAGGGTACAAAGTACCATGTAACCAAAGTACCTAGGTACCTGGTATTTGCCTTTGTTTATAGTTAAAATAAGCAAAAGCACATACTTACCTACTTCGATTATGTATTATACTTTTATTTATATGAGCTGAAAATTTTCTATAATTTGAAGTATGTATGTAAAGGCATTTTCTGCATTTTATTCATAAAGTCCAATATCTGAACAGATAGAGATAAGTAGATATGTACTTTAAATACTTATCCTTATATTATATTAGACGCTATAGTTTTTAAATCGTTATTATCATACATAGTAGTATTATAAAGCATTAGTAGTATACAACAGTAATTACAAAGAAAGTTCAGTTAAAATTTGAATTAATTACGTAGGTTCTGTAGAGCATAAAAAAATAACAATATTATATAGGTATTGTAAGTAGGTAATACATAATACATAAATACATAATAAAAATTTCCTTAGTCACAACCATAAATATTTATTGACAATAAAATTCGTCAATGTGATTTAACATAAAGCGCACAAAGTACGGCGCGGTGCGTTATAAAATTTGCAGTTAAATAACAAAAATGTGTGTGTGTGTGTGTGTGTGTGTGGTTTCACATTTTAAACAAAAAACTCTAATAAGAAAATTGTAACCTATTAAACACTATTTTATTCGAATTAAGAAGTTCGTTCATTTTTATTTTTCAGTGGTGTCTCTGAATTATTACCATATTCTACAACGCGTTCTCTTGGGGTTCATTTTGGTTCCAACGGGACAGTCGAATGTATTTGCAAATTCGTGGGAATTTTGCAAAGTTCCCAAAACCCTGATGGAACTCGGAGAATGCTCGTCATGTCGTATTTGATATTTTAGTGTCTCTAAATCTGGCGTTTCGCACCAAATCTATATAACAAAAGAAAAACAAAATGATTCTACTAATAAAAATAGCTGCGTACGCTTACACTTCCGAAAGCAATGAAAAACATTTGCATACTACTAAATTCTTCAAAACCTGGTAGTTTAGGCTCTTCTCCGTGTTTTCTTAAATAATTCTTATATGCTAGAAAAGCGTGGTGCAGCCCTCCGTTATCCGCTAAATTTTCACCTAGAGTTTTTTCACCGTTTATCTAAAATAAAGAAATAATTATTTTTACTTGATTTACTCTGCTTAAATGCATTACGTTATCTTCTATATTGGGAACTGAATAATTTCTATACTGGCTTACAAAACACTGTATTTTGTTTTCAAATGTTTCTATAGTTTTATTACTCCACCATTGTCGATAATTGCCATATTTATCAAATTTACGACCTAAAATATTACTTTCTCAGTCTCTTAAAAGTAGTTATTAATGTTCATATTCTCTGTAATATAGGTAGGCATTTACCTACTTATCTTTTGACAAAGTAGATACATATACATACATACATACCTACCTATAATACGAAAGTAAATATTATTAAAAAAGATCGTGAATTACGGTGGTATTGTCCACTGTTATCAGTATCTAACAATAAGTACGTATATGTACATAATTCCCGTACGACATTATGTCGGTAAATATGTAGAAAGTACGGACTGTGCAAGGCCACCCTAAACTGATCTAAAAAATTTTAACTCGACTTACCAATATTATCGAAGCCGTGAGTAAGCTCATGACCTAAAACGGAACCTATCGCGCCGTAATTTAACACTCTAAAATTGAAATAAAAAATACCTATAAAATAAATTAACGATAAATTAATATAGGTAGGTAAACACTTACTCTAGACCCAAATTATAGAAAGGGTGCGTCAAAATTGCCATCGGAACAGCTAAAACACGAAATTATTATGTAAGTATGTATATCTAATACTAATAAAATAAGAAACCTACTAATTGAATTGTCCGAAAAATAATTGTAAGCGTTCACTGTAGTAGGGTAGGTCCTCCAAGTTCGTTCACTCTCTTCCCTCAGCGTAGAGAGCTGTGAAAACGTCGCTATCTTTATCATTTCAATCATATTTTGTAAAAAAGTATTATTCTGCATCGTTATCTAAACACAAATTATACTTTGCAATTACTAGTTCAAATTAAAAACATAAAAATAAGTAACTATACATTAGCATAATAGATTTCCAGAGATCTACCATCTAATAGCCATTCTGGAAAACCGATGAAACTAATCATTTCTTTGCTTTTCTCCAAAGTGGACTTTTTTGTTTCTTGATCCATCCACTTTAAATCTACTACTCTTTCGACAAAAGCTTCTTTGATGTCATCAAGCATGCGTTGCACCTAGTATTTTACATTACTTAATCATCACGTATGTGAATCAAAATACTACTAACTTTTGGTTTCGTATCGTTTAGAAACGATCTATCTAAAATTCCATAACTTACTGCAAGGCCCATAAAGTCTATAACTAACGATGCGCAATCTAAAGACCTAAAATAATTTTAAGATTGTTAAAAAACAGTAGATATATATTTACCTACCTTGCTAATAAAGTCACATAGAAGGCCGTGTCTGCGGTATATTAATAATAAATTGCTCTATCTCGACGTTGCGTTGGCGTGGGAAGACTGTAGGTTAACTGTCCTCTATTTTTTATTTCCAGGTTTGCTACGTTTATAATTCAAATAACGAAAACGACAAACAAATACATTCCAGATTGGCAACGAAGAATATTTGCCAATTTTTGAATTATTTAGTGTTGAACAGAAATAAAACTAGACATGTCGCATATCGTTATATCCGCAATAAAATTTTCTATCGATCGATGTGGATAGCCCATTCACTTTCCATTTAAAAATTTGATTTTTTTTATCAAAAACAAGATTTTTAAAATTTATGGGCGCTCAAAACACTTGATAGCAACTTTCTATAAAGAATTATTATTTGGATGGATAACAGAGTCGAGATAGAACAATTTGCAGTCACACCCTTCTGTGTTGAAAAATAAAATTAAAAACGTTGAAGTTATTTTTGAGATAAACAAAAATTTGACAATGCAACCAGATAGAATTTAGATCCGTAGATTCAAAAAATAGTAAAATGTGAAGGTATTCCTTTTGAAAAATCAAATTTGATATCACTCCCGTCAAAACCGGAAGTCGACCATTTTAACTCTACATGTTAATAAATTGAAAATTATATTTTATATGTATGTTCCAAATTTCAAAAAAAATCGGTTCGTAAACACAGGAGTTATAAGCGTGGTCCGAGGCTCCTGGCCACCCGGTACACGTAGAAAATAAACATTGTTTTATAATTAACTAAATACCTAAATTTCTGCGATCTTGTTTATTGCCTCAAAAACGCAATTAAAATAAAAATCATACCTCGATCGATAAACATTCACATGATTAAATGGAACGGATTCTTTAGCTACAAATTCGGCTAATTCCGATGTTGTACTAAGCATCATCGCTTCTACTGCGACCCACCACATATAAAGCTCTAAAATTAAATCCGGTATTGTTGTTAAGTAAAGTGTTATTTCAGGAAAGTAAGATAACTCTTCTGCAGGTACATAGATGTAATCTTTATTATCCAAATCTAAAGTTACGTTAGGAATATCTTCAAACATCAAAGTTAGATATCGTCTCCATAATGCAATAGCTGTTTTATTTTCGTCTTCTAAGAATTTGTCACACAAATGCTGTAAATCGTCGATTTTTGTTTTATAGAACTGTATGTCGTCATTTGTTTCATTAACGTCTGCAAGCTAATAAACAAATTCCGCATTACACACACGATAGAAAAAAGGGAAACAGTAATCAGTGCATTTACTTGCTCCAAGTCTTGAGTGATGTTCCAAATTAAAGATGCGGACTTTTCTAATAGTAGATCATCAGGAACTGTATTTGAAACGTTTAATAAAATAATCTTAACTACTTTCTTAATAATTTTTTTATACGCATTTTCTTTCGTTTCTTGAGCGACACTACCTTCCTCTGATTTTGTCGATCTTGATGTTTTAGAGAGTTTTCTTTTAGATGTGATAAAACTTTAAACGAAAAGTCATTTATACATATTATGTATATAAGTACGAAAATTAATCACCGGTATCTTACCTCGGTAAAGGGCAATCGTAATCTGGAGTGCCCATATAAATCACGTTATTACTTCTATTATAAATATCAGCATCCACTAGAAATCCGATCAGAGTGTCCATAGCAAAAGTTTTCTTTAAGGCCACCTCAGTCTTAATCCAGTCGAAAGTAAAATTGGTACTTCTTCTTGTGTTAAAAATAGATGGGATGACGGGCAGGTTTATTTCTTTTAAATACTTTATCATTACTGAATATCCCAGCGTATCTAACAAATCTAAAAATTGATGTCAGAATAGTAATATTTACTGTTTATAAATTGACCATAACAACTTAACTAACCCGTATTCATACAAGACAGGTATAGATCTCGACTTTGTAAAACTGGTTGTTTGGATTTATTTTTGGGAAACTCTGAATTAAGGAAATTTATAGTTGATAATGAAATCCTTTCGTCTACCGTTTCGAAGCTGGAAAAGTGAGGATACCAACCATGATTTGGATGTTCTTTTGACCAACGACCGCAAGTGAATTTGTAAAAGTCTTCACAAGGGTCTATGCTCACGTCCATAGATAATTTTAAATTTGCAGATGAACGTAAACATTCTTCCGATGTACAAAATATATTTTTTTTAAGTTGCTGACGTGTTCTAATATCTAAAAGTTTAATCATTTCGTATTAATAATTATTTATGGCACGTACGAGTGTGTTAGATTACATATTAGTCATGCGGAGAAAAATTTAAGTAGCTCACCTTGCGGCTCGCGGCTTTATTTTCTCAAGTGACTTACTTATAAGTAATTAACACATAAGTACCGTACAAAATTTTATTCAACACCTCCACCAACAGTTTATAAAAACTTTTGTTGTATCTGTCAATGTCATAAAAATGTCAATATAAAAAAAAATACCTAAATCAATGTAGTAGTTTACTGTCATTAGTCTGACAAATAGCTAATGCATAAAGCTGGACACCTCGCTACGGTTCTGACATCGGAGAGGTTTACCTGACACAGGTAAACCGGAACGTTTGTATTACAAACCTGCACAAGTATCCCGACCTGTTCGGGCGACCGGCATGGTATAATTACTAGAAAAGTAAGTAAGATATGGAAGCAGTTCTGCGCATATCGAAGAGGAAATTTGACGTCACTCCTGCGTAAATTCAAACTAAATCATTAGCGAGAACGCATTTATTCATCACAGCTTTTTCGTATTCCATATCAGTTTCATCTATCCTACTGCCTATCCAAACCTATATGCAATTCACGTCATCAATAAAAATTATTTTTAATTAATTATAATTATATTATTTGTAATTATTTTAATTATTTGTAATTCGGTTTAAAGTTTGGAAAGTGACGTATTCTATAGATGATTTACCTGCGCACATATTAGATGGCATAAAAAAAGACTACAATTTATTAAAACTGTCAAAATGCGAGGTAGGAGTCGACAGCACTGTGTGAAACGTCATCATCTAGTAACCTTTTATTGATGACGTAAATTGCGCATAGGTCCGGATAAAGTGTATTTAAATTTATACACGTGTTGCTCGTGCAAGTGACTCACGGTTGACGTCACTACGCGGAGTTGAACGTTTTTAGCACACTCGAATATCCTACCTTTATTAGTTATTATACCAGGGGCGACCGGAGTAGAATCGAAAATCGCTATTTTTTTTACCTGCGCTGCAGTACAGACATAAGTATATAGAAATTGAACTCTATTCACTCATATACTATATTATTGTAGATACCGATAATAATAATATTCTTCTAATAGAGAGCAGCAACGGTAATTCCGGTAAAATGACACAATTTATGTAATAGGGTCCCATTGAAAAATTTGCCTGGGGCTCCATTTACGCCATTATACGGGAATAATAATTGAAAGTAGTTTTAATTAATTTCATTAATTTATTCGCAAGTAATTACGACAGTCTTTAGGAATTATGTTAACAAATTTACATGAGCATATTATTTTTGTATCAACGACCACTCTGCATACCACTTCCCACGTTTTTGTCTAATTGCTATTTATTATGGTATGTCGTAGCGAGTAAAAGTTTGTTATCATCAACACGTAGTCTTGTGCTGATGCCATTGCAATAAGCTATAAATCATTACAGCGTACAAAAAAAATACTACAAATAATTCAAATTCAAAGTTGGGGGTAAGGATGAAACCCGTAATATTTTTTATCCCTAATTCTTATATCGAAATGTAGGTCTTGAACAGCCATTTACAAAAATAAATAGTTTGTTGGCGATAGCTCTTGTTGTCCCAGAGATAATCAAAAGTTCAAATTTTCAAGGATGGATTTCACGGAATGGGACAAGTGGGCACGAAACCGAAATGCCTGTTCTATCCTTGTGTGTATTGATTTATTTTCTTATTTCAAACGATTTTATTAACAACAAAATTGTATTAGTTTTATTAAATTAACTCAGCAACAAAATTTCATTGGTTTTATGATATTACTGACCTGTGTAAAAATTTATGCATATGTACCCGGTCGTACACGTATTCGAAAAAACGCGTAGATGAGGCAAGTTTAGGTTAATGTAGATATGGTACGTTTAGGTTAGTGTAGATGAGTGAAGATTTGGTTAGTATAGGCGAGGTAAGTTTAAGTTAGTGTAAATGAGGTTAGGTTAGTTTCGTTTAGTTTAGTTTAGTGTATGTTGCCGACCCGGTAGCCGAGCGGTTACAACACTGGCCTCTCGCCTGATAGGTCCTGGGTTTGAATCCTGGTACGGATGTCTCGGAGGGCACTGGGGGTAATGCTAGCGCGGTCCCGTATGTCTTCCGAGTGTGTTGACTAACACAAACAAGGCATGAATGTCTCGGGGGGCATTGGAAGCAATGCTTAGCGGCGGTCCCTGGTGTCTTCCGGGGTATGTCGACTAACACAAAAGAAAAGTTTAGTGTAAATTAAAAAGCAAATACATCTTGCAAAAAAATACCAAACCACAAATTCCAGTCACATGCTTATTGATAACTATTTTATGTTACTTGATATGTGTTTACAGAATAAGCAATCTAACACCAATAATAACATACTTACAATAAATTGAACGTGTAACTTGAACTTATATTTAATAAAATTTAACTTACTTACATACGTATATTATGTAACACCGAACACGTTAATACCAACAAAAACGTAACTTTTTTTGATAAGTACCTACGTAGTTGGTTATTTCGTGTAAATGACAACGTTTTGCTTATTACATGAAATCAGCGCACAATTATCAAATTAACCAGTAATTAATACATTTTTGTTGTTAAGTAATAAAATAGTTTAAAATAAGAACACAAATTTAAAAAAAAATTAAAAAAGAACATAATTAGTACAATATCCTGTGTTAATATTTAAAATAACAAGGCTCGTATTTTAAATACAACCGCTTAGTAAATATACATTTACATTTACATTTTGAGATTATTTATATTCGAATAGTTAATTTATTTCGTGTTTAAAGCGATCTGTTTTACTTCATCTAATTATGCATATTTATACTAATATGTATTTCGGTTTCGCGCCCAGTTGTCCCTGTGTTCACTTGTCCTAGACCGCGAAGTTCATCGTCTTAAACCGCGTATCAACACGAACAGAATACGGTTCGTGATTAGGGTTTACTAGTTTTACAGTCCTACAAACTTTTAAATTTTTTTGGCATTGTCGTCCTTCGAGAACTGAGCGAATGTGTATTTTTACCGAACCCTGTGTGGACCGAATGGAGCTCCGGATACCTGTACAAGTTTGCCCGCACAAGTAGACTTCTCCGATGTACCGTAACGAGTGGTATCTAGCTTAACATTATATCGACGGCGTTTTAGCAGAGGAACGTAACCCACAAAAAGTAGATTTTACAGGAGCGCACATTTTGTGTTGTAGCGTAGCTGTAAGCAAATACGTTTTACGGAAATACAAATCGATTTTTTTACGGAATACTGTTACCAGATTTTAACAGATTATGTCTTTGCCCTAGATCCATAAAATAGTTAGAATAACTCATTTTCGCAAAATATGTGGGTTACGTCCTTCTGCCAAAATTGCTCGATATGCATGATATTGTATAAGCAGAAAAAAGAACGGCACAGTGCTATACCACTCGATTTTGGAGTATACAGTTTGAAATAATTTGTACTTGGCGCTCAGTGATCGCTAGGTCGAGTTCATGCACGACTGGCACCTTCTGGATCCTATTTCTATGCCGGACGAACTGGAATGATACTATCTACTAAATATTTGTCAAATTTTAAAGTTACCCAAACGTTATACATTTATACATATTTATAAATACATATACATACAGGGTGATTTCAAAATGGCGCACCAACTCTACAGCGCGCTGTAAGAGATTGTTAAGGAAGCTTAGAAAAAGTAATAAAAAAATTATATTTGCTGTATTTTTTGTAAAAGTTATTAACAAGAAATTGAATAATAAATTTGGCGCAACATGTCTAATAATAATAATAATAATAAATGGCCGACCATTATTATTGTTGTTGTTATAGAAATCAATTCAAAAATAAATTAAAATGTCAAATAGACAGATCAAATACATAATTATTTATCTGTCATTAAATTGTCGTCAGAAATGAGAATTTCTTATAGGTTAATTTTATTGTTTCTTAAAATTTTAAAACATTATTGCCAAATTCATTTTTAAAACACTGTCATAAAGAAATTAAAATTTTCAAAATTAAAATTAAGCGTAAAACATGTGTTTTGAACCTTTTTTTCTTATTGAACAACATTAAACAAAATTGTAAACATGTTTCAAAATTGCTAACATAAGAATAAATAAGTTAAGTCCTCTACTTTACATCTTTATATCTCCCTAATTGTTGACCAAGATTTTTTGTTATTTTTTCTGGACTCTAAACGATCACCTGCAAGGTGCTGTACGCGATTGGTACGCGATTTTGGAATCACCCTGTATGCATTTTAAAATCGAAAAAACTATCTGCGTATTCTGCGTATCTGCGTATCTGCGTAATTTTCGAAATTTTACTCTAGAATCTAAAATAGGCATTACACATTTATCTTTATATGATAGGTAGATACAATGTAGCCTGAATGTAGTCATTCTATTTACATAATATGCCCTTAACCAATACCCAATTTCCCATTTACCCGATAGATTAGTTCGAGAAAACCGTATAAAAAGAGAATTTGTTGTAGTATTTGTGTAACATTAAATGCTCTCATTAAAAAGTAGAGAATAATTATAATTCCATATATGGAATAATCTTGTATACAAGAAAACTGAAATATACATGGCTTAATTAGTTTTAGATTAAAAGCGATTATAAAATTGGTAAAGACTTCTAATGAAACAGGTTTAGTAGGTAGTGTAAATTTTGAACAAAATAAAATAACGTAAAGCATTATGGTATAATGTATAAGAGTAAAATAAACATCATCAATTTTATCCATCAAACAAATAATGTTTATCGTAGTTACTTAATACATACTATATATTGTACCTACTTACATGCAGATAACATAATTATGTAAGCAATTAGTAGGGTTATAACCACTACTGACAGCGTGATTGCAGTCCTTTTATAAAATGTCTTCTTTTTAAGTCTAAAACAATAATTTTAAATGTATTATCTAAAATAAAATTAAAGAAAGAGAAAAATTATTTAATGTTAGGTGCCTGCACTATACTATACTATATATTGTACTATACTATACGCCCTGCCTAATAATTATATAAAAAGACTTTAAAATAAGAAGTTTATTAATTGGCCACCAATAATATTTTGCGAATTTCGTTACATTACCAAATTAATTTTTAAAATTTTTATAACATAAACGTATACTACATGCATAACAAATACTACCCTGTTAAGCATATAACTACATTTTTTATGATTTTTTTGTTTTTTGGCCTTATATAGTAGAAGGTAGGTATGTACAAGTAGAAACTTGTATCTGCTTAATTTTGGCAAAATTAATCAAGAACTTCAGTAACATACCTACTCATAAGTTTCTGGATTTTACAACTTGACAAATTCAGCATTTATTCAAAACTAATTTTGTTAGATACCTACGATCTTTATGTTTACCCGGCAGAATAAGTGCCTATAAATACAGGATTGTTTTGAAATGGTGCACCAACGCCAATGGCGCCCAGTATATTGTAGGGGACTGTTAACGGAAAACTACTAAAAAAATTCTGTTCGCCGCGCCGTATTTTTATAGTTATTCGCAAAAATTGAACGGTATTTACGACAAGTCTAGTAAATGGCTGTTGGCCATTTACACCGACATAACTTCATAATTTAAGCCTTGCTTAAGTATAAAATATCTATGAAAACACAATAGGAAAAAAAACAACACAATCTAAGGAAAATCGATAACTTAAGCAAGACTTAAATATTAGATGATTGAGGGTGCAAATAGCCATGTATATAAAAAAAATTGTCTTGTTTCCTTTTTCCGTCTTTACGCTTACATACTCTAGAAAGATTATTTTTTATATAATATATTTCTAACTGCACGTAATAGTAACTGTTAACTATTTAGTAATCTAGGCAAATATAGGAAAAATAAAACAAAATAGGAAAAATTGCGAGCAATAAATATACTGATACGGTGGGCACCATAGAAAATGGGACACCAAACTTTGTACAGTGTAAAACTGACTTTAAAATTTAAAGTAGCTATCGCCGAAAGGACATCCGAATACTTAGAAAAACAAAGGAGCATGTAAATAATAACAACTGAAGATTGTAGGGGTAAAAGTTGTAGTAAACAGTTATTACACCATAAATTATTAAAGATTTGTTCTTAAATTTATTCTTCTAAAATACATTCGCTTTTCGTAGAATTGTATCAGGTAGCTCTTTAGGAACCTTTGAAATTTTACATTTTTGCTTTTTTTATTACGCAAGATTTCTTACAATTTTGTGTTCTTGATTTCTATTTAAAGCCCAGAAATGCCATAACACATGTTTGACATCTTTAGTCTAGATTTGTTTGTGTTTAATTATTATTTTTTGTTAAATAAAATAGTAAAATCAATTCGTTTACTATTGCAAACAACTGTTTTTTGACGAACCATTTTCCAGCTTACTCACTTTATACATTATTTTTAACAAGTTATCTATACAATTATTTTTATTATGGTCAAGATATCTCATGTAAACTGTTGCGGGTTTGGTACCCTGTTTTTATTATTAAGCGAGATGAACGTCGCTGCTTACTCAATGAAGGTTCGTTCGTCATTCCGTTTTTACTTTCACCCAAAGGGTTGGGGGAGGGCGCGTTCCACTACCCATTTTGCGGACGCATGTCCGAACATAAACAAAACTCAAAAGACAACTATAACTACACATTTAAGGGATGGGGTTAACATTTAGAAAGTTTATAGTTATTCCAAGAAAGAGATAACAATTGCCAAAACTCTCTACCTATCACTTAAAAACCGTGTTTGACAACAAAGCTAGATCTGGTTATATTTCAGTAATTTTAAAACTTTTAATGTTTGACGAAAAAAAAATTGATAAAAGTTTGAAAATTTGGAAAAGATGTTCATTGAGAAATCAAGGTGTATTACTTTATAATTGCATTAAGTGCATTATTTGAGTTTCAAAAGATTGAATTTTATCTTTTATCAATAATAAAATTTTCTGAAAAATCTATAAAATTTTGTTTGTATCCAACATTTTGCCGAACTCTAAAATTTATATAATGTGCAATAAGTAGATATCTACATATTATTATAGTAATTACTTACAACGATCCTCTGAAATTAATTTGCACCAAGTTATCTAAACTTTGTGTCGGTCTATTATTGAAGGGTGAACGTCCTGAAAATTTCAGATATTATTTACAATTCCTTTAAAAAAAACATTATTATTATTATTTACAATTCCTTTAAAAAAAAATAATAATAATACCTACCATCTCCTGAGTTATCATTTTCTGTAGAATTAGCATTCTCGACGGACATTATACAACTTTGGTTTGCTGTTTATTACATTACCATATCAACAAAAATGCCAATAAAATTTAACCAGAAAGCTGTAAGACAATTACGCATTTATTTCTTATTACAACTGACAACTAATCGGAACACTCAGAAATCGATATCCTGTTCATATTGATTGTTTAAACTACCTATGCATAATATATAATTTGAGCAGCCTGTTGCACATTTCTTCTTTTACAATAATAATGGTTATCTAGAATTTTGAACAGTTTAAACATTTCTCAGATTTGACTAGGTCCATGATGTCCATAAAATATCATGCATAAATTGGTAAAAATTGATATAAGTATACCTACGTTTTTACATATATTATAAATGTATGTATATACGAGCCCTAACAACTAAACGTTGGAACAAGCAATATTTTTTCATTCATGTCGTATAAAAACGATACGTAAATAAAAATTTAATTATGATTCAAAAATTATACACAATTATTTAAAAAGAAGAATTGTTTAAAATTGTAAATGATAATGATAATGTAATGATGTAATTTTTCAAATTTTAAATATTTTAGAAGATATCATTTGCTTCGCAAGATAGAAAAGTGTGATAACTAATTATTGGGACAATGTTATATTAAACTAATTATAACTATTTACAGAGTTGGCTTATAAGAAAGATTAGGCAGGTGGAAATCGATAGCGATAGCTCTTGTTGTTCCAGAGATAATAAGCAAAATCGAAAAAAGTTAAAATTTTCAAGGGTGGATTTCACCCTCTTAAACCGTATAAGAGCACGAACGGAACACGGCTCTTGATTAGGGTTGATTTTGCTAGTACTACAATCCTGCAAAGTTTCAAATTTTTTTGAGATTTCCACCTGCCTAACTTTCTTTGTCATTAGGATTTCTACTAATTTGATATACACATACTACTTTTACTTTTATTTTAACTATTAAAATTAAAATTACCCTTTTAGTTTTTTGAGAAAATCTCAAAAAAATTATTTAATTTTTTATAAATATTCACCTTTAAAATGATTAAATTTACTGATTATCTTAATACGATTAATATTTTATAAGATATTGACTAAAATAAAATGGAATTGGGATGGGATGGGATGGGATGACGCGTGGTTTTACTTTGGCAATATTGTTTTACAATAAGTTTATGTAACTGTATGTTTGGCGCTGCACCGCGAACCATTTTTAACTTTTAAAGACAAACTTGATAATGTAATTATGTGTATATCAAATTAGTAGAAAACTTAGTGACCTTGTTTTTTCAAAGTCAACTCTGTAAATTTTAGTCATAGTTAGTTTAATATACCTTTGTCCCAACAATTAGTTGTCACATTTTTTTTATCTTGAAACAAATGATATCTTCTAAAATGTTTAAAATTTACAAAACAGTTATATTTATCATCATCTACAATTTTAAATAATTCTTCTTTTTAAATAATTTTGGAATCGTGATTAAATTTTTATTAACATATCGTTTTCATAAGACATGTATGAAAAAATATTGCTTGTCCCAACATTTACTTGTAAGGACTCGTATAAGTAGGTACATTTTACAGTGTTAATAATAATAGTACAGGTAACCCTCCTATAACACGGTAGATAAGTTCCTAGAAAATACCGTATTGTATGTAACCGTGTTATAGGAGACTAAGAGCCAATACAAAATGGAGGGATCCGTTCCAAAAACCTTTTAAAACAAAATATTTTTTATCAATTCAACAATTTTTATTAAAAATATAAACATATTGCTATGCTACGGCAACGTTGTTTTTATTATTATTATTTTTTAAGTACTTATCTAAATTACATTATCTACACTAACTTTTAACTAATTATATTACCGTTCCTAAACCTACACTTTGCCTTCTTAATCTGTCAATACTAATTCACTACTTCTCACCCTTTTACTGTCCGTTCCTTCTACCACTCTCAATCTTCATTCCCATTCCACTCACCATCTGACTTCCATTACTCTTCTGCTACTGCGTATTCTGCGTATTCTCATATACTGCATATATATATATATATATATATATATATATATATATATATATATATATATATATATATATATCCCTTTATTTTCCACGAATTTCCCTTTATCCCGTTTTTTTACAATTACGATTATTACAATTCTTTCACAATTATTACACATCTTATTTTCTCAATTACATTTTATTAATTAATCCCCTATTTTAATTTTCTGACATTTTTCTAAAAAAAAAATTACCATCTAATTTATTTTTTCAACTGTCTCTCTGATCTTTATTATTCTACTTTACTTTTTTGTTTGTATCCCGTATCATAGCAATATGTAAAATAAAAAACGTAAGTAAACAAAAAATTTCTGTTCTCAACGACAAAACTAATCAGTAACACATATCCAAAAGTTCTTTAAAAAAGTTTCTTCCAAAATCATAATTATACGCAATTTATGCAATCCAATAACTGAACGCTTGGAACACAATATTCATACAGTGTAAATGATGGGCACGACTCAATTTCAACGAATGTCGATGTCAGAAAATGCGGTTATTGTCTGAATTTTATTTTATTTTTGTGTGTATAAATACGTGGTTATTGTGTACTACGTGGCATATGACAGTAAGTTAATTTTGTAAATATGTATTTTGAATAAAAATCGTGTTGTCAAAGTACGTATGTATACATGCATAGCTTTATAAGAGAGTTTCCGCATTTTTATTAAGGGGATGGTAGACGAATTTGCAGTGTTACTTAAAATTTAATGAATCTAAAAGATGAATATCAACGAAACTCTTTTTTTTATTATAAACGTGATTATATAAGATTATTCTTGTCTTACATATATTAATTTTTATTCAAAGTGATAAGAGCAAAAATAATAAGTTTTCCGGTATTTTCTCGAAAAATAATTTAAATATTCACTTTTTCTTTTTGAATTCGTTGAATAGTGTTTTTCAGGGTGGGAAGTAAAATCAGCACATAAACTTCAACAGTTTCATATTTACAACGATTTTAATTAATGTTGTTAATAAAAAAAATGTTGTTTTTCGGCGTTTAAATCTATTTGATGAGAGATGAACTTCTGAAGTTTTAATATAACATTCTAATAACTATAAAACATACTTTACAACAGCAACGGTCATCTAAAACAATTTAGCAATGAAGAAATTATCAATATATTCCTATTATTTTAAAAATATTATCTTTGTGAATGTAGACAACAAAAAATACAGCATCAAATTTTTACCTGCTAAATAATACTTTTAGTTATTTGCATAGAAACGGAGAGCAGGTAGTTTCTCAGAAAATTAGCCCAACCATAAACATCGAAGATGGCATTGTTTGGTATAAGTCAAGAAAACGAATAATAGTAAATTAAGTAGTAACTTCTGCTTTACAATTTGTTTTGTCGGTAGGCACTTAAACGATAAATCGTAAGACTAAAGAGATCAATTTACATCAACTAAACCCCATAAAAACTAATATCGAAAGCGCTTATTGCAGTTTTGGCAGTAAGTTTCGAAATTTTCCTTATTTTTGAGTATTAACAAAGGTTATCAAGAAACTAACCGCATCGTATCTTTACCTCCCACACAGTTGCCTTATTTTCACTTTGTTAGCAAAATAACTACAACAATTACATGAATTTATTAAATTTAGTAAAAAAAAGAGGGAAATTTAGAACAAGGACTAGTAAAAGAATGCCAGGAAGAAACTGGAATTATTAGAATATTTTATTTTAAGTAAAGAAGTGGCAAAATAAAAAGTTAATCGAGAAACTTGGGCATTAAACATTTTTCGACGCACAATTCATAAAAGTACGATACTCCAAATAAATTAAATTTGTTTTTAATTCAACATTAATAAGGTATTAAATACATAGTTTAAAAAATATATTATTGTATCTATAACACTTATTTAAAATAAATAAATCATTCCTGTTAATATAAACTAAAAGCAAACTAACCACAATAAATTTTAATAACTGACTCGATTATTCCAAATTTTAGTAGAGATTCAAATATTCTCTCGCTGTCAGTCTAAATTGTTGTGACAATAAAAAAATTGCATTCCGTTTTTTATCCGTAAACGAATGCATTGAAAAGGTAAAAACTCTCAAAATAAGAGAAATTAAAAATAATCAAAAAATATTTTAAAAAGTTAAAATCTTGAAGTAATTTTTTTTAATACTTACGTAAAATGCATTGTTACACTTTTGTCATTGCGACTGCCACTTGTCTATAACAGGCTATCAGAAAAAAAAATAGAAACTCCTAAATTTTTCTTTCTATTTCTTACATTTCTATTTCTCGTCATCGTTTTCCCTCTTTCGCCAATTTCCAGCGTAAATTTTTCCGTTGACTGCGAACTTGCATCACTACGTACCTATTACCTATCTACGCTTCATATTTCACTAACCACTGTGATCGCGAAAACACGCGTAAGATAAAATTTCGTTCGCGAAATTGAATCCTCGAATGTTTGAGGGTAGCCCTAACCAAAACCCTAACCTAGTCCCTATCCAAGAGCCTAACCAACCTCGATTTTCAGAAAAGTTGTGTTAAAGCTTAAAGGTCAGTGTATTTACACTTTATAAATACATGGAGAGTTAGTCGACAAAGAAAGATCCTACCTTTCCTCGTCGTATTAATCCTTTTTGTTTGTAATCCTTTTAAAGAACATAACACTCGCGCACTCACACGCAAAAAGGCCTTATAAACCGAACGAACACTCCTCGCACACGCGACGAAAAATACGGCGCCGTAATTTATTAATTCGAACTACTGAAACAAGCACTACCGCTCTGTACCACTAACGCGAAAGATCTCAAACGACTTTGCCAGAATTCTATATATAAATGCATTCGAGTGCATTACATGGATACTAGGAAATCCCGTTTTTATTTTAAAAACATTCAATTCTTTGTTCACGTAGGTGGCGCACATGTTTTATTACTTGCTTTGTATTTTATCGGTCACATAAAAATACGATTAAGCTTTCATCTGATTTATGGCTTGTAATAGGGAAATTTTCAATGCTTAAGGGCACGCGAATAGTTATAATATTTTTAATTTAAATACAGTAAATTTATAATTTTACGGTATAAAGGCAGTAGATAGTGATTATTCAAATAATTTTACTTTATCAAACTCTAGTACGACCCCTGCAAGCGAGAATAAGTTGTGATTTTTTGGAGTGCATTCCAAGTTGTGAGTTAGGTATTTGTTACTTGATTACTTGGTACTTACGAGGAAGGCTAGGCAGGTGGAAATCTCAGAAAAATTTGAAGCTTTGCAGGATTGTAGTACTAGTCAACCCTATTCAAAAGTCGTATTCCGTTCGTGTTCTTACGCGGTTTAAGAGGCTGAAATCCACCCTTGAAAATTACAACTTTTTTCGATTTTGCTTATTATCTTTGGAACAACAAGAACTGTCGCCAATAAACTATATATTTCTGTAAATGGCTATTTAAGACCCACATTATGTTACAAAAACTAGGGGTAAAATTTTTAAGGTATGGCACCCCTTAGGATTTCCGTCGTACCTATTTCCAATTTCACTTATGTATTTAAAGTTTTATAACTTTATAAGAAACTGAAATGACCAGTTTATTGAAACACAACGATTTAGAGCAACGGTTCTCAACCCGTGGGGTGCTTCCCATAAGAAAGAACGAAATAACAAAAGGGGAGTCGCGAAGACATTTTAAAAAGACAAAAGCGTCAAAAAGTATCAGCAGCAAAAAAGTAGATATAGAAAAAAATATTCACGCCCCAAAAATCTTTGGAAGAGGGGCGCGATTAAAACTGATTTGGAAAGTAGGGTCACAAATACTAAAAGATCGAGAACCGTTGGTTTAGAATATAGTACAATACGAAAGCAACTGATATTACCATGGGCACCAATGCTCCGTAATTCTTTTGCATAATACTTGTATTCTCATAACAATACATAGTCCTGTGAAATAAGACGCATTTTCACGGAACGTTCGACCTGCGACGATATCAATTGCCTTCGTGTCGTACTATACCTACCTAACATTTTGTTTAATTAGCTATAGAGATTATTTAGGCAGTTTTGGGTTTACCAAGAAAATCTTATTTCGTAGGAGTATTACAAAACTATATTATTTATTTTTAAAATATTAATTATAAGGTGTACAATAAAAAGAAAGAAAATTTAAATATACATATACTAGCTATATATAAATCTGCTTTTCAAAACAAAATGAATTATAAGATAGATATATAGTATAAATACATACCTATAGGATATAACACAATGCGTAATATATAAAATATTCGAATCAATCATGTTGTTTTTATAATAAATAAATTTTTTGAAAAAATTTAGCTTTATTAGCGAATTTTGTAAGTTATTGAAATTTTTTGCCATGTTGGAGTCGACTTTGTAAATCGACAACAGTTAAATAATTCTAGAATCTAAACATACATTTATTTACTTGTAAATATTTGCAGTAACAATGAGAAGGGAGGACCCATTATGCCTACTTAACCGAAACCTTACTACCTGCTGTTTTTAGAAAACATCTGTGTAAAGATATTTGATATTTTGGTTGCCTATTATTACGAAGGATCGATGAAACTGCACTAGCGATATCGCAACGGCAATAGTTTTCAAGACTTCGTCTACTATCCCCTTAACGTGTTAGAATAAAACCATGTCGTAGGAAACTGTGCTATAGGAGGGTTACCTGTATATTATATAACTAGTGCCGAAATGACACTTTAAAAGCGGCCTTTATCTACAATTAGTAATAAAACTGTTTATGCGTAAAGACAATTGCATCACAGGCTAGAAGGTTCTTGATTAGTTGAGTAGCGTGTGCAATGATTGCACACGGGCTACAACATTTTCAATTTTTTAACGAGTTTCTTTACGCACGATCGTCCTATTTATTTGTAATGGTCAACTTTCAGTAACATTTACAGATGCACCTCGAGCCACCAGAACCATCTTGAAAATTTAGCAATATTCTCTTTCTCTAATGGATTAAGAGTGTCCAAACTCCAGTTTTCTAGTAACAGAAATATAGCATGCTTTTCATATCAGGGACTACTTTACACGCTGAAGACGCCTTGACCCATTTTAGCTGCGAAATCACAAATGGAAAACTCATTTTCTCGAATACTTATCACACTACCAAAATAAATAAATTCTTTATTTCCCAACCAAAGCATACAGAAACATTAAAAATAAAATTCAACCACAGTTATGAGAAACTTCATGGCACAGTTCAAGTCGAATCTGTTCTTCCACTGTGCCAAGAAATTTAAAAGTATAAATTCAAATTTACAACCAATATTTAATAATACCAATATATTGTACCATTATATTGTAAATCATAAAATTCCCTAAATAAAATCTTATGATTCTTAAACAAACTATATCTACCCAGAAAACAACAAGTTTAGTTTGTATAATTTATATTTTTATTAATGGAGTACGAAATGTTCATCCATAGTTTGTAAATAATTGTTTATTAATTCACAGATATGGATAATATTGGTGTGGAAGTTGGTCAAAAAATGAGGGTAAAATATACCATACTATTTATAACTCTGTCATTAAAATAGTTTATAGGTTATGCACCCTAATCATCCTTATTTCTTTTTAGTCAGCTATTAAAGCAAAATTAATGGAACTTGGTTGCTATGTCGGTAAGTAATGTTAATGATCTTTAATTGAAATCTCACTATGAATTCTTAGATGATGAACTACCAGACTATATTATGGTGATGGTTGCGAACAAACGTACAAAATCACAAATGAACGAAGATCTACAATTATTTCTTACAACTAAAACGTCGATCTTTGTAGATTGGTTGCAGGTGGTATTAAAGAAACTTAAGGAAATAACTGTTACAAACCCAGGTATAAATTTTAATCCTGTTAATTCTATTTTATACGTACTTTGTATTTAGATGTCTACAAAAAAGTATCAAAACGTAAGTCAGATGATTCTATTAAAATTAAAAAAGAAAAAAAGGGCAAAATAAAGTCTGTAAAAAAAATTAAAAAGAAAGATATGAAACCAGTTATTAAAGATATACAACAAATAAAATTGTTAACTGATGATCTACCTGTTGAAGCTAGTCGTTTATCAGAAATGCGTAAAATTGTTGTAATGCAAGAAAATCAGAATAATAACTGCAATAGCTTAAGTATAGAAAATGTTAACGAGGATAGTTTTGATATACCCCCTTTATCTGAAGTTGCAATTTCTAATGAAACAGAATTAGAAGAAATCGAAAAGAAAATGAGGAATGTTAAGAGTAGGCTAGGTTTATTAATTCCCAACGAATCTGAAGACGAAGATTTTATTAATATTAAAGCTGAACCTGGTAAGTTTGTGAATATGTAAAAAATTAAATTATAACTTAGATACTGTTTTTTGTACACAGAAGATCTATTTCCAAATGAACAAATAATATCTTCAGAACATAAACAGAAGTCGAAGGAGGATAACAGTTCAAGAAAAATTAGATTGATAAGATCTTCAGATTCGACAACTGACAATACAATTAACATTTATACTAAAGAGCAATCAAATTTAAAAAAATCAACAAGTTCAAAACAAAAACCTGAGCATCCAAGAATAATTTTTGGTAACGAAAATAATAGCACTATTAAAAAGCAGTCTGTATTAGAACGATTAGGCAAGAGATCAAATTTAAATGACGATTCTGTAGTAGCTCAAAAAACATCAAAAATTAGTTTAACAAATATTAGAAAAGAAGAAGAGGAACTATTAGGTATATTACAAACGAGCAATTCTTATTGTAAAAGTATGGAAAATAATGGTACTGCAGATAGGTCAAATAAGCAAAAAAGCAGTGATATCCCAAGAGAAGTAATTTTGTTTGTTACAGTGGTGTTATTTATATTTATCTATTTGATTTTAGAGTGCACTTAAACGTTTAGGAGTCATGTCTAAAGTTGCTTTACCACAGAGGAATATTTCAGAATTTAAAGAGGAAGAAATTGTGGCAAAGGAAGTTCCCAGTACAATTAAAATAAAACCGAGAGTTATACTACCTTCAAATACACAAGCAAACAAGAATCTTCTTCTAAAAGCAGTTGCCGAAGCCCAAAGAAGTATTGCCCAAACACCAATAGTTGGAAATAACATGAAAGTATGTGTAGTATTAGGTTTGTTAGGTTGCATTTATGTTGCACAAATTACTAAATTTGTGTCCAAGTAACGTTATCTGTAAACGTTCAAATTTCATAAAATTTTAACATTAAGTGTGGAGTGCAAACAAGCATACCCATAATTTTACGAATTTTTACTTTCGTATTTATGAAATTTTAACTTCTAGACAGACCACTGCTGTGCTGTGGTGACAAAGCGGTACTCTGTGAATAAAATACCAACATTTTTTTGCATAATTGATATTCTATATATTATAATTTAAATCGTAGTATTATTATATAATAAAACCTTTTAAATATTTTAAAAAGCACATATCATAATACATAAAATAGATTTGACGTTAAAAATATATCGTCTATTATATGAGTGCAGTGAATACTCTATTAATGAACACCTCTTAACAACAAAAACCTCCACTTAAAGCACAATTTCTGATACCCCAACCTTATTACATACTAAAATTATAACAAAATCTCTACAACGAACCCTCTATAGTAGAACGTGAACATTAAAATTAATAAATTTATTTCATATTTGCTTAATAATTACTTATGTATAACGAACGTTTTTAATGTAGTGGAAAAGTAACTTTGAATTATTCTCTTATGTAAGCGAGCTTGTTTATTTCAAATATGTATTATAGGTCCATTATAAGCATTTATGATCCATCATTCACTACAGCTGAGTTGCAGTTTTGTTTATGAGGAATATGCAAAAATGTACGTGTGTAGAATGAAACTTTAAAATTATGTACCGATTACTACAACTATTTACTAAAATAGTATAATTTGAACGTGAACCACCTTTTCTATGAACTTATGTAAACAAATTTAGCTCCTCTTTTTTGTGGAAATACATTTTAGACATTAGATGATTTGGACGAAGATGATACATGATAAAAGAAAATATTTAGCACTGGAAGAAACAATCTTCATAATAGAGTGCTCCAAAAAGAACAAAATAAATGTAGTATTCGGGAGTTAGCTAGAATTGGAGTTTTGATCTATGTAGGGTTGGCAATTATAAAAATATAAAGCAAAAAATATGTAGATAGATATCAAATTAAATTCACTTAAAAATAAATGCACCTCAATTTATATTAAGTGCCTATAGCTTATCCAAACCTATATGATGTTCACATCATCAATACAAGGTTACTAGATGATGACGTTTCACACAGAGCTGTCACCTCGTAACTCGTATTTTGACAGTTGTAATAAATTGTAGTCTTTCTTTATACCATCTAATATGTGCACAAGTCACAGAATGTCTATAGAATGTCACTATCCAAACTTTAAACCGAATTACAAATAAACAATGTAGTAACATTTTGTTGATGACGTGAACATCATATAGCTTTGGATAAGCTATACATACAAGTTTTCATTAAAAATATAAAGGTTTTTGTGAAATTATATTTAACCTTTGCTCTAGTTACAAAGGCCAATATTGCCTACCCCACAGCTGTTCGTTATTGAGAGGTTTCACTATATACTGTTTTGCAATTTTAACGTTATTTTTGCACTAAAAAAATAAAAGTTATAAATTTTGTTTAATGAAATATACAGAGTGTTTCAAAAAGGTTGGGCTAGCTATATGTAGCCATGTTCTCAACAAAATAAACAAAAAAAAATCCTATAAAGCATGGTCCTAAAATGACTTGTTATAATGTTAATCCAAAATAAGGTAATAATATTTATTTAAACAAGTAAAAAAAAGTAGAGAAGAACAAAAGACTTACATTATAACAGTCTAAAACTTAAAGATGTTCAAAATGCCTACTGCCTTCATTAATACAATTTTGGACTCTCCATATCATAGACCGTCTTATTTGCTCAAATACTCCTGGAGTGTTGCGTATCGTTCTGCATCCATCTTCTATTCTTTGGAGAAATTGCTCTTAACTTTTTTGTTCTTCCCCACTTTTTTTTTCTTTTTAAGTAAATATTATTACCTTATTTTGAATTAATTTTTGTAACAAGCCACTTTAGGATCATGCTCTATAATAGAAACTTTTTTGTTTGTTTTGTAGAGAAGAACATGACTTAGTATAGCCAGCCCAACCTTTTTGAAACAACCTTTTATAATATACATATTTAGATATCCTAGAATAACGTTATTAAACAATAGTTATTTACTGTTCGTTGAAAAGATGATTTTTTTGCTAATAAACCACTGTGTGGTGTGGCATAGAAACTTCTGCATTTTTAATATTCATATAAAAATGCTCCTAAAGTTGACATGTTTAAGGCAGAACGACCGACACAAACACCAAATTATGTGTTATACATATGTGTTATTACAAAGTTATCTTTATTCAGAATAATATATTAAAACTAATTCTTTTCTTTTTATTCTTGAAAAATAAATGCTTTACTTTAAACCATATTTGGTTTTATTTTAAAGCTAGCAATTATTAACGAATGACGAATAATGAATTATTATTAAAAAAATATTAGAATCGTTTTCTTTCATTTCCTGTAAAGTTTCAAAAAATGACTTGGGATGTTTCAGAAATAATACTACTATTATACTATAAATTATTTCTATACTCCAAGAATTTTTTTCCTAATCTGTATGTATATGGAGTAATTCACTATATAAGTTTGACTGTATTTTGTGTTACAGCCCGATGCCTTGTTCACCAAAAAATATCGTCAAAAAATTGCTCAAGTTGGAATATCAAGCAAAGGAAAAGAAAAAATCGAAAATGCCATGATTCCACCAGAAAAAAGAGACAAACAGGTATTTGATTTTAGCAGTGACGACGATAATCTAGAATATGTTCCAAAACCTCTTAAAAAGCAAATCAAATCAGTTAAGGAATTGGAATATATTCCAAGCTCGAAAGATGATTATGATAACTTCATAGCAATTGGTACAAACAATATCAAATGTTTTCCCAGAGAAGGTAAAAGTCAAACATTCATCATTACGTTAGATGGTATTTCAAGACAACAAGAGCAAAACAAATGTGTTTTACATAAACAGGCGACCGGTGATTTAGAAGAAAAATCAAAAACTGAATTTGAACTTAAAAAAAGAAAATTACCATCGCCAATTATTTTTGACAATGTTAGTTGCACTACATCTAATAAAAATAAACAACTACCCGATTCGCTACCAAGTATTATTGCACAATCATCGATCAAAACTAAAGAAAGATGTAAATATTGGCCTAACTGTAGACAGAATGAAAAATGTGAATTTGTTCATCCCAACATACTTTGTAAAATGTTTCCTCAATGCAAATTTGGTGATAAATGTTTGTATATACATCCAATGTGTAAATTTGAAACTTCTTGTACACGTAAGGACTGCCTTTATAACCACTCGCCCAGAAAGTTTAGTAATGGTATGTTATCGATAAACTTAATTTATACAACTAATTTATTTTAATTTCAGCATCAGCATCATTACCGCAACAAATGTGCAAATATTATCCTAACTGTAACAATATTAACTGTACATTTTATCATCCCAAGCCTTGTAAATATGGAAAATATTGTAAAAACCAAAGTGATTGTAATTTTTTACATGGTTTTATTATGAAAAGTAATTTTACGTGGCGTTCTACGGTAAAATTGTAAAATATTTAATTACACCTAATTCTCTTTTTACGTGAAATTTTTTTTATACAATTTTGAAATAACACGGTTTAGAAAACAAAAACAATTCTACTTTCCCATGGTATTTTTGATTTAATACGGTTCAAATAGTACTGATTTTTTAAATTTCTATTTAAATTCAGTTCTTTTAATTATATACGGTACAAATTTCCTTTTCTGTTTCTACACTGTTTTTCTGGAATCGATCTATCGTATAAAAAGAGAATTTGATGTATTGTCTAATATGTATAGATGTATTGTTAGATTATGTGCAGAAACTTGTACATTTATGCATGTTCAATGCTTTATAACAGTTTGAGTCTAGGAATGAGTTGTAACTTCTAATAATACTTATTATTATATAGTCATACTTATTATCGATAGTTTATCGAAACTGTGTTTAAAACATAAACGTAATATTATCTTTAAAAGTATTACTTATTTTACAATTCTTTTTGTTATTTCTATTTTTGTTTACCACATTTATGGTACATAATAATTTCTCTAAGGTACATTTATATTAGCGTATTATTTATTTTTTAGTCTTGATAACGTATTTTAGAGTTTCCGGTAGTAAAATTTTTTCTGATGTTAAATTTGGAGCACTCACTATTTATGTGACTTATTATTAGGGCCGATTTTTCCATCTCCCGATAAATTTACCTGAAAAATATTTACCATGGAAACAATTGTTCGGACAATCGTTTCTATGGTAAATATCTGTCAGATAAATTTATCAGAAAATGAAAAGATTATTACAGTTATTTATTGTAGGGTGAGAGCTGGTGACCATTTTTCGATAGTTATTTGAGGCACGTCTAAACTTCCTATAATAGTATTTCTATATTACCTAAACAAGGAATCTATGCTGAGAGGTAGCAGTTAACACCTTTAAGCTTTTGAAATAGCAAAACATTTAATTGCAAAAAACGTTTATGAGGCACCTCGAAATTTTAATATCTTACTCTTAATAGCAACCATCTTAATATCTTATTCTTCATAATAAACAAGTAAATATATTTTCCAGGCGACTTGCTGGGTTTAAAAATTCCTATGGGCTCTTTTAGGGCGATTTTTTCAATTCTAGTTTAAACCTCGATTAAAGTTGATCTGTTTTTTTCCATAATAACAACAATGTTAAACGATAAATGACATTTTCTCGCCCTGCTGGCAATCCCTGGTTCCCTGAGTTTTCCTAGTCTGATCGTGATTATTTGTTAGAACTGCTCTAGCAGGCAGCTAAATTTTTTAATATTACCATATACCTAAAGATGGATATGCAGATCAAATATTTTACTAGGTAACTATTATTGAGGTTTTACGAATAATTCTTTATAAATGTTTTGAAAGACTTTGTTTGAAATTGTTATGTCAAATGATTTACTTATTCATTATTAAAATGCTACTAAACTGTTGTAAAACTACCATGTTTATTGAACTGCTTTTTATGCTGGGTTGTATTAACGATTAAATTAACAATTTTTGAATGGGAAATGTGACTGTTACACGATTCAATGGATGGTTTGATAATTCAAAATGAGTAATAATATTTAACAGTAGTCAATAACAAGTAACAATATTTAAATATCGTGCAAAAATCATGTCTAATATTTAACAAAATTATTATTATTTATAATAAATGTTAAATTTTATTTCCAACGTGATTGAAAATTTCATTTATTTGCGTATAAAGAAAATTCAATTCAATTCAATTTCTATGCGCAAATTGTTTCAGAACTAGAATGAATTCGTTAGGATTTCTACCAGGATCGCAGAAAAGGGAAGACGGCGAAAAAATTACTAACGGGAGTTACAGTTGCGCGCGTCATCTATCGTCATAAAAGGTAATTATCGCTTACAGTATAACGGGAACCCGTAATCCGCGGTAAGTGTCATGAAAAAAGAAATCTATAATATTACTTTGGCGGTGAGACAAAAGGAATCTGTAATAAAATCAGATTGTTACCAGAAGAAACCTATACTTACCAAAAATATAATAAGTACATATCTATAAAAAAAAAATTTATTTAGGAAGGAGGTTTATATTAATTTTCTCCATAGATAACGCTACGGTAGTGAATCAGACAAATTTTTATTTATACGCTACTTTCATATAGTATTAGATATAGATATCTGTTTACGCTTAACTAATCGACAAAACTTCAACTTAGGTTATGACAAAATTTTGTTGTAAAATACGACGCCGTTTTTAAAATATTATTATATTAAATGTGCAGTTTTTCAAATGTAATAACAATCAATTGTGACCGAAATAAATATTATTATTAATTATGTATTAATTTTATTATAATAATTTTAATTAAAGTAATTTTAGGCAGCTTATGAAAACACAAGAAACTACGCCAGAACCAGGACTACCTACAATCTGACAAGTTCACAACTAATGTAAGAAAGTTCTTTAGGAGTCTGCTTGGTGCCGCATCGTTTAACTTAGTAATTGACGACGTATTAAAGGAGGTAAAAGAAAAAGTACAGGTTTATATAGGGAGATAAGCTTTTGGTCTTTCGTAGATATATGACATAATAGTATGGCATTATATTATTACGGTGCATCCAGAGTGTCCCTGCTCTAATTGCCATATAATTGCATTTGCGGTCGCTGGACTGAATTTGACTTTCAAATATCACTTCTAAATTTTCTACGACAAAGAATTCACAACCGTTTTAGAACGACCCCACGTCCTTCTTACGGCGGATAAGTACGAGGTAGAATAATTTCTCTACAAATATAGGGCGTATATTCGGCGCCATAGAACGACCTGCGTGCCAAATATGGGATCGCAATTTCAAACAAACGGATTTATAAGCGTATTAGTTTTGACAGCCTTCGAAAATTCAACATTCGCCAACGAAAGTTTTACTATGCGTCCACGGCATCTTCCTATCCGAAGATGCAATCGTATTTACCGATACGGAAGCGGCGGCTTCGCTAGCCTTCTAAAAATCGCCTCTAAATTTCGACAGAAAAGAATTTACGAATCGTTTAATAGGAATGACGTCGTGCCCGCAAGATAAGGAGAAGGTAGTTTTATTTACGCTCCGATCGCGTTCAGATTTTATTTCCTACAAATATACGAGCAGATCGACCGGGGTGCCGAATATGGGGCGGCAATATCGAACGGGAACCGATTTATAGGCGTATTAGTTTCGGCAGTCTTCGAAAACTCGACGTTCGTCAACAAAAGCTGTACCACGCGTGCACGGTTTTTCCTATCGACAGATGTAATCATATTAATGTATACGGGAGCGGTAGCTCCACTTGCCTTCTAAAAATCACCTCCACGTTTTCGACAGGAAAGAATTTACGAATTGTTTAACGGCAACAAGGTCGTACCCGCAAGGTAAACTAGAAGGTAGTTTTCTTACGCTCCGAGATTTTATTTCCTATAAATATTGGAGCAAATCGGCCGGCGTGCCAAATATGGGGCAGCAATGTCAAACGGGAACGGATTTATAAGCGTATTAGTTTTTCATTTTCGAGTCGAACATTCGAAACTGCAGGTAAACAACAAATTCGCCTTCGTAGACCATTACATTGCGTTAATTAACTGGTGAAAAAGGTGAAAATATATTATATTAATAATTATTTATTATTTTAGATTCGTTCGTGGGGAAGTTAGAGTCGTTTTTATCGTTTGGCGAAAGGTCGCAAACTGGCTCGGCCAGGCTACTTGTGGCGTCGCTCTTTGGCGCGATAAATTGGATATAACCGTTATTTTTGAAGAGCTCGGCAGTTAAATATACCTTTTAATGAATAAAAGCGATAATATTAAGAGGTAATTTCCTTTAAAATAAGTAGGGTTAGAAATCATAAGTTGTCGCCATCTTGAGGTGACTTGCATCAACTATAAAGAAAATGTTTATAAGTAAAATACACTTTTCTGTAAAAGTCGATGATAATTTTTTTACAGTTAACGTTCGCGTTCGTAGAGGACGCGACGGTATTTTTTCCAACCTAACTTTTTAGTGCGTTTTGTAAAATATTAATTATTAAATTACGTATTATAAGGCATTGTTTATGCAAAAACGTTTATTAGGTCGATTCGTTAATATTTTATTGTTGTTTATCTTATTTTTTCGCTCGTAGGTAACGGCACAACTTGGGCGGTCTCGGATTTAAACATTCTCGCGTTATAGATAGCCTAACCGAAAACAAACCGATCGTTGATTACGGGGAGCGGCAGGTTGGCTCAATAGTCTTCCAAAAATTGCTTCTACACGTTCGACTACAGGAAAGAATCGGTTAGGAATTGTTTAATAGGAAAGACGTCGTGACGTCGACAAGATAAGGAGGAGATAGTTTTATTGACGCTCCGACAGCGTTCAGATTTTGTTTCCTACAAATATACGAGCAGATCGACCGGCGTGCCAAATATGGAGCGGCAATTTCAAACGGAAACGGATTTATAGCCGTATTAGTTTTGGCAGTCTTCGAAAGCGCGAAAATTTCATTTACGCACGAATAAATAAATAAATAAACGATAAAATTCCTTAATAATAACAATAAAAAATTGTTCGAAACATGAAGGAATCGGGAAACGTTACGATACGGATTTTTAAAATTGCCGAATTTTCATATCGAGTATCAGGATCGCAGAATTATCGAGAGGTTGAGGCCGAGACGCGCGAAATCTATTCTAGTATATGATCTAGGGAATTATTCTCCCGCCACACCTATTTATCGCGTCGATGGTCTAGGGTTACTGACGTTTGACGAATTTAATAAACGGCGGGAAAGCACGTTTCTAACCTACTTTATCGAACTAACCCGACATTATTACTCCTATTAATTGGTGTAGGTATTAAATTCATCGTAACAGTTTTAATCGAGGTAATTTTAGGCAATTTATGCGGAAAACGGCGAGAAACCACCTACAATCCCATCCCCACGAGTTCGCAGCTAACGACGACGACGACGACGTAAGTAAGTAAGAGGAACTCTTTGGACAAGGAGGGATCGGCCCCGCATCGTTCAACTTAGGGAACGACGACGTCTTAAAGGAGATAGTAAAAGAAAAAGTACAGGTTTACGTGGGCGGATAAGCTTTTGGCCTTTCGTAGATATGTGGCGTCGTATTGTTACGGTGCATCCAAGTTTTACGACGCGTCCCACGGCTTTACCGTATGGATTAGGATATAGATGGATACGGGACGTGGCGGCCCCGCTCGCCTTCTAAAAACCGCCTTTGCATTTTCGACGGGAAAGAATTTACGAATAGTTCGATAGGAACGACGCAGTGCCCGCAAGATAAGGAGAAGGTGGTTTTATTTTCGCTCCGATCGCGTTCAGATTTTATTTCCTACAAATATACGAGCAGATCGACCGGGGTGCCGAATATGGGGCGGCAATATCGAACGGGAACCGATTTATAGGCGTATTAGTTTCGGCAGTTTTCGAAAACTCGACGTTCGTCGACGAAAGCCGCACCACGCGTGCACGCGGTCTTTCCTAAAGGCAGATGTAATCGCGTTAATGGATACGGGAGCGGTGACCCCGCTCGCCTTTCAAAAATCACCTCCACGTTTTCGACAGGAAAGAATCTACGAATCGTTTTAACGGCAACGAGGCCGTGCCCGCAAGATAATGGGCGAAGATAGTTTTATTTCAGCTCCGATCGCGTTCGGATCATATTTCCTACAAATATACGAGCAGATCGACCGGCGTGACGAATATGGAACGGCAATATCGAACGGGAACGGATTTATAGGCCTATTAGTTTTTCATTTTCGAGTCGAACCTTCGTAACTGCAGGTAAATAAGAAATTTGCCTTCGTAGACGGTTACGTTGCGTTAATTGACTGGCGAAAAAGTCGAAAGTATATTAGATTAATAATTATTTGTTATTTTAGATTCGTTCGTGGTGAAGTTGCAGTCGTTAGGTCGTTTGGCGAAAGGTCGCAAACCGGCTTGGCCGGGCCACTCGGTGGGTAGCTCTTTGACGCGATTAATCGGATATAACCGTTATTTATCAAGAGCTCGGCAGTTAATGGGCCATTTTAACGAATAAAAGCGATAATACTAATGAGGTAATTTCGTTTATAATAAATAGGGTTAGAAGTCATACGTCGTCGCCATCTTGCGGAGACTCGCGACGATCATAAACAAAATGTCGATAAGTAAATTACAGTTTTTTTGTAAATTCGAATATAAATTTTTTATTACAGTTGACGTTCGCGTTCGTAGATGGCGCGACGGTATTTTTTCCAACCTAACTTTCTAGTGGGTCTCGTGAAATATTATTAATTACTAAATTACTTATTATAAGGCATCGTTTATGCGAAAACATTTACTTAAAGACGACGTGAGGTTTATTAGTAAGATTCGTTAATATTTTATTGTTGTTTATCTTATTTTTTCACTCGTAGGTAACGGCACAACTTGGGCGGTCCCGGATCGAGATTTTCTCGTGTTATAAACAAGACTAACCGAAAACAAACCGATCGTTGGTTACGGGGAGCGGTGGCCTAACTTGTTCTCCAAAAATCACCGTCACGCTTTCGACAGGAAAGAATTTACGAATCGTTTGACGGCAATGAGGTCATGCCCACAAGATAAGGCGAAGATAGTTTTATTTCGGCTCCGATGGCGTTCGGATTATATTTCCTACAAATATACGAGCAGATCGACCGGCGTGCCGAATATGAGGCTGCAATATCGAACGGGAACCGATTTATAGGCGTATTAGTTTTAGCAAACTTGGAAAAGTCGACGATTGTCGACGAAAGTTTTACTACTCGTACCACGGCTTTCCCCATCGGGAGACGTAATCGTATCGATGAACGCGAGAGCGGTGGCCCCGCTCGTCTTCTAAAAATCGCCTCTGCATTTTCGACCGAATAGAATTTACTATATGTTTTATGGGAACGACTCGTCGTGGCCACAAGATAAGGCGAAGACAGTTTTATTACAGCTCCGATCGCGTTCGTATTTTATTTGCTACAAATATACGAGCAGATCGACCGGCGTGCCGAATATGGGGCGGCAATTTCGAACGGAAACGGATTTGTAGGCGTATCGGTTTCGGCAGTCTTCGAAAACTGGACGAAAGCCGCACCACCCGTGCACGGTTTTTCGCATCGGCAGATGTAATCGTGTTAATGGTTGCGGGGATCGGTGGCCCCGCTCGCCTTCTAAAAATCGACTCTGCATTTTCTCCTCTGGATAGAATTTACGGTACGTTTTATAGCAACGAATCGTCGTGTCCACGAGATAAGGCTAAGACAGTTATATTTCAGCTCCGATTGCGTTCGGATTATATTTCCTACAAATATACGAGCAGATCGACCGGCGTGCCGAATATGGGGCGGCAATTTCGAACGGAAACGGATTTATAGGCGTATCAGTTTCGGCAGTCTTCGAAAACTCGAAGTTCGTCGACGAAAGTTTCACCACGTATCCGGCGTTCCTCGTTTATATAAATTATAATTATAATTATAAATTATAGTTCCATAAATGTTCCAAATGTTGCCTTTGTCATGTCGAAATTTGTTATTTGTCGAATTATTTATGTACTTGTTTGTTATTAAAACGCCATAAACTGACTATAATGTTATAAATCGTCGTGGAACTAACGAAACGTTTACGAAACCGTTTTTCCCGCTAGTCGGAATCGTGTCGACGTTTAAATTGAAGTTCGTCGAAAGGGAAACGTGACCGGAAAGGTTGCCGTAAAGCCCGTTCGACGGGTAATGCAAAATAGGAAAGATATCTTTCTTTTTAAGGAACGTCCGACGTTCAAGGCGTTAGCGAGTACGAAATAATGTTTAAATATTATTCAAACATCACGTCCGATTAATGTTTAACGACATAATTATCGTTTACTTATAATAAATATTAAATTGGAGGCATGATACCGATACATATACTGGCAATAGAGAGGAAAGTGACCTTCCTTAGTTTAAATTCGAATGAGACTCGCAATATAGCCAGGGGAAAGAGTTTGTCTTTCTGGCAGGCAGAATGGTCGGAAAATACAGTTCGTGCACAATGGACTAAAAGATTGATTGGGAATATTGTGCCCTGGGTGAATTGCAAGTTTAGAATAACGAATTACTACTTCACCCAATTCTTGTCTGGGCATGGTTCTTTCGGATCATATACAAAAAAGATTAAAAAACTATTGACGACAAATGTGTATATTGTAGGCAAGTTGATACGCCTGAACACACCATTTTTATTTGTTCTGGATGGGTCTCACAAAGACAGGAAGTTTGGCAAACATTCGAGTTTGACTTAACACCAGATAATATCATCGATTTCATGTTATTAACTAAAAATAACTATAATCTCATTTTTGAATATGTGTGTCAGGTTATGTACAGGGTGGGGCAAAATAATGTCATAATGTGAATTGGCTGCCATTTTGTTAGAAATGAAAAAAATTGGGCTCTGTTTTCACGGAAAGTTTATTTGAAGGTGTAAAATTGATGACGTTAAGTTGAAAAAAAATGATATCGGTCAAATGACCACCTCCTGAGTTGTTGCACATTTGTGCTCGTTTTACGGTATTTTGAATTGTTGTTCGCAAAAAAAAGCTGGCTCCAAATTGGTGATTTCTTCTTCAATGTTGGCTTTCGAGACTTGCAAGGTTTGTAGTTTGTTGCGATAAACGCGAGATTTCAAAAAGCCCCAAAGGAAGAAGTCTGGCGCCGTGAGATCTGGCGATCTGGCCGGCCAGTTCAAATCGCCAAAACGGGAGATCACGCGGCCCGGAAATTGGTGGTTCAAAATCTGTATCGTTGTCCGAGCTGTGTGAGAGGTTGCTCCGTCCTGCTGGAACCAACAATGCTGGAGACCCAATTCAGCAACTTGGGGGAAAAAAAACTGGTTTAACATCTGTCTGTAGCGCTCACCAGTTACGGTTACGGTGGTGCCATCGGCGTCCTCAAAAAAATAAGGGCCAATCGCTTTTTCACTGCAAATGCCGCACCAAACAGTCACTTTGGGGGGATGCAATGGCTCTTCGTGCATTTCATGTGGATTCTCCGTGCCCCAGAAACGCGAATTTTGTTTATTCACATAACCACTTAAGTGGAAATGGGCTTCGTCGCTCATTATGATTTTGGATACGAAATCATCCTCTTCTTGCACCAGGTTTAACAGAGCATGTGAGTAAGTTAACCTCACTTGACGGTCAGCAGGCAGCAATTGGTGAATGGTTTGCACTTTGTAAGCGAACATCCTCGGGTCTTTCACCAAAATTCGATGCAACGAACGTTTGCTGATGCTAAATTGCGTGCATCGTTGTCTCGTCGATGTTTGTGGACTCTCTCGGACGTCCTCGGCCACAGCAGTTCGATCGAGAATATCGCTCGATCGAACGAGCAATACGAGGCCGGCCACTACTTGCGACATCTCTAGTGGACCCACTTTGCACGAGACGCTCAGCCATACGCTTCGTTGTTCGCGCACATGGTGCAGGACGATGAGGAAAACGACGACGAAATTCACGCTGCGTTAAAACAACAGATCGGAAATTGGTCAAATAAACAGTAACAATAATTCCGCGTTCTTCAGGTGTGTATCGCTGCATTGCTTGGTGTCAACTAACTCTCTATCTGTCTACAACACAAATGTCACAGCACAATGACATTTGACGCCATTTGCAAAAATTATGGCGCATTCACATTATGACATTAAATTTGCCCCACCCTGTATATTAAAGATGAGGAGAGGAAGTGACAAAAGACAAACACTAATAGTGACCAGGAGAGTGTCTCAGTATTCAGTTCTACGTTAGTATTCAGTAATCTGACTAAAGAGAGATAGGCAGTGTGATGAACGTCTAATGCGACTTATCGCAGTTTCCGTCACACTTCCGGTGTCCGAGGAGTTTTAGCGGGTATACGGAGTTTCTTCTCCGGAGTCCGGCACTACCACAGACATCAGATCTCGGGTCTGTGGGGTGCATACAGCATTTCCCCTCCTAAAAAAAAGGTTGGTTTGGTTAGGTCAGGTCGGGTTTGGTTAGGTTAGGTGAGGTTTGGTTAGGTCAGGACGGGTTAGGTTAGGTCAGGTCGGGTTAGGTTAGGTCAGGTCGGGTTTGGTTAGGTCAGGTCGGGTTTGGTTAGGTCAGGTCGGGTTAGGTTAGGTCAGGTCGGGTTAGGTTAGGTCAGGTCCCGAGGGGGAGCTGTAACCCCTACCGGGCGCGTCCCCAGGTGGTGGATAGGGGGTGGCCTTGCGGTCCAATCGGTCATATGGCCGTGCGGCCCGCTTGGCTTGTGGGGTTAAAATCCCACCGCGAACCAACAGTTTGCACTTCAGGGGCGCCTATCTGGGGCGTACGGGGGCTGGCGTCCCCGGGAATCCTTATGCTGACTCCGTCTGCTTCAACTTGTCTTACAGGCGGAGTCTCTTCTCTTTAAATCTGTCCAATGGGTGTTGTCTAACAGTGTATATTTGTTTCTTTGTGTCTGTTTGACTTTGTCCTACATGTGAACTTTTCGCTCCCGACGCTATTAGCTTATGTGAGGGCTAGGGAGCATTCATTTCGTGTATTTCTCCTCTTCAAAAAATAGATAAATATTTAAAAAAAAAATAAAAAATAAAAAAAAAAAAAAAAAAAAAAGTGGCTGGACTGATAATACGTTGACGACTCGGCGACTCCTTATGAACCCAAGGCGGGTATAGCCTTCAAAAGATGATGAGTTCAAAAGACGCCAAGATGATTACGGTGCAAGGGGCGTCGGAACCCCTAGTACCGGTCGGTGACGTGGGTGGTCGTACAGGCCCCGCCCGACCGTTAGCCAGCAACTGTACAGCGACCCCGGTGGTATGCCAGGCCGGGGATCGCGGGCTGGTTACTGGTGGACCCCAATCCGGGGCTGGTAGTAGCGGATATACCTGGGACCCTGGGGCAGATCCCAGCATTAGGAGGAGCTCTTTGAGCAGATCGCCTCCGGCCGGGGGCATCCACACAAGTGGCCCACTCCCGAAGATCTCGAGCAGTAGTACGACTGATGGCCAGGACGGCAGGGAGCAGAAGGAGGGGGCTACGGAAAAAAAGGATATGGACAAGGAGAGGATAGGGTCTTACAAGCTGTTGCACCCCAAGCGAAGACTGGGGAGATCATCAAGTTGGCATCAGATATCTGGCGAGAAATGGATGGCAATCCAAGGGCTGCTACAAACGTAGTTAAAGATAAATTTAAGTTACTTCTGCGAGCGATTAAAATAAACTATCAAGCGCCGAGAGCCGTGGGAGGCTCGTCCACACCTAAAGGGGGAAGTGATGCCCTGAACGAGATGGTGTCAGAGAATACAAAAAAGCTGGAAGAACTGGAAGGCACAGTACAGAAGGCATGTAGTTTGATTGGTAGATTTGGAGAAGATGTCCGGAAAATAGAGAAGGCGGTATCGGGTATAGTGGCGGAAGGTGCCGCCAACTTGATACCTGACCAAACCAGATCATTAGAACGAATAACTAACAAAATTGGTGACATGGGAGACAAATTCAATGAATTAACGGATAGGTTGGTTAACATTGAATGTGCAGGCTCAAAGGTACTTAGGGACGTGTCGACCAACACTTCTGGGTTGTGGACATCGAAACCCGAGGATGACGGTCCGAATGTTAGGAGTTGCGTAGGAGCTGAAGTTGAACGAGATAGAGCACCCGTAGGGGAAGCAGGATCTAGAGAGGCGGAGTGGTCCTCGATTGTGAAGAGATACCCAAGGGGAAAGAGAAAGGGGAGGGCGGAGGAACGGGAACATGGTATTCGGGGCACACCAGAAAGGGGTATACCATCGAACATTGCGTCGCCAAGTCAAACATCCCCAAGGACGAAGGGAAGGCCAAGATCCGACGCGGTCTTGATCCGGACCACCGAAAAGAGGTCATATCTCGAAGTACTTAAGGTAATGAAGACGAGATCCAATGAGATAGCGGGAAAGATAGCCACGATCAGGAAAACTCGGGGCGGTGATGTTCTCGTTGAGATTTGTGGAGGCGATGGAGCTCTCCAGACTGTTAAGGACTATGTGAATGAAGTACTGGGAGACCCGGGAGGAGCCAGGGTGTTGACCCAAATAACTAAAGTTGAGCTGAAGGACATGGAAGCTACTACGACTCCCACGGAGGTGATGGAGGCAGTTCGTGCGATAGTTGGGGCAGTGGGACAGATTTCTATGGGCCCACTGAGGACGAGGTACGGGAATACGATCTCCGCAGTGTTGACGATGCCTACGCCACTTGCGGACATCCTTATCAGGGCGAACCGTATTGCAGTGGGCATGGTAGGAGGGTGTAGAATTCGCCCGGTGCGGTTCTCGTATAGGTGTTTCCGCTGCCTATGCGATGGCCATCTGGCGGCGAGCTGCTCCAGAAGCGTGGTGTGCATAGTCTGCGGAGGAGATGGACATATGTCCTATAAATGTCCAGGGCGTGGTGGGGTGACTGGGGCGATCGGAGCTGGTGCCTCGTTTACCCCTGACGGAAAGTAGAGGTGGAGGAATGCGGTTGGCGTTTCGGGGTCTGGAGCCGCTCAAGGTGATCCAGATTAATCTGGATCGCTGTAGGGCGGCCCATGACCTGTTATGGGCTACTGCTGTGGAGATGGGAACAGATATAGCATTAGTACAGGAACCGAACATTTCCAGAGCTACAGCCGGGGGATGGCTCATGTGTAATGGTGGGAATTCGGCTATTGTCATTTTTAATCGTGCTATCACAGTTGCTGCCAAACGGAGAGACGATGGTTTTGTCTGTATGGAAGTGGATGGAACTACCCTGTACAGTTGTTACGTGTCGCCGAATGTGCCTTTTGAGGTGTATGAAGGAGTACTGCGAAGGCTTGAGGCTAGTGTCGCGGCTTGTGTTGGCGGAGTTGTGATAGGGGGCGACTTTAATGCGTGTTCTCCTGTCTGGGGTTCCACGAGGGTGGATAGACGAGGCGAACTGCTGCTGGAGATCATGGCCACGCAGGGGTTAGTCTCGCATAATACTGGGGATTCACCAACATTTGTGAGAGGGCGTGGTACATCGTACATCGATGTTACGATTTCTGGAGGGACGGCCACCCCAAGAATCGCCGGGTGGGTTGTCCTCCCCGACGAAACGTTTAGCGGTCATAAATATTTGAGCTTTCGGATATTGAGATCATCACCCGTGGATCCGGTATTGCCGACTGCGGCGATGGTCGTGGACCTAGTGAGACTACGGGGGCGACTGTGCGACACATCAGATCGGGTGCACTTGCAGACGGCCGGGGAGTTTTCAGCATATGTGGGGGCTGTGTGTAGGAGCGTGTCGCGGAGGCGTGCGCGTGTCGCCAGAAGGAGGGTTTACTGGTGGACACCGGAAGTGGCTGAGGCCCGGCGGCGCTGTCTCAGAATGAGGAGGAGGTACATGAGGGGCCGGCGACGCGATGGAGTCGACAATCGACAGTATGAGGTACATTACAGGGAGGCAAAGAAGGCCCTCAGGCGAATCATTGGGCAATCCAAAGATCGATGCTGGAAGGAATTGTGTGCTGAGATCGACCGTGATACCTGGGGTCTCGGATACAAGATTGTGACGGGTAGATTGGGATTCCGTGTACAGGGTTCGCTCCCGGCGGCTAAAGCCCGGGAGGTCGCAGAGATGCTTTTCCCGGAGGGGCGTCCGCCCGGTGTGGTGGATTGGGCGCCCTGTCTCACAGCCCCGCTATTTACCGAGGGTGAACTTGAAATGGCACGACGGAGGATTAAGCCAAGGAAAGCGGCTGGCCCCGATGGAATACCCCCCGAGGTGGTCGGGGTGTTTGCAGAGCTACTACCATGGACGGTGCTTGGGGTCATGAACTCCGTTCTTAGATCCGGTGTGTTTCCTGCGAGCTGGAAGATTGCGCGACTGGTCCTAGTGCGGAAGGGTGGAAGCGAGGGTGCCGAAGAAAAGTTCCGTCCATTATGCCTACTTGATTCTGGTGCTAAGCTGTATGAGTCTCTGCTGCAGGCTCGGTTGACGGAGGAGCTGGCCAGATGTGGCGACCTAAGTGACTCCCAGTACGGATTCAGAAGGGGTAGGTCGACGATTGCGGCTGTGAATAGGGTGGTATCTATCATACGTGAGGCAAGGAAAGGCACGTGGCGCACCACAAAGTGGTGTGCCTTGATCTTATTCGATGTGCGGAATGCCTTTAATACAGCCCAATGGGATCGTATTGTTGAGGCTATGAAGAGAAGGGGCATAGCCCCTTACTTAATAGCAACTATAGCCAGTTACCTCAAGGACAGAGCTATAATTATCAAGGATGCGGAGGGCCGCACTGAGACGATGGAGGTAACAAGGGGTGTCCCACAAGGCTCTGTGTTGGGACCCACGCTTTGGAATATTCTATATGATGGAGTTTTAAGACTTGAACTACCAGTGGGGGCTGTAGCGGTGGCCTTCGCAGATGATTTAGCGTTGGTAATATCTGCCAGGGCGGAGAGTGATCTGAGGGTCAATGCCCAGGACGCTTCGGATAGAGTGATAAAGTGGCTGACGGACAATGATTTAGAGGTAGCTCCAGAGAAGACTAAGCTCTTTCTACCCAACGGCAGAAGAAAACATCTGGACATGACGGTGACGATTGCTGGAGTGGAGATTGCTCCTAGTGCTACTGTACGATATCTAGGAGTTGTCCTGGATAGACATCTGTCGTTCCGGGATCACGTGGTTGAAGCTGCTGGGAGAGCGGAGAAGATGATGACGGCTCTGGCGCGACTATTGCCGAGGGTGGGGGGCCCATCTACGGCGAGGAGGAGGATACTTGCTGGGGTGGCCTATTCGATCGCCCTGTATGCGGCACCGACGTGGGTGTCGGCATGTGAAGTAGGGGTGTCTGTGCGGGTGCTGGAATCGCTACAAAGGAGAGTGGGCATGAGAGTGTGCTGCGCGTACAGAACAGTCTCGAAGGAGGCGGTCGCGGTACTGGCGGGTTTAATTCCTCTTTGCCTGCTGGCCCGCGAGAGGGCCGAGGCCCTAGGAGCCGGGAGTGAATTGGGGAAAGCCGCAAGAAGGGCGCAGACCGTTCGCAGATGGCAGGAGGAGTGGCAGCGGCCAGGGAGGGGCGAGTGGACGAGGAGACTCGTCCCCTCCCTGTCGAACTGGCTGTCGAGGAAGCACGGACATCTGGACTATTACATGACTCAGGCGTTGTCGGGCCATGGCGCATTCCGCGACTATTTATATAGATTCGGGCGAGCGGAGACAGCGGATTGTCTTGATTGTGGGGCAGTGGATACGGCAGAACATGCCTTGTTCCACTGCCCCAGATGGTCGGCCGAAAGAGACGTCCTGGCGGAAGAGGTGGGAGAGGCCGTTGAGGACACAACGGCCGTGGAGATTATGCTGCGTGGACAGGACGATTGGGACCGAGTAGCTGGTGTGTGGCGCCAGATAGTCCGCCGGCGGTGCGAGGAGGAGCGCATGCCTGAGGGAAGGCGCGGATGAATAGTTTATTTTGGTTTCTATATTTTTACATTTTATATTTTATATTTCTGCTCCACTATATTTTGGTTATTGTTTATTATTATTATTATACCATAACTTCTTTTGTTACTGGTTTAGGATTACCTCTGTTTAGTCGGAATTAGCCTATGTTTACGTTTATTTTTGAGCAATTCTTTCTTTTTTGTTCTTTTTCTTTTGTATAACAACTGTACTGTGGCGGCGGTGAAAGGTTATGTTTTTTCTTTTTCACCGCCGCCATCAAACTGCAGCCCCCCCTGCCGAGGTAATGTCTCGCGACGGTTCCGGCAGGGGTGGCATAAGGCGGGAAAAAAAAAAAAGGTTAGGTCAGGTCGGGTTTGGTTAGGTCAGGTCGGGTTTGGTTAGGTCAGGTCGGGTTTGGTTAGGTCAGGTCGGGTTTGGTTAGGTCAGGTCGGGTTAGGTTAGGTCAGGTCGGGTTTGGTTAGGTCAGGTCGGGTTTGGTTAGGTCAGGTCGGGTTTGGTTAGGTCAGGTCGGGTTTGGTTAGGTCAGGTCGGGTTTGGTTAGGTCAGGTCGGTTTGGTTAGGTCAGGTCGGGTTTGGTTAGGTCAGGTCGGGTTTGGTTAGGTCAGGTCGGGTTTGGTTAGGTCAGGTCGGGTTGGAGGTCAGGTGGGTTTGGTTAGGTCAGGTCGGGTTGGTTAGGTCAGGTCGGTTGGTTAGGTCAGGTCGGTTGGTTAGGTCAGGTCGGGTTTGGTTAGGTCAGGTCGGGTTGGTTAGGTCAGGTCGGGTTTGGTTATTGGTTCAGGTAGGTTTTTTTTTTTAATTTGGGTCATTTGGTTATTTTTTTTATCACTTTTGCCGGTAGGGGCCCCGGGTTAGGTCGGTGGGAGGAGGTTTTGGGGGTTTTTTGGGGGTTTTCGGGCCACCGGCCGGGGGGAGGGGGCCCCCCGGCCGGCCACCAGGCCACCGGCCAGGAGGCCAGGCCGGAGGACCACCAGGCCGGAAAAAAGGAGGGGCCGGGGCCAGGGGCCG